>JAQMCW010014581.1:0-10300 GCA_030068335.1 Chrysichthys cranchii
AAATATCTGATTTTCTCTTGAAAATTAGTGGGTGCGGCTTATTTACCAGTGCGCTCTATAGTCCGGAAAATACGGTACTCCTTCATGGGCAGGAAATCTCACCCAAAGCAAGATGATAGTCAACTTGGCCCTTTAAAGAAAACAAAAAGCAATAGAGAATAGCAAAAATAATAATAATAATTAAAAAAGGTTTTTTATTCTTTCATTTTTATTGCTGCATTTATTTTCTTCATTTTTTTAATTCTTACTCTTTTATTTTTATTTCTGTATTTATTTTCTTATGCTTTCATTTTTATTTTCTTATTCTTTTATTCTTATTTCTGCGTGTATTTATTTTTGAAATTCTTTTTCAACATTTATTTTCCCGATCTTTAACAGGTTTATTCTTTTTACTGCACTCCTATGGCTCCATAAGAACTGTCCACTGGAGGCACTATTTGCAAGATTTGATATCTAAATTATTAATTGTTTCAAAATATATTTTTCAAGCTATGAGTGCTTGTTGGCACTACGGAAAGTGATGAATACCATTTAGTAATGCTTTTATTAAATGTTCATGTGTAATAATAATAGCAATAATTTCTCACTCAATCTATTCATTTGCACCAAATAAATCAGCAAATCTCTTTACACAAAATATGCTATTAGTTAAGCAATTTGGTTAATAATTTTCTGAGTTTGTTTGAGGTGCCAAATTTCAGCCTGCTGTACAAATTTTCTGATATGCAGCTAATAATAGTACACAAACTGCCTGTCAATTAAGAGTCCCAGTATGTGAAAGAGGGCCAGTCTCACACACATAAATAATAACAAAAATAAGTTTCATTTATATAGTGCCTTTCACAATCCCATGGTCACTTTGCATTGAGGGCAGGTTAAGTGGTAGAGAAGGAAGAGAAATGTTCATGGAAAAGAGATGTCTTTAATTCTGATTTGAAGGTGGAGAAAGAAGAGCAGTCATGGAGATATTGAGGAAGAGAATTCCAGCGTTTGGGGGCCATGACACTGAAGGACCTGCCTCACAGGGTGAAAAGTCTAATGTGTGGGAAGGCAAGAAGATTATTGGAAGAAGACCTGAGTGAGCAAGAGGGGAAGTAAGGGCTCAGGAGTAGAGAGAAGCAAGTTTATGCAGAGCTTTAAAAGTATGAAGTAAGATTTTGAACTTAACACGGGACTGAAAAGAAATAATCAGCATAACTGAGCGAGGATGGGAGTGACATGAACAGGAGTGACATGGTATGGGTGAGTACTATAGCTGCAAAGCTCTGAATATACAATCGTGGCAAAAAGTTTTGAGAATGGCACAAATACTGGTTTTCACAAAGTTTGCTGCTTCAGTGTTTTTAGATCTTTTTGTCAGTCGTTTCTGTGGTGTATTGAAGTATAATTACAAGCATTTCATAAGTTTCAAAGGCTTTCATTAACAATTACATCATGTTTATGCAGAGTTAATATTTGTAGTGTTGGGACTTCTTTTTTAAGACCTCTGCAATTCGTCCTGGCATGCTGTTAATCAACTTCTGGGCCAAATCCTGACTGATGGCAACCCATTCTTTCATAATCATGCTTGGAGTTTGTCAGAATTTGTGGGTTTTTGTTTGTCCACCTGCCTCTTAAGGATTGACCAAGTTCTCAATTGGATTAAGGTATGGGGAGTTTCCTGGCCATGGACCCAAAATTTCAATATTTTGTTTCCCAAGCCATTTAGTCATCACTTTGGCCTTATGGCATGGTGCTCCATCATGCTCGAAAAGGCATTGTTCTTCACCAAACTGTTCTTGGATGGTTGGAAGTAGTTGCTGTCGGAGGATGTTTTGGTAGCATTCTTTATTCATGGCTGTGTTTTTAGGCAAAATTGTGAGTGAGCCCACTCCCTTGGATGAGAAGCTGCCCCACACACGAATGGTCTCAGGATGCTTTACTGTTGGCATGAGACAGGACTGATTTTAGGGCTCATCTTTTCTTCTCTGGACAATAATTTTTCCAGATGCCCCAAACAATCAGAAAGGGGCTTCATCAGAGAAAATGACTTTGCCTCAGCAGTCCAATCCCTGTAATTTTTTTGCAGAATATCAGCCTATCCCTGATGTTTTTCTTGTCAGAAGTGGCTTCTTTTCTGCCCTTCTTGACACCAGGCAATCCTCCAAAAGTCTTCACCTCACTGTGCATGCAGATGCACTCACACCTGCCTGCTGCCATTCCTGAGCAAGCTCTGCACTGGTGGCACCCCGGTCCCGCAGCTGAATCATCTTTAGGAGACGGTCCTGGTGCTTGCTGGATTTTCCTGGGCACCCTGAAGCCTTCTCCAATATCGAACCTCTCTCCTTGAAGTTCTTGATGATCCAATGAATGGTTGTTTTAGGTGCAATCTTAGTAGCAGCAATATCCTTGCCTGTGAAGCCCTTTTATGCAATGCAATGATGACTGCACGTGTTTCCTTGCAAGTAACCATGGTTAACAGAGGAAGAACAATGATTTCAAGCATCATCCTCCTTTTAAAGCATCCAGTCTGCTATTCTGACTCAATCAGCATGACAGAATGATCTCTAGCCTTGTGCTCGTCAACACTCTCACCTGTGTTAATGAGAAGATTGCTGAAATGTCTGAAATGTGAGGATTAATTGAATTGAATTGAATTGAATTGAAATGGTCTCAGCAGGTCCTTTTGTGGCAGGGCTGAAATGCAGTGGAAATGGGTTTATTGGGATTAAGTTCAATTTCATGGTAAAGAAGGACTTTTCAATTCATCTGATCACTCTTCATAACATTCTGGAGTATATGCAAATTGCCATAAAAAAAAACCAACAAAGCAGCAAACTTTGTAGAAACCAATATTTGTGCCATTCTCAAAACTTTTGGCCACAATTGTACTGTAGCTTTTGTAAAGGCTTGGCTGGGAGGCCAATGAATAGGGAATTACAATAGTCTAAACAGGATATAATGAAAGCATGAACCAGAGTTTGTGCATCATTTTTAGTCAGGAGCAGGTAGACATGAGCAATGTCACGAATATGAAAAAATACGATTTTTGAGAGGGATTTGATATGAAGATCAAAATTAAATGATGGGTCAAGTACTACCCCAAGATTTTTAACAACAGGACCAGGCTTAACAAGCACACCATCATTAGTAACAGAAAAACCAGAAGAATGAGATAGTAAATATTTGGGGCCGACAAGTAAAACTTTAGTTTTGCTTGGATTTAACATGAGAAAGTTGTCCAAGTGCCTCCAAAGTTTTAAATCTGATATGCAGTCAGTGGATGTGGAGGAAAATCTGTGGGGGAGTATGTTACTGAGATATGCATGTCATATGCATAGCAGTGGAAATTAAGGCCATGGCTACGAATAATCTGACCAAGGGGTAAAATGTAGATCAAAAAGAGAATGGGCCCAAGAACAGATCCCTGAGGGACACAACATATAACAGGGGAGATGGAGGACTTGTATGCACCCAGCATGATGAACTGTTGTCTGTTTGTGAGATACAACCTGAACCATTAAAGGGCGAAGTCAGTAAAACCAATGGAGGATAAACAGAATATTAGTATGCCTTGATTAACAGTATTGAATGCAGCACTTTAAGTCTAAGAGGAGGATAATATTGAGTGAGCCACTGTCTGCAGACTTTAGATGATCATTAACAACATGTTAGTTTCTGTGCTGTGTTGAGCATGGAAACCAGACTGAAAAGGCTCATACAGTCCGTTATCATTAAGTATGGAGTTGTGTAGCTACCACTCTTTCCTTTAGCTAGAAAAAGAAGGTTTAAGCTTGGTCTGTAACTGGAAAGAGATGTTGCATGCAGATCATGTTTCTTGAGGATAGGGGTAACTGCAGCAGTTTTAAGGGCAGTAGGAGCAGAGCCAGAAGAGAGACACACATTAATTATTGTCACAATTGGGATGCTGATAACAGACAAACATGTCTTGAGAAGAGGGGTGGGGGCTGGATCAAGCTTACAGGATTAAGAATTAGACTCAGTGATGAGTTCAGAGATAAAAGGAGAGTCAACATTTGAGATTGGTAAATGGAGTAGGAAAATTGACAGGGAAGAAAGAGTTAGAGGTGGAAGGAAAACACCGATAGATTTGGCTGATTTTGTTTTCAAAATAGTGTAAAAAGGATTGGCATTGCTCAGCTGTATTAGATCATGTTATTGCAGGAGGTTGAAGGAGTTAACAGTCATGAAAAGTGCTCTTGGCCTAGACTTAGCACTTTCGATGGAAGAGAAATAAATGCACATTTATGATGGAGGAGTAATAATTGGAGTGAGCAGCATTTAGGGCATCCCTACAGTTATGAATATGTGCTGTATACAGTTGTGAGTGGATATTTCGGTCAGTTTTCTTATAAAGGCGCTCAAGAAACCAGCCAGTGTTCTTCATAACTCTGAGCTCAGGGGGGTGAACCAAAGACAAGAACAGGTGGGTGGGACAAGCCTATCCTTTAAGGGAGCTATGTCACTAAGCATTTCAGAGATACTGTCATTATAGCGTGAAACCATTCTGTCAGCAGAGGAGAGTTCATGTAAGTCAGACAGAGACGAGGACTGAAGAGAAGCAGCAAAAAGATTGGAGTTGACAGTCCTAATATTACGATAGGAAACACAGATTTTCTCAGCGGAAGGAGGAGTATTAATATGAAAGCTGCGTTCAATAAGATTATGCTAAGTGATAAGAATCTGAACCAGAGAGAGAAACATCATTCAAACCAGTAGTATAGAGCAAGTCAAAAGTAGGAAGTGTGAGTAGGAAAGCAACACATGCCTCAAAACCTTAAAATTAACAAGCAGCACTGTAGCAAGAAATGAGATAATGAAAGAAAGGTTTGAACATCACTTCAGAATTATGGAATTTGTACAGGATTGAAAAGTTAGAAACACTTTTATGTAAAATGTAATACTGCGTTACATCCTAAACAGTAACTCATCAGTCAGAATAAAGGAATTATCATTTTTGACCTTGGCACTTTGACAGACAAAGTGGGAAACTGTTTTTATTTTGTTAGCACCAAGCTGGGGAAGTAACTAATAACTAAAATACTCTAATTAATATACTCTATAACTCATTTAAAAGTAAGAATTTTTACTTTGTTTATTACTGATGCTCTCCACAGCCATGTTAATGTCATGAGAACCAGGCCAGGCAGGATGCATTTGCAGCTCATGAGAACTTTATTAAACACAAGCAGATGTACAAATGGAGGGGAATGGAAGTCAAGTTGGGCAAGCAGGTAGATCAAGCAGAACAGGGAGGAAAGGTGTGACATACAGTAGTTGAACAGATGTTCAGCAAGTTTGAAGACAGTGGGCAGAACAGTGAGCAGTATTACCATTAGCGACTTGGAAAATCAGCCTGTAATAACTAATATCACAGTGTTACCATTCGATTCAGGGAGATCGGTGACAAAGTCATTGCCGATATGAGGCAGTGGGTGTTGTGGTGTTGGCAATGGTGTGGTACGAGGTCCCTTGGACTTTGCACATGCTGTACAAGAAGTGACTTTGACATCTATAGGCATGCTGGGCCAAGGGTACAGTGAGTTCCAGGATGACCGATGGCTGGTGCCGATAATATGGTGTCTGTGTTGCTGATGTTCGCCTTCTCATGATACATGCATGAGAATGAGTCAGCCTTTGTGTTCTTAGAGCCAGGACAATAAGACACTGTCAAGTGGAATCTGGTAAAGATGAGTGCCCATCCAGCTTGTCAGGGATTAGGGCATTTTGTGGTGCGCAGATACTCCAGGTTCTTGTTAGTATTGTTAGTAGATCAGAAGAAGAACACCATGGGGTGTAGTTTTGGCTTCTCCATGAAATGCTGTAAGATTATAGCGCCAACTCCAGTATCTGATGTGTCCACCTCCATGGTGAATTGTCGGTTTCTGTCTGGGTGTCTTAGGATGGGGACAGAAGTGAATGCTATTTTCAGCTTATTGAATGCTTCTTTGGCAGACAGATTCCACTGGAGCTTCTTGGAACCTTACTTCAAAAGGGAGGTGAGGAGAGATGCTATGACACTGAAACTCCAGATATAACAAAAGTAGAAGTTAGCAAACCCCAGGAAATGCTGTAGCTCTTTAATGGATCTTGGTCTGGGCCATTCCAGTCCGGCTTTCACCTTGACATCATCCATTTGGATGCCCTCAGTTGAAATCATGTAATGTGACAGTTTTTACCTAGAATTTGCACTTCTCACTTTTGATGTATAGCTGATTTTCTCTGAGCTTGGTAAGTATTTGTCTCACATGTTGGATATGGTTCTCTAGGGATGATAAATAAATGAGAACGTCATAGCAGAGAAAGAATTTCACTGTGTGTCACGCTATGCTGTGGTGTCTTTCACGTGTGACTAACACTAGCACATTATTATTATTATTATTATTATTATTAAAAGAACCAGCATTTGCTGTTTGCTATAGATAGTGCTGTTGCTATTTATCCAAACTTCATTATGATAAATAAACATCTTTATCAATAAATTGCATACATTTTCAGTTGTATTATGTAAGAACTTAATTAACATTTCTGGCCAACAAACAAGCAGAAATAAATCTTTTAGACATGAAATCAACAGCAATATCAGTCTGGCAAAAGAACCAACAAACACTTATTTTGGTGCTTAGGTATTTGTTTTAGAAGAGAAACTGTTGTGAATAGTGTTAAATAAGGAAGAAAACAGGACAAAGCCAAAAGGATATGACAGCCTGGGAACGTCAGCAACTTGCAAATAAAACAACACTAACCAGAAGCCTTAGCATTGAAAACAAGCTAACTTTACCATAACTGCAATATCATAGTAACATGAGATATGCACTAGAGAGGGATACTAACCACTAGGGTAACCACTACTATCTAAGCTTTGTGGGTTTTTTAAATCTAATCAAACATAAACCAAGCAGGGGTAATTATCTTTCAAGCACAAATGTGACTAACTCAGCATCGGGTTTGAATCCTTTAAAAGATATTGAGCTGAGTAAGCGCATGTGCACAGAAGAGGGCCTGTCCACAGCATGTCCATGAGCAATGACTGACACTCTGCCAGACACTCTTCCTGGCTCTGATTTGAAGTTTTTATTTGGACACAAAAAATGCCATTAAGAGCACTGGAGCCAGAGGAGTCTGAATGTTTTAACAGATTATCTGTCTCATGTACTACTGTACTTCAGTTTTAGCAAATGTGACAAAGTTATTTTTATACAGGTTGCATCTGCAGCTTTAAATAATAAGAATTCTTGTAAAATTACATTTCTAATTTGAGAGGGAAAAAAATATGGAATCACTCAATGATGATGAAAAAAAATTATGGAATTATGAACTAAAAAACTCCACAATTAGTGCTTTGTTGGACTTCCACTGGCTTTTATGACAGCTTGAATTCTTTGCGGCATGGACTTCACTAATGAAAAACAATATTCTTCATCAATCAGGTTCCAAGTCTCATATAGCATCTGACAGATCAGCTTCATTGGGTTGAGCCTTGTCAGGGACCGTTTTTTTTTTTTTCAATTTCCGCCATAAATTTTCAATCAGATTGAGATACGGACTGTTTACTGGCCTTGTCGTTGAGTTAATGATGTTGCCGTTCCCAAAGAAAAGTTTTAACACTTTGCTCTGTGGCGAGATGCATTATCATCCTGTAAAATGCCTTTATCTTCACCAATCCTCCTTTTGAATGATGGAATGAGAAAAGTGTTCCGGAGGCGGAATTAAAATGTTGCGGACGGGTGGGGGTGGGGGGGGGTAGCGGCAAAGTGTGTCTTGTGGTGCCCTCCGCTGGTTGGTGCCCAGTATTCATTATTAATTTTCCAAAGCCACAGGGAGCCGCAGCATAAGGATGAAAGAGCCGCATGCGGCTCCAAAGCCGCAGGTTGCCGACCCCTGACCTAGTCTGAATGCAAATGGCACTGTGTTCAGGTTTACAGCTAAAAGTTATACCATTGCACCAAATTGCATACATTCAATGCAGACTTAAATTATATCTTAAAACTTAAAACTTAGATTTTCAGTTTGAAGCAAGTGAAACAACAGGTAGCACATTTGAACTGTTTATACTTAGATTTAATGTTGTTGGCCACATGTACATGTGAGAGAAACATATTCTCACTTATACCTGCACCATCCTCCCTCTCTCTCTCTCTCCGCCTTAAAAAATGTAGCCCATCCTTTTAGCAAGAAACCAGAATCTATCATACAAGTCTCTGTGAATGAGCTGTTACTATGGGAATGATAATGTGTATTAATATAAAATAATCAGGCTTGGGGAGTTAGGGAAAATCTGGAATGGCTTTACATAATTATGATATAAAAAAGTGAACTATGTTGGTACACTTTGTCATTTCATAAAAGCACAGCTTTTTTTTTTTTTTTTTTTTTTTTTTACAGAACTCTGCCCTGCTGGCCTCATGACATAAGTTGTGTTTTAAAGTGAGTAATATTATCATTCATTTGTGGGAATGTGAGGAACAGAACGGATATATACACACACACACACACACGCACACACAGTGGAGGTCAAAATTAGAGAACAACCTACAATTTTCTAAATATCAAGGTCACTGCAGAGTCCTATTTGGAAATTATCCAAACAGGAGTAAAAGTGCAGTATTTTAACCATGTGTCATGAGTTACGTAAATTCAGAAGCACAGTATAAGAAATTTAAATGAGTTATTTACAAAAGAACACTGATGAAAACTAGAGAACACTTTCAGATACCTCCCAGTTTTTAGTGTTAATCTGGCAGCTGGTGCTAATTACCGTAACATAAAATTTGTATAATAGAGAAAGGGCAGTGTTAATTATCTAACAAACCCTATTTAAGTGGCAGCCTAACGTTCCAGTTATCAATGCCTTTGCAAGATATTGAGCTGTTCTAACGTGACTGAAACCCTCCAGCAGCAGGTTGTCCAGATGAAGGCCAAAGGGATGATCATATCAGCCATAGCAAGAGAAGATGGTCATTCCAAATCTGTGATTTCTAGAATATTGCACCTTTACAATGTCACAAACTCATTCAAGTCCCCCAAGAAGGCTGGTCGTCCACGAAAGACAAATGCAAGAGAGGACAGGATAATGCAGAAAATGCCAATGGGGAATCATTTCAACACTGCAGCTGGAATTTCTCACCAATTCAGCACTGAACGGGGTAAGGATCTGTCTTGTCATACAGTGTCTCAATGTTTAAGAGCATTTGGACTGATCTGTCATAAGCAGGAAGAACCAGAAGGCTAGACTAGCCTTTGTTGAGAAGCATGTTGTGTGGACAGAAGAGAACTGGTCCAAAGTTCACTTTAGTGATGAAAGCAAGTTTAATTTATTTGGGTCTGATGGAAAACATTATGTTCATCATCAAACGGGAGAAAGATTGAACCCCAACTGTGTTAAGGAGTCAGTAAAAGGTGGAGGAGGAAGTGTCATGGTTTGAGGAATGTGTTCTACAGCAGGAGTTGGGCCTCTTATACAGTTACAATGCAGAGTGAATGCAAATGTTTATCAGAACCTTCTCTGACAGCATGTGGTTCCTTCCCTACGTTCATCACCCAATCAGCCAGCAATTTTCATGTAGGACAATGCCCCCTGTCACACAGCAAAATGGGTAAAGAAGTTCCTTGAAACTACTACTACTACTACTACTACTACTTTCAGCTGTTCCCTTCAGGGGTCGCCACAGCAAATCATCTGTCTCCATCTAACTCTATTAAAGACGTTCCTTGG
The DNA here is from genome assembly GCA_030068335.1 of Chrysichthys cranchii. Lineage (NCBI taxonomy): Eukaryota > Metazoa > Chordata > Actinopteri > Siluriformes > Claroteidae > Chrysichthys > Chrysichthys cranchii. The sequence continues at coordinate 9,716 of JAQMCW010014581.1, forward strand.
AACTGAAAACATTGATATGGTGAAATGGCCAGCCCAGAGTCCTGATCTAAACCCAATAGAAAACCTTTGGAAAATCCTTGGTGCCAAAATTATGGCTAAGAAACCCACTATAGTCACTGAACTGTGGAGGAGACTGCAAGAACAGTGGACCAAAATCACACCAGAGCTGGGTGAGAGACTAGTGATATCCTGTGGATGTAGATGTGCTGCATCTAGACTGTTGTAACCTTCAGAAAATGTAGTTATGATCTTTCTTCATGCTACAGTCATTGCTGTTCTCTAATTTTGATCAGTATTATTTTTCAAGTTTCTTATACTGTGCTTCTGAATTTATGTAACTAATGGCTTATGGTTAAAATATTGCTCTTTTACTCCTGTTTGCATAATTTCCAAATAGGACTACATAGTGACCTTGATAGTTAGGAAATTGTAGGTTGTTCTCTAATTTTGATCTCCACTGTGTGTGTGTGTGTATATTATATATATATATATATATATATATATATATATATATACATATACACACAGACCTGGACAAAATTGTTGGTACCCTTCTGTTAAAGCAAGACACACCCACACTGGTCA
>JAQMCW010014688.1:0-10296 GCA_030068335.1 Chrysichthys cranchii
TTTGGATTTTTACAACATTATTGTTGAAATACACAGTCCTGAAAAAGGGACATTTCTTTTTTTGCTGAGTATATATAGGTGTTGGGCATAGTGATTCTGGTGTTGGTGTGGTGTGGTGAAGTGTCATGTTGTTCCAGTGGCATTTAATAAGAGGAAAACCTCAGCCTTCACTGCGAGCCTCTAAAAACAAAAGAGCAAGAGCTTCTTTCCTTGAACACTATTTTCCAGCAAGTTCAGTGTCATATTAATGAGAAATTCAACATGGTGCTCAAAGCTGTTCATCTCAACTGTGCAGATTTACATAAGAGACTTTGCTTTGCTAGTTAGTGACGAAGCATAATGACACAGCAGTTTTTAGCATGAAGGTTTAAAACATTATCTCTTTGAGCAGAGTGTACAAATGAGAAGGTGAGAAAGCTGGACTGACTGAAGGTCTGCTTCATCACTCGTATTAGGTTTGATGCAAAGTCTACATCCCATTTTGCGTTTTTGTTTACATTTATGGCATATGGCAGATGACCTTATCCAGAACGACTTACAGACGTGCTCTAAAGTCACACGGAAGGAGGAAAAAAAAATCTGTAGAAGAAAAAAATAAACGAGTCATGTGTTGTTATAACAATATGTGTGACACATCTGGGCCAGTGCAAAAGAAGCATCATTGACGGAGAAGCATGGAGCGATTTGTAGAGTTTTTACTATGAGCTCGGACTGAAATATAAAGATATTCAGTTTGTGCTCAGATCTAGGCACACATTTCATACAAGTGTGTGAGGCAGCTTAAGAGAAATCTATGGGAAAGGGTACTATTCAGACAGAAAAACAGCTTGGATTTACCATACTGGCTCCTCCTAGGTAGCTCTCCAGGGCTTCATCTGAGGGACTGGTACTAAGGGCACGTTGAAAATCTTTGACATGGCCGTTTTCTGTTCCAAGATCGCCGCTCACTACTTTTGGGCATCCCCTTGTTAACGCTGCACTAAATATAATGATATTCAGTTTGTGTTCAGAAATCTAAATGTTACTGTAATGTGGTATACTATGTCCAGGTCTAGGTGGTTTGGTTGTTATGGTTATGGTTATGGCTATGGCTATGCAGGCTTCTAGTGAATAGATAATTTACTATGGTTGTTATGGTTACCATTTAAAAGTATCATTGCCACTCCTATAAAGCATTTCAAATGAAACCCAAGTCCTCTTTCCTCACAATTTAATCTGCATTTTGTTTACATGCATCAGTAAGCATGAAGCTGCCCAGAGTGGAAAAACAAAACGATTAATGTTATCTAATTCACGCATGTTGGAGTAGTTTTTCCGTCACAGTAGTCATCATTCTTGTAGAATTCTGTTTCTTTGCTGCTTCAGACTTGTATGAAAATGGTGCCTTGATCCGAGCACAAACTGAATATCTTTATACAGGTAGTCCTCAAGTTACGACAGAGATGCGTTCTGCCACACCCATCGTAAGTCAAATATAGTATGTCGAACCACTGTGTTGAACCACTTGGCCTAGCTTAGGTATGTCAGCCCAGCTTAGCCTAGCCTAGCCTATCCAGGGGTCTTTTCCTGTAGAAGACATGCTTTTGAATTAAAATTAGCTCTTGAAGCATCCAAAAAAAACATGCGGTGATGCATTGTACAGTACACTAATACACAAGATAACTCCATGAGTTGGGGGAGAAAGTGAGGCATCGCGTGAGGTGAGTGATCCAGGCATCGTCCGCGTTCTTCCAGGTGCCATCTGTGTGCTTCCGGGTGTCGTCTGCGTACTTCCGGGCATCGTCCAAATGTCCGTGTATGTCATACACTGTTATGCTGGCCTGCAAGCGATGCCTGCCTGCGAATTTGACATATTTTCTAAATATTTTACAATTTTTAGCGTAACTTCGAAAAATCGTAAGTCAGGCCATCATAATTAAGGGAGGACCTGTACTTTAGTCCAAGCTCATAGCAAAACTCTACAAATCGCTCCAAGCTTCTCTTTCAGTGGTGCTTCTTTTGCACTGACTCAGATGTCACTCATATTTCCAGTTCAACTTTTTTCCATTATATCACAAAAGTTTGAGTTGTAACAAAAACATGACCAGATTTTTTTTTTCTCCTCCCATGTCACTTTAAGGGCTTTGTAGGACATAGACTAAGACTTAAATCGGTCTTAAAAAAAAAAAATAAAAAAAAACTCTGGCGAGGTGAAATAAATTTTAATCCCCTTCGCCACACCACTCTCAGCAGGCAGTCAGAATCAGAACAGAATATTGGGTAATGTAGGAAACCTTTAAGTAAAAATAAATAAACCAACATTTCAAAGAAAGGGGTCTAAACTAGAAAACAAAGTTCAGAACTGCATTGCTGAATAAATTCTGGACACCACTGAAGGTCACAATTTATTTATAAGGATCAATATGCAGGTCATTCAGGCTGGATGTTTTCCATTAAAGCTTAATATTTTGCATTATAACCTGGAGGCTCGCGAGGTCGAAGAACAGGATGGACACTTGGGTTCTTGAAGCCCTTATCCATTTATTGCTTGGATATCTGTTTACATAGTGTTTTATTTATAGTTCTCTTTGGAGACTGGCTCTGTAAATTTTGAAAATGTAACTCAAGTTTAATCAGATTTTGTTTTGTTCACTTCGGAATTTTTAAGCTTCTCAATGCACTGTTCAATTGAAAATCTTGACTTTATCAATTTGATATTTATGCTGAAGTTAATAAAGAATAATCTGACAAGAAACAGACGTGCCAGGTTCAGAAAGCATGGCGCTTGTTTAGTGTGCTTTTCATGTTAATTAACCTTGTCATGGTACGAAAAAATAGTTTCTTCAGCCACTGGTTCTATAGTGTGTGTTTTCAATCACAGTGAAAGGCAATATTGTGGTGCTGTACTCACTAAAGGTCTACTTCATCACTCATTTTTAGGTAGGGAACAAGGATTTAATTTCATTTCCATTTCCATTTCAGGCATTTGGCAGACACCCTTACCCAGAGCAACTTATAGACGTGCTTTGATTTAGTTTGATATACTCATCTTTCTTTCTCAAAAATGAGATGCATCACATTTTTCAATCATTTTCATTTGCTGTATAAGATTCAGGAAGCTTTGGAAACTTGCAAAGCTCCAAAAAACAAAAAAAAAAAAAATTGCAATAAATGTTCCTCAATACAGTGATCAGTATGTCATACATTTGTTTAAATGAATATAAATAAAAAAAAAATATTTAAATACAAAATTATATCTTGAACACAACATTATGGAAGAGACAAGACAGACAAGAAACATTATGAAGGCTCCTGGATTTTGCATGTAAAAAAAGAAGCACGTGTGACAGTCCGAGTCTAAAGAAGAGCTACGGCAACTTGTACTAGATGTTCAGTAAATCTTACTGATTTCTGATGTAATGTATTTGAGGACACTTCTAGTCCCGGTGAAGAGCCAAACTACAATTTTGACTATAATTTTGAATACAGAGATTTTTTTAGGTTGTTTTTTTTAAGGTAGGTGTTAAGGTATATCATGTTTATAATTCGCCATTTGCTACAGCAAATGTGGCCTATTTTGTGGCAATATTAAATGATTATTCTAAACCCCTGCTAAGACCTCTGATTTGATTACTGAAGCTCATTGGCTAGTTTACTTTTGAATGCCGTGCTTCTTAATGTTGAGATATTATTGTTAAGCACCGAGTGAATTATATGGGTGGATGATTTGTGGCACGTTTATGAACATCAACAAATTTCTCTTGCACTTTTAATTTCACATGCACCCACCTACACACTGCATGCATTGGACTGGTGCTTTAGCTGGGAATAACGTGAGCAAGTCTATTATTAATATCACTGCTCTTTGACTGGCACTCCAGTGTAAATATTGTCCATGATGTTACTATATGTCCTGTAATACAGCCCTTTTAGAGCCATTTTAATTTATTAAAAGATGAAAAGTTGTATCTGCTTTCATCGTATTGAGGGTCAAAGGTGTGTGTGTTAATATAACATGAAGCCTGTGATGTTTCTTGTTTGCCCAGTTGTGCAGTAACACAAGCCATCAAAAGTGACTAGATGTGATCTTTAATGATACTCATTAATATGGCGATTTGTCGACCATTTAGGGCTTCGTTCTCTCCAAACAACTCTAACAATATTCAGAGGAATTTTCATATGTACAAGGTGGGGAAATTTTAATTATTTGTGTGTATCTTTGTATGCGCCGATTCACGTCCATGCACATGTGATGCATCATTTGCAATAAACGGAATTTGTTCAAATTATTTGTAGAAACCTTATTAAATATCAGAGGTCGCACCGCGAGTGAAGCAGTTAGATAACAAAGTGCTCCTGGCAGGACCTGCATTTGCAGCACAGCTGAGAATAATGATGTTGATATATGCTATAATGAGTCTTTTCACAAATCATTTCACACCTCGAAAAGTCAACAGGACACACACATGAGCACACACACACACACATTTGTCTTCCACAGATAGAATTATTAATGCATTGCCTGCTGAATTCTATAACCATAGACCCTATAACCATAACTTCAATTAACAGAATTACACTTTTATGATATTGTGGCATGGCCTGAAGATAGCTGTCCATGCAGGAAATCCTTAGAAATCTTTAACCTAATGGAACTGAATACTCTACCGAAATAACTTGTAGAAAGTAATGCTCTAAAATTTCTTCTCACTGTTGTGCAAGTCTAATCTGCAGCTCCTGCAGCCATGTTTGATGAATGTTAATTTAATTTAATAGGTGTTACCAGCTATTAAATTAAAGGGTTGAGATAATTTTCTCAGCCGGGGTTGTAAATTATTAATCAGTATCTTCAGTAGTGACACAAAAAATACAGCTGAGTGTATTCATTTAGGCTGAATATGTTTGTTATTAATATTTGGCCTTGGATGAAGGACAGACCACATTTTATGAGTAAGTTCTGCATAAACCCAAGAGCAAATTCCAGCAGTCCCAAACTACTTGCAACTGCATCAGTGGCCACTGAACCACCTTACATACAGTGAACTAATCTATGTGGACTTGCTTTCTAAATCATGACACAGAGACAGATTACAGAGTCATATGTTTCTGACTTGCAACAGTAAGCCCTTTTCTGTTTCAGCCTGACAATGCCGTAGCCCTTTCGAAAAAGTCAGGACCATAAGTGAATTTTTTGCAAAGCTTGATCTGGACGTTCACTTCCACATGACTTCCACCCCGTCCTAAGATCTTTGAAGACACGTAACACTTTCTGCAAGTCAGGCCTCTTAAAGATCTTTGGCCAGACAACGTTTCATTAAAGAGTGCAAATATGATGATATATTTTTTTATGTCCAAAGAGTTGGAACTGATCCTTCAGGTCTCTTAACTCTTGATGTTAGCATCTAAATCCAACAATACTCGCTCACGGGGCTTTGGTTTCTCCTGTAGGTTGCTTGCCCAAGCTTCACAATGAATGTATAGGGGGCTTGCAAGATCATCGGGAATGTGCAGATTGCTGCAGGGATTAAGAACATTTTTTGCAAAATCCAAGCAGTCCCACAGTCTCCAGATGGAGAGCAGCTCAAATGAAGAGAAACCTGCCGAAACCTGGGCACTTCTTGTCAAGTGAATAGGAAGGAAGGCAAACAGGAAAACCAAACTCAATATGTATTCATTATTAAGACCAACACACCTTACAGGAATCTAAAATGGCCCATGGTAACAAAGGAACTGGTTCAGTGGCAGGGGATCAGAGATCACAGGACCTCTTTTTCCTTTGCGTTCAATGAGGGACAATGAAAGCAGTCTCTAACATGGGCAATAGTTCGGTGGGCTCCCCTCACCTTTGAGTAAAGTAATATAAGAAGCTGCCACCGATGAAGAGATCAGTGGCTGGTTACAAAGCTAACCCCTTCTCAACCACCTAATTACCTATAGTGCTGGATCGTTGCCTTTCTGCTCCTGTGCAAATCCACTTGTGCACCTGCTTATCAAATTAAAAAAGCGTGGTCCATGACCAGCAGAATGCTGTGTGTAGCTGTGTTGGCCGCTCTGCAGATGGCCGGGCCATGACTTATCGCTGGAGAGATGGATGGGATTATAGGAGATCCGCAAGGTGGGATTATAGGAGGTCTGCAGATATTTTTAACATAAGCAGAGAGGCCCTGAGAAAGATGGCATTATGTCAGAATTGTCAAACATGAGGCCTGGAGTAACCCAATCTCACAGAGATTTATGTGTAGATTTAATTTTACCTTTACTCGTTTTTGGCAGACAGTTTTATCAAAATCAACTTAAGAATGAGCTGAGAAGATTGTAATTGGCCTAATTAGTAATGATAAGGGTAAGCAGTTTGGGATGTGGCCCAAGTATTTGTGACTCTGTATATAATTATCATCCGTCTTTATAGCATTGAGAATACCATTGAGGCAGTACACCTCCAGGTTCCCAGGTTTGATCCCGAACTCCGTTTACTTTCTACTTGGAGTTTCTGTGAATATTCTGTAGATTTTGTCCCACCTCCGAAAAATACCAGTATGTGGATTGGGTAAGATAAATTGCCCCTTCCAAAGCTAAAAGTATTTCATAACTGGCTTTACAAAATAATCATGAATCAACTGTATGTAAATTTCTATAGCTGCTATCAAATTACAGACCAATTGAATGCATTACCTGTTTAGAAAGAAAACACTGTGACACCTGAATCATTTGTGTATCATTCCTCCTTTTATTATAGCGTTAGTCTGGACTCCCTCTCTCTCTGGCCCTTCAATGTCTGTTGTAATGGTGTAGTTGGACTTCTTTAATGCCCAATGTATATAATGAGGTATTCATGTGGGTGTATGATGTGAGCATTCAAAATTGTCTCTATGAATCTTTTTCTTCTCCTTTGTTTTCTTTTTACATCTTTATTCCCACTTTTGTGTGGGGTCAGTGTGGACAGGTTGGTTGAGGTGGCGCATGCCCTGGACAGGTCACCAGGTGATCACAGGGCTAACACGAGATGAACAGCCATTCACCCTCATTCACTGCTATGGGCAATTTACAGTAGTCAGTTAGCCTAACTACCTTGTGCGTCTTTGGACGGTAGGAGGCAACACTCTCAGGCATGAGAAGAACATGTAATTCCACACAGACAGACCCCCAGTCGATTGGCAAGTTCAGACCCAGAACGTTCTTGCTGTGAGGTGACAGTGCTAACTATTGTACCACCATGCCAACCAAAACCGCCTTTATGAATAACCAAGAAAAATTTAGCAAAAATGAGCAAGGCCATTACAGAGGTCTTGATACTGAATGAGTGGCCTGTTTTGAAGCGTCTCTGACCGTCTATCCTCTATTTTCCTTCTGAAACGTACACCTGAGGACCTGGACCTCTCTGAATCTCTTGGGCACCATGAAATCTATGCTAACTGCACTCAGGCTAGTCTCTCTGTGGGAAATTTTTTTGTTACTGAACTTGCCTATCTGTTCTGTGATCGAAACAGAGCTGCTGCAGACAGAGATACGTTTAGTTCCAGAATTATAGCTTGTTATGCTCACAGCTGGAGAAGAGGCTTCATAACCTTTGTATAATTGGCATGACCTGGACATAAACCCTGACTGAGATCACAGTCCATGCTTGCAATTCAACAAAGCAGGAACATGATGGCATGATTAGTCAGCTGTGCTTGCTGGTTTACATTTAGGAACTCCGTAGTCTTGAATAAATAAATGCTTCAAGAATCTTGATTGGGCAGTCTTTGTAAGAAAGCGGTTTCTTTAATGTTACATCTAGTTTGTATGCAGTTTATATTACAATGTAGGTTAAACAATGTACAATGTACAATGTACATTTAATTACAATGTAATTAAAGATGTGTTTTTATGGGCAGAGGGGTACATAGGTTGTGTACGTGTTATGTTTCTCTGGAAACTTGGTGTACTTCGTTTTCGCTTCGTTTTTACTATATCTACTAAAGTATGCAGCAGTTACTTCCTGGATTCACGGCAGAGTAGCACGTGAATATTTGGTGAGATCACATCATGCATTTAAAAGGGCATTAGTTGTATAAAGTGCACTTGTGCACTTTTATAAGGAAATTAGCTGGTACATGTTCCCACGTATCATGGACTGTCACACTTGCTTCTGTTTCTTGCTCCTATCCAAGAGGGCCTTCATCATTATGTTAGGACTGTGGACCCTATAACTGGGTCGTCCCCAAACTGTTGCCACTAAGTTGGAAGCAAACAGTTGTGTAGGATGTCTTTGTATGCTGTGGTATTACAATTTCCCACTGAACATACAAGAATGCTGACTGCACCCCAGGCCTCCATGCCCTACATCAGAGCCTGACCTCACTCATTCTCTTGTGGCTGAATGGGCAAATCCCCACAGCCGCTCTCCTTCCCAGAAGATTGGAGGTTATAATAACAGCAAAAAGGGAGGCTAAAATTGGAATAGAATGTTCAAAAAGGTGGACCATCTGGTTGTCATGGTGAAATGTCCCCAAACTTGGCAATATAGGGCTTATAAAGGACCTCACTTAGCTTTCAGCAGAGCTTCAGTGCTGTTGGAAACATTACTCAAGGTTCAGTGTCTGGTGCATTATGAGATACGTTTCTGCTCATCACGGTTGCACAGAGTCATTATTTGAGTTACTGTAGCCTTCTTGTAAACTGAAACCAGCCTGCCCATTCTCTTCTAAACAAGCCATTTCTGCTGTCAGCTCTTCACAATTCTAAACTTGGGTTACTATCTAGTGAACTTTTTTCACGTTCTTCCTGTATCTGCATGTGTTTCCTTATGAGGTTCTCCAGTTTCCTTTTACTGCCCCAAATGGAGGAAAATTTCTAATATCTGGTAGCTTCTCTAAAGTACTCCTAGGTGTTGAATCTACAGTACGTATGTGTTCATGGTGCCCTGTTGCAGACTGATGCTCTGTGGTGAACTCACTTCACACCCAGTGTTCCTGGGATCGGCTCTGGATCCACTACAACCTTTATGTGGCTAGATCAGTCACTGACGATGAATGAATGAATTATTAAATCTGTCACTTAAGTCAGTCTGGACAGGACCTGTTTTACTTTTTTATGAATGCCATGACTAAGTAATATTATACCCTCTGACTCACATTTGACCCCTGAGACCTCAGAAGCAGTGCGTTGCTTCAGTATTAATGATTTCAGAAAAAATCTTAGACACTGTGAACAACAACCATAAAGAAACAAGTGGAATCAGAGCTGGACCAAGAAGCTTAAAGCTGCTTAAAGTCCAGCTCAGCAGCAGAGGAAGATTTGTGACACAGCAGGTGTGTCATTCATCAAGCTGTTGCTTACGCTCCCTGGAGTAAGATGGAGCATGCTGAAGGAGACCACATCATGCTTTCTCATGCATTCATGTTTTCTGCTTTAGAACTAAAATAAACTTAAAAAAAATTAAAATAAATAATAATAAGACAAAGAAGAAGATAACCAACCATTGGTTCTATTATAAAAATGCCTACTCAGTCTTTGCTGCAGTAATACGGTGGTCTCTTGGCCAGTCGGAATGCCGGTACATTTTCAGTTACCATAGCTGGGAAATATTCGAAGAATGTTTCCTTTTCCTATTTGGCTCAATTTGGCATCGTCAGGATGGCAACTATTTGATTGTAGTCTTATAACACTGCTGTTTGTCTTTATTATGAGAATGAAAAGCTTGCATTACTCCTGCAATGGATATGTTTTACTAGACAAGGATGAATTTTTCTTATTTTCCTTTGCGTAAACATGTTTCAGAACTGCTCATCACAAAGAGCAAGCAGATAGGAGAGAGAAAGAAGTTTAGATGGGTACTTTTAGACTTATTTATTTATTTAGAGGAAGGTTAGGGGTTGATCAAGAGCTTCTTTTAGAGGGAGTTTTTTTTTTTTTTTAATTGGGTTCCATGCTGTATGCTACTGCAAATTACCTCCACCACGCTCTTCCATCGCAGCAGCACCCCACCCCCCCACCCCCGTGAACGTGAATGAAGCCGCGACACACATAAAAACAATTATAATTTCCTTATAAACTTGCAATATTATTTAGGAAACACACACAAAATCCATCCTGTGAGCCAGGGATACCGCTCGAGTCCTGAAAGTACCAGACAAACCCTCCTCCTGCTTCTGACAGGCTAGCTAGCTTCAGCTATTTCCCCATCCTATCCATTCAACGGGTCTGAATACGGTGACGTTGCAAGGCCTTCTAGAAGGCCCCCCCACCCCACCCCACCCCAGAGTCGAACTCAAAATCTGATTGGTTGAAGCAACAGTTGACTCGACACTTATTTTGTGTTAGAGAGAGCCTTCTCTA
>JAQMCW010014772.1:0-10291 GCA_030068335.1 Chrysichthys cranchii
CCACTATTTGTTGAAAAATAAAATTGGTAATTAACAAACTTATTTTATAAATACTGCATTTTATTTTTTTCCCCTTGGGGGAATCAGCTAGTGTATATATATATATATATATATATATATATATATAAAAAATATAATATAATACCTTTCTTAACTGGTCGCTTTAGGTGCTTTCACACCGCAGGGACTTTTCATAGTTCTCGTAACTGTTGGAGGAAGTAGCCCCCTTTTTTGTGTGTTCGCAACGCAGGAACTGAGGATGATTGTAGTGCTTATAAAGATCGTTTTCAGGGATTTTTTAGGCTCCTACTTCAGGGTAGGTACTTTCCCAGCACAATAAGAACCATGAGACACGCATGTGTTTGATCAAAGACGTAAGTGCAGTGAGAGTCAAGTCGCGCACTCGTTTTTTTTTTAAAATCAGTCAATGTGATTAAAACTCTTTGTATCTTCGTATTGAACAGATGAACAAACAAAGCAAAAGTGCAACTCGCAGCGTGTGCATGAGGGCGGCGTGAAAGGAAATATGTGACATGTTGGTCGAAATCACTAAAAAAATGATCAATGGATTTACTAACTGCCAGATCGTCTATATGAAAAATCATCGTAGCTTCATATTGAACAGCCAAAGAAACGAAGAACAATGTGAAACTCGGAGTGCGTGCAGATAATCTGTATAAAAAAAATCTTCATCTCTTTGTATTATATTAACAACTGAATCCAGTTCGGCTGCAAACATTCATAGTCGGGTTCAGCCATGTGAAATGTTGCTTGCGTAAACAACAACTCTTAACATTAAAATGAAGAATTACACACAGATTTGGACTGACAGTCCAGAATGAGGCGATTTGATGTGGCTCTCGACACTCCAGTGTTCCTACTGGTGGTGCAAAAGCAAACAGAGGAAAAGTGTGAAGGTGTGTAGTTCTCAGTGGAGCTCCCCAGGGTCTAGATCCTCTCAAAAAAGTCCCTATAACCGTCTGGTGCGAAAGCGCCTTTTGATTATGGGTTAGCATGAAGTCAGACTGCTGTTTTATACAGTTTCCATTATTAAATTGCACCCTTTGACTAGTATAACATTAATTTCAGTCATTCTCATTAATAAACACTGACTGCGTGAAGCTCTATGAGCCTATGTGAAATAGGACGTGATTATCAGGAAATACTAGTTGAACAAAACTGGCTAGTCATGTTAGATGCTATGCTAATGAAAAATTTGCATGCTAACAAAATTCTAGGTTGTCGCATTCATTACTCAGCCACAAATGGCCAGGAGCAAAAAATAAATAAATAAATAAAATAAAAGAAGCTGAATACATTCAGAACGGTAAAGAAATGGCTGATCCATGACTGCCAAAAAGAAAATGACACAAACTTTTAGCTAGTTCCCTATGAATATAACACGATTTACAGTATATATATGTACACACACACACACACACATTCACACATACAATGTAACGTAAAGGACTTTGCGAGCATAATCCGTTCCTTAGACGTGCTTGTAATCCAAATCACTCGTATATCAAAGCGGGTTTCTCCATAAGAAATAATGGAAACTCAGATAATTCGGTCCACAACCTAGAAATATTTCTATGAAAATTATTAATACAAAATATAAAGTAAATATACATAAAACAAAATAACCTGCGCTTTAGCTTTTTGGCTGGTGTGAGGGAGACGAGAGGGTGTCAGAAACAGGAATATCAAAGGCTACAGCAAAAACATGGAAACTGGAGTACAAACAAGAGTCAAAACACGAGCAAGGTAAACACTAGAGCATGGCTTGGCAATAAGGCTTCGCAAACTTATCGTTCATGAGTCAGTCTATTTATAGTCTATATAACTAGAGAATGGTGTGAGTCCTCCGGCATGCCCCGCTATTGGGAGTGCCTGAAACGGGTGTGCTGCATGTGTGCTCTGCGTGATCCATGACAGAGAGCAGGAGAGAGGAGGAAGATTATTGTGTGTTACTTTCACTACAACTCATGTAATCACTGCAGTCTGTCGGCTCACTGGGATCTTTTTCTTTTCGTGCGACTTTAACAAGGAAACTGTCCAATGATGGCTGCTTTTGCCTCCTTTTGAGGATTTGGCGGAAATGCGACATTGCATTGTCATTAAACAGATGAGTGACACACACACTAACGGTATATGCTAGCTTGGAAGCCACAATCCTGCAGTGAGTGAGAGAGAGAAGTTGTGATCACGTGAGACTCAGCAGACAAATACTACTCGTATTGCAAAACCTCACTCGTTAACCAAGTCAAAATGTATTAAAAAATTTTGTTCATCTTGTGAAACACTCGTAGACCACTTTTTCGTAGAACTACTTTTTGTTACTGTTTGGTGCGGCGTAGGAATACAGCGTAAGCGCGCAATAGGCTTAGGCCAGTATACGCTGTGAAACAGGTACTATCATGGTTAAGATGGAAAGATTATTGTTGATCTGGCTTGAAGACCAGAACCGCGTCGTATTCCAGTGAGCCTTATGGTGATTCAGGAAAAGGCTAAAAGGATTTTTGAGGTGTTGAAAAGTGAAAAGGGGGACGGGAGTGAAAGTGAAAGTGACCAGTTTATGGCGAGTAAAGGTTGGTTTGCCGGTTTAAAGAGTGCACTAAATAAACTTTGGAAGCGAAGAAGCGAAAAAACTGTCCAGTCTAGCCTTGATCTTTATTTCAAGAAGCAATCTCCAGCACCATCCACCCCTCCAGACACAGCGACCCCAGTACTTTCTCCTCACCCAGACTCCCCTGCACCTCCAGTCCCTCATCCCAATAAACCTGTCTCCACATCATTCAAAATGTCCCAACCACAGGATTAAAGGTGCAGTAATGAATTCTTCACTTGTTTTATTTATAAATGTTTTAATAATAACAATAATACTGAAATTATTATTACAATAATATTGTTATTATTATTACATATTATGTATCTTTATTATATCATCTGTACATTACAGTGTAATGTTAAGATCCGACTTACAACGAAATCTGACTTACACCCGGCCTTAGGAACGGATCTCCGACATAACTTGGGGACTTCCTGTAGTTTACCAGAGACCTCCATACCTGATTAGTCTGTTGCTGAAATCCTTTATTTTTGGAAATCCTCCCTTTCTGTTACTTTTAAATAATCATACTTGTAAGTAAACTAGCTGACATTGATGAGTATATGCTGCTTTTTGCCAAACCCCCTACATTATATTGAATTCTGTCAGAATATCTGTAATATTATCAAAGCAGTTTGGTTTGTTTTTGAACTAACTGTAGCTTCTTGAGTTATAGCTCCAACATTAGGGAGACGGACTAATGAAAAGTCATCATCACTAAATTGATCTAGAACTGGGCGCTGGACTGTATCTGCCTCACAGAATATTTTGAACAGAATAAGATTCTCAGGACACATAGCCAAGCGATACGTCAAGTTGCTCTTGACATAGAAAAAAAAAACATTCGAAGTCAGTTGCACAAATAAAAATCGTCGTTTTTTTTCTTTTTGCCTTTTTTTTTTGTGGATATGGAAATGTGAGCAGGTGAGCTGTGACAGGACCAGGTGCTTTGAATGAATGCTATTTTTCATCAGTTTCACTGCAGATGGTATGATGCCACATTAATAAACTTCAGCTCAGCTGGTTTCATGCAGCGCCTCATTACTGTAGCATTGAGGAATGTGCACACTTATTTCCTACTTGCGCACAGGCATGTTTCTGAGCAGCTAATCTGTCCCAGGTTCTCGACAACTGTTAGCATCTGGGTTTGTAGAGACTGTTTTGCAAAGCATGAGAGAAATTGTCTTCCTTAAAATATGTATTATATCTTCTCTTCATTTCATTGATGAGAAAAGAATTGTTGCACATAGTTACAAATTAAAATACAGTAAAGGTTTTTTTTTTTATGACTTTTGAGGCGTTCCAAGTGCTCTTTGAAGTCTTTTCTACAAATGCTGAAAAAGAAAATGAAAGCCATGTGTTGATTACTTGCTTCCTCGCCCATTCCTGTCATATTTTCTTTTTTCTTTTTTTTTCTGCCTGAAGCTTTAGTGCTGCATGAGAGTAAAGGCTAAGAATATGAACACTGTGCAATGGTTATGCATCTTTATGGTTGGAATTATTTTATAGTTTGCTATTTAGGTGTAGTTATAGCAAAACTTGACAAATCACAAACGAATGCACACACACACACACACACACACACACACACACCTCCTATTCCTTACAAAACTAGAATAAGACATTATCCATGCTTAATGGGGTGTCATTTTTCCCCCAGAAAAATGATTTCTGCTCAGGCTGCCGAAGTCACTGATATGAATCATTAATGTCTACTAGGCCACCATATCCCTTCATATTTTAATTAATAATTGTAATAAGGGGGTAGCTCAGGGGGTTAAGACGTTGGACTGCTGGTCGGGAGTTCAAATCCAAGCACCGCCAAGCTGCCATTGTTGGGCCCTTAACCTTAAGCAAGGCCCTTAATCCTCAACTGCTCAGTTGTATAAATGAGATAAAAAAAAAAAAAAGTAAGTCACTCTGGATAACGGTGTCTGCCAAATGACGGCAATGTAATAAGCTTTTGTATGTACACCAACAGGAACTGTAATGATATTGAATTCAAATACATATACTTTCATATGGAGTTGGTACCCCCTTTGGCTGCTATAACAGCTTCCACTCTTCTTGGAAGGCTTTCCACAAGATTTTCAAGTGTCTATGTAAGAATTTGTGCCCATCCATTCTGAGGAGCATTTATGAGGTCGGGCACGGATGTTGGATGAGAAAGTCTGGCTCGCAATCTCTGTTCCATTTCATCCCAAAGATGCTCGATGGGGTTAAGGTCAGAGCTCTGTGCGAGCCAGTGAAGTTCTTCCACAACGAACTTGTCAGACCATGTCTTTATAGACCTTGCTTTGTGCACCGGGGCTCAGTCATGTTGGAATAGGAAAGGGCCTTACTCAAACTCTTGCCACAAAGTTGTCCAAAATGTCTTGGTATGTTGAAGCATTGAGATTGCCCATCATTGGAGATAAGGCGTCTAGCCTAAACCCTGAAAAACAGCCCATACCATTATCCCTCCTCCACCAAACTTCACAGTTGGCACAGTGCAGTCAGGAAGGTAACTTTCTCCCGGCATCTGCCAAACCCAGACTCGCCCATCTGACTCCCAAACGGACAAGTGCGATTCGTCACTCCACAGAACACATTTTCACTGCTCCACAGTCCAGTGGCGGTGTGCTTTACACCACTCCATCCAATGCTTGGCAGTGGGCTTGGTAATGTTAGGCTTGCTTGCAAATGCTCGGCCGAGGAAACCCAGTCCATGAAGCTCCTGCCACACAGTTTTTGTGCTTTAATGCCGGTGGAAGTTTGGAACTCTTCAGCTATGAAATCAGCCTTAGCATTCATTGACTCCGCTCTGTGATTTCATGTGGTCTTCCAGTGCTTGGCTGAGTTGCTGTTGTTCCTAAACGCTTCCACTTTCTAATAATATCACTTACAGTTGACTGTGGAATATCCAGCAGGGATCAAATTTCACGAACTGTCTTATTGCAAAGGTGACATCCTATCACAGTACCGTGCTTAAAGTCACTGAGCTGTTCAGAATGACCCATTTTGTATCACAAATCTGTGCAAATGAAGACTGCATGGCTAGGTGCTCGATTTTATACACCTGTGGCAACGGGTCTGATTAAAACACCCGAATTCAATACTTAAAAAGTGTGGAAAATACTTTGGTACATATAGGGGTGTATATATATTACTTTGGTTAGTAGTAAGTTGAAATAGGAAATTATAGTTTATAGAGTGCTAATAAACACATAAATGTAAAATATTTATATATTGAATATTACAGTTGATCCTCGCATTAACGCACTAATTGGGGGGAGAGGTTGTTTGACTTGAATAGTCCGATGATGTGAAGTGTTTCAGTGTGGGGGTTAAAATAATGGAAATCCAAGGGAAAACACCACTAAGTTCCCTAAAAGTGCTCCCCAAGTACTGTACACATGACAAGCAGCACAACGACCAACATAAATATTTTGAGTACATTGAGAAAACATTGAGGTGAAAAACACCAAATAATCACTGAAAAAACAGTATAGCTTCACAACGACCACAGCTCAACCGACGCTAGTAAACAACTAGTACCACGCACGCCACTGCCACCTAGCGGACAATTGCTGAACTACTGGAATCAGTTCTCAACACCCGGGATTTTTAAACTTTCAGACCAGACATTCTGGCTAATGGATTATGTAATCAGACCAGCAGATATTGTCCGTTGCATCCGATCTCCATTAATGTGGTGTCCGTAGTTTCAACAGTATATTATTATGTTATTATGTTTATATATATATATATATATATATATATACAGTGCCCTCCACAATTATTGGCACCCCTGGTAAGGTAAAGATGTGTTAAGATGTGGCACCAGTGGTTTCGTTAAAAACCAGTTATTTCTTAATGTGGGATTTTGGTCCCGCTGAGTAAATGAACTCAAATTTAAGGGTAGATTTTTCTAAAATTTTTAGTGTGAGATTAGGCTGCTGCAATAAAAAAAAAATCATGTATTTTAAAGCTTTTTGTGCTGTATATTGCCTCTTGCATACCCCTTTAATACCACTCCCTTCAAAAGGTCACGGTCACAGCAGTGCCAGTTCCAAAATTGCAAACCTTCACACCTTCATGCCATGGAACATTGATTTCAGTTTGTTTGTTTATTTATTTATTTAATACAGATTGTGCATTTCTCTTGTTTTGAAAAATATGATGAATTGCAGTCACTGGCGTATTTATTAGGAGCTTGAGAGAAGTTGGCCAGTCTGGTTCATGCTGACAGAAAGTCTACTAAATGAGCACTCTTTATAACAATTTAGAGTAGCCAGTTAACCTAAAGCGCAAGTCTTTGGGCTGTGGGAGGAAACCCCCACAGGCATGTGAACTCCACATAGACAGGCCACTGGTTGACTGTCAGGTTTGAACCCAAAACCCACCAAGGTACCGCCCCACTATGCTGGCTACACCATGTGGCCAAAAGTTTGTGAATACCTGGCCATCACAACCATATGTGGTGTGACTGTTTCCACAAAGTCTGAAACACACATTTGTCTTGAATATTTTTTTATGCGGTAGTATTAAGATTTCCCCTTTACTGGAATTAAGGGGCCCAAATCTGTACCCCTTACCTGCTATAGTCTCTAATTGTTTGTCTTAAAATTACCTCTGATGAACAAAGTAGATACATACCCAAATTGATTTCCGAAAAGAAACGTTTCGTAGCATGAAATGTCTGGAGTGTGGAGATAAACTGAGATTGGATAACCTTACCCTAAGTGTTTGAAAACGTTTGGCCTTATCTCTATATATTCCCACCGTGTCACTTGTACACTTCAGAGCTAAATGTAGCACAGCATGGGTTCGGCTCACTGCTGTGTAAAATAAGGAGGAGGTTATTTCTGCTTACTACATGCATGCTAGAGGCCTGTGACCTATCATGCTGTCATACGTCCAAGTTCAGCACTGAATTGTAAGCAGCAGTTCGATGCAGCTCAGCTCAGAATGGCTAAAGGTGGTGAAGGCGCAAGTTTAACTACATCTGACCTCTATTCCTCAGTACCGAAATCTGTGCTTTAGTACCTTATTATGGTAATTCATACTTGATGTGCAATGAATAAAACTCGTGTTTCTTTTTACTGGGCTCAGGGAGTGATTATGTTTCATAAAATCTTCTAAAAATTATTTTACAGAACATCTTATTACCGTATACACACGAGCTGAAATCTTCCTAAATTAAAAAGCTGATATGAAATGATAATAAGGTAATTATGTATTTTTTCAAAGTAATAGAAAGTATTATGCCATGCAAAAATGAAAATCCAAGCTTGTGACACAGGACTTTTGATTGGAGAAACCTGCAGGATTTAGCTGAGTCACTGGTATAGCTTTAGCTTACCAACATTATAAACCTTCACTATTCCTGAACTAATGTTATGTCTGGATCATGAAGGCTGTTCTACTGACAAGGAGGAGGTGTTGCCATGACATTGCCGAAAGGTCAATGGTCACAGTTTTTTTTTTTTTTTTTGCTTCTCTGAGAACTTTTGCTCTCTTCCAACCACACCCCCCATACACACACATATTACATTCAGATCCATCATCACACTGAACTGTTGGTTGCGTAAACCACAGCAGCGGATCAATACGTAACAATTCCATCATGTCATATTGGCTCTTAGCTAATGTAGCTAATGTTTGTGCAGACTCTGTCCATTAAGATTCTCCGGCCCAAGGCTGCAGCATGATTGGTTATGTTTTTAGTAACATGATGGGGTGTACAATCATAGGAAAATAATAATCAATGTTAGGCTGGGGTGATGTGGCCCAACACAAGGCAGAGTTACTGTTACCACCAAGGAGTTTTCTATATTTTTCTATAACAGCATGTTCAAATGGTTTTCGTCCGTTTATACTAAAACTATGGGGTGAAGATTTATGGAAAAGTACAACCACGGTCAGTCTATCCAAGAAATAAGACGGAGCGCAAAATGAGGTAAATAAGCATAAACTAAGGGTAAGAAACTAGAGTATGGCAAGATAACAGGGCTAGATTGCTATACTAGACATAACAACATATCTGAACAAATTCACAAGTAGGGGTGGCAGAATAGTGCAGTGGGTAGTGTAGTTGCCCCACAACTCCAGAGGCTCAGTGCAGTCCCGAGCTCAGTTTACTCGGTTTATCAGTGCAGAGTTTCTGTGCACTGGTTTCCTCAAGGTCCTATGGATTTGTCCCACTTCCTAAAAAGATGCCAGTATGCGCATTGGTTAAGATTGATTGCTCTAAGGTAGTGTTGTGCAAGTTCCCATTTTTAACAAGAGCTAACTCAACGTTCAGTTCACACAGATTAAAATGGACTAGTTCATGTGCGCAATTCACAATTTTGAATTTTAAACTAAGTTCACGGTCCCAAAAATGAACCAGTACCATTCATTTTTTTTAAATTACTGATAAAACAAGAGCAGTTCTTGGTAGTGGATTTAGGTTTTTGGATCCTACTAAACATTTTTTTTTATCTAAGTAGCAGAAAATGCCACACCTGCTCTGTCTGTTTTGAACTCCATTTCCCAGGAGCACCTGCATGCAAACAACATGGCTGACAAACAACATGTCTCTCAAGGTCACCTGATTACTTGGTTGCAGGTTCAACTAATCAGCTCACGCTCTCACTCACTCCAAGGCATTTATATGGCTGCTTGTGTTGGATTTTGCCTTGCATATCCCTGTCTGTTGTGTTCTTGAGTCTTTTTACCTGTGTGGATTTTGGACTATGTTTCTGGACTTTGTCTGTTGGTTTAAAAAAAATCTAATTTCTGTCCTTTTTGCCTGACTCCTGCCTGCACATGTGTTTCGCCACACTCTGCTAACCTGACAGAACCCAGCAGAGTCAATGCAGATCTGGAAAAGTTGTTGGCTATATGGATTGTTTACTGTGCATTAGCAAATTTCATTAAGGGTAAAAATGTGTACCTGAACACAACACCCACATTTGAGTGTGCTACAATCCTGTGGAGGCCTGGGAGAGCCGAGTACCCATTACGTATATGTCTGGCTTGTGTGTGTGTCTTATGTCTGAGCTCAGCAGGGGTGGATTAAATAGTATTTTTAAGTCTTGCCCTTTCCAGCAAGAAGAACAGGACCTCTGTTCTCTTCCGCCGCTTCCTTTTTATTTCCTGTTTTTCTTTTTAGGCATTCTTGGAAACCTCCAGCACATTTGTCATGTTATTGTTTCACTGCACTGGTATTGCTGGCTTTCTTTCTTTTGGTTTCAAGAAATTGTTTATCTGTGACTTTTGTTATCCCGTTTGCATTTTTTTTCTTGTCAATACAAAAAGCATAAATAATTCAGTCTTGACTGTATATCTTGACAACACACTCTTGACAAGGGTCTGTTTGTGTGTGAGCACTGATCATACACATTTATGCAAGTCCAAAGCCACCAAATGACTTTTCAAGTGATTTCAGTCAAATTTCCAATTTAAATTTCTTTGAAAACTTTTTTCCAGAGTGTTTTCAAACACTTCTAGTGTGTGCTTAGTATTAGATGTGGAAGGCTATCTTAACAATGGCCTGCTTTGCCAGTACCTGCAATAGGCCTTGATCCCATATGTAAAAGCACTTTAGTCCCTGGGCTGGCGTAGCTCAGGGGGTTAAAATCTGTTAACTTGCAGGCGACCCGGTACCGGGACACAGCAGTAACGCCCCTTTGTTTCTTAGGCTCCGCCCCTTTC
>JAQMCW010014798.1:0-10291 GCA_030068335.1 Chrysichthys cranchii
GAACACGTTCACACCACGAGTGCTTGACCAGAACTGAATGTTTGTGGCGTGAAGCGTGGGTTGGCTGCCTGTACGTCGATTTGTTCACCATCCGACGCGTTCCTGAGCTGAGGGTCCGCTGTATTGCTAAGTCGCTGTTCTCCACATTAAAAAGCTAAGTTATCTTTGTAAAACCATTAAAAACATATAAAAACAAACAGGTTTGTTGTTTAATGATTTATTTAGGCTGAAGTGGAAATTAAACCTCTGGGTTTCTGACATTCGTGTGTGTGTGTGTGTGTGTGTGTGTGTGTGTAAGAAGTTCAAACACATAGATGGTAAAAAAAGAATAGAGAAATTTTATTGCACATCACTATAATTATAAATACAGTCAGCGGACTTCATTTATAAAACGAAACTGAAAGAACATTTCCTTTAAGAAAAAGGTTTATAAAGGACTTGGTGTGAACACGCACAACAGTTCTGTACGCATTCAAGAGAGAGTATGGTTTATTAAAGTAAATGGTTGATCATATTAGAGATTCCAAAACCTCTCCCTCATACACACATACACACACACACACAGTTGTAGGAAGTACTAGTGCATGGCCACATGACAAAAACAAATACACCCGAGAACTTTTCTTAAGTGACTGAACAGATCGTTACGAGAACTGGCGTTAGAAGAATGCTCGCATTAGCCATGTCTACAGGCCGAAAGCAGGACATATCGTCAGCGTTCTAGAACGCTCGTTGGTCAAGCAGTGCGGGACGGTTGCTTGGGTTAGCGTTCTGGAATGCTAAACTCAGAGTTTAAATGAACACCGAAAACCAAGGAACGTGCTCTCATGCTAAGCCAAGGTCTGTGATCTAGAGTGCTCTAGAAAGCTAAATCAGGCAGCGTTCTAGAACACTCCTTACTTTAGTGTTCCATAATGATACACAGCTCAACCGTAGAGTCCTGTCTGTTTAGCGTTCTAGAGCACCCCCAGGTTAACCTTCTACAATCCTTCCTGCGCTTCCCCTGTAGTTCGCCCAGGGGCTGGGAGTCGATCCCAAAACAAATCCCTGATTCCAGGCTTCTGGGAATTGTGAGTCGACTCCAACGCTTCCGGACTTCGCACGTAGTCTGCAGGAACCCAACGGCAGGATTTTACTTGACGAGAACATTGGAAAATGTGTAACCGAAAGAGGCCGAAGGAGCTGTCTGAAGTTAACTGGGTACAGTTCAGCTAGCATGTTAGCTACCTTAAATTTGGTTAGCATTGGCTCGCTAAATTGCTTGGCTAGCTAATTAAGCTGTCAGCTTCTCTGTAACGAAATGTTCGACCTGAACATCAGACCTGACCACAAGGTAGGTAGGTGATGACTTTTTAGCGCGTGCCTGAAAGATAGCTGAGGCTAATAGTTTTTGCTAACATGAATGAATTGTTGCTAATCTGGAGCTGCTGACTAGCAAAAACCCAAAACTGCTCAATGTGAAACACGTAACAGGAGTTTGAAGCTGCATTGCGCACTTAATTAATTAATTAATTGACCCTTACTACCAAACTCGGTAGCTTCAACGGACATCCAAATACCCCCCCACCCCCCACCCCCCGCGCCTCATAGAACCACGTGGATTTCTCCCATCCTAAATAAATATTCCTTGAAGTTTATGTGTTTTTATTATATTTTTAGAAAAATATACATACAGTTTTTGGAACAATCTGACCCTACACTGGCCATATAAGGTAACTCTACTGACCCTTGATTCTCAACATAAAAAAGAAAACATTTCTTGCAATATAAAGTCGTGTCATCTCCTCCCGTAACACTCTAGGGTCGACATTTTGAATTCCCAAGTATCTCAATTTTGGGTCAACATTCCACTGCAAAATTTCTCCACTCATCTCCATGCTTGGAATTCTTGGAATCATCTCCGCCAATTCCCAAACCACTTGGGAATCGGAATCTGTCTCGACTCTGGAATCGACCGACCGTGGGGGTAGCTGTGTTCTCGCTTGTTGCGCCCAGTGTCCAGCGTTCCACGCTTTATTCTCAGAGGTATTCGACGGTTACATATAGTGCACTTCGACTCACAGAGTATTCCCGTGCAGACACACCACACGCGGTGTACACAATAAAGGTATACGAGCTGAAACGCTTCCTACGTAATCACTTTATAACAGCATTGCATAACCTGTGGATTTCTACATCTCTGTGATATTGAGAAAAGAAACCCCGTTTTTTTCTTTTAAAGTAAAAATGGAAGCCATTTTCTTCCCTGAGAAGGGTTTCATTAATATGTCAGTGCTGAACTAAGTTCTAGATGCGGTAATGTTTCATTCACAGAAATGCTTCGAATTTCAACGATGGTTACGTTGTGTTTCAGTCGTAGCTAGCTAGCGAGGCAGCATCTTGACCTGTATTGGACCTCCATGCTGAAAACGGTGAGTGCTAAGCTATTTAAGATGAATGCTATACTGCATGAGTGTTATGCTAATCTACACCAGGCTTAAATTAATGTTAAGCTCGTTTATCCGTCACAGCCTGAAATCCGAACGCTAAGCTAAGCTAGTCTTGTCAGTGTTCGGAAATGTTATTGGATTCAACATGATGGATCACATTTCATCCAAAGACAACAACATCCCTTCCAGGAGGGGGAAAAAAAATACAGATTTGAAAACAAAATATGAACAGAATGGCTTGGATTTCCTTTAGCATGTGGTACGGCGGTCTCGTCCAGCTGATCAGACACACCGTAGCGCCAGTTTGACTCCTTACTGTGTTTGTCCATTATTTAGGCGAGTGTGTGTAAACTCTCAGACGGTCTGTCTGCTCCTTCATCTGTCCACCAGACACACACACACACACACACACGCACACGCACGCACACACACACACACACACACACACACACACGGATCTTCAGTTCATGTTTTCAGAATGCGTATGTTTCGCCGTGCTCATCCAGCCTGACCTAAGCTAATTGGAGAAAAACCACACACACACAGCCACACACAGCTCTGTTCAGCATTTTGTCCTCTGTGGATTCACAGCACAGTGTGTGTGTGTGTGTATATGTGTGTGTGTGTATATATGTGTGTGTGTGTGTGTGGGACAGGAATACAAACTCACTTTAAATTCGCAAGCTCGACATCTGTTGCGTGTTCTACTGTGAAGCAAACAGAGAGAGAAACACAAGTGTGTCAGGAAAATGACGTAGGTGTAAGGCAGGTATCAGATTATAACGTAGGCCTTACGAGAGAATACGTGGCAGGTAAGGTCCCTAATCATGATAGTTTCCAAAAAACACAAGGTCCAAAGAGGGCTGGGGGTCACATAGACCCCGTGGTACCAGGGCAGGGTTAAATGATTAAAGAACTGCACGTCATACGTTTTAGCCACTCGTTCTCTAGGTATAGTTAACGGTGTGATACAGCCCCCAAAAATAAAAGGTTAACAATAGGTTCCTGTTGTCTTTTATCGCTCACAGTACTACAGTCTTACAAAAAAAAAAATCACAATAGAGTCCCTAAAAAATTGGATTAAAAAAAAACTGAAGCAAGTACAGTAATCCCCCGCTATATCGCGCTTAACATTTCGCGTCCCCTGCTATTCGCATACTTTTATTTGGAATATTTTCTATTTAGAAAATTTTTTTGTGGATTTCCCCGGTAATTCGCGTCATCCGCGAAACCTCTAGTGAATTGTTTATATGGAATTTTCGATGGCGGAATTTGTCACACAGCTGTTTCTTGATCCAGTTGCTTATGTCTGTTGTTTATGATGACTGTAGCGGTTCTGAAATCCAGCCTGTAGCAAGCGGGTGTTATTTGTTATTTGTGTAGTGTTACTACACACATACAGTACTGAAAATATAAGTCCAGGCTACGCTACTATAGTACACAGCACATTACACTACTCGCTCTAAATGTGATGTTTCTATGAATTTGACCCAAAATTCACCTCGCTATATGCTCGCAAATGTTTTCTTTATGTGTTTAATTGTGTCTAGAAAGTGTTTAAAGAGTGTGAGAGGATCATTTAGGGCTTAAACTATCGCGGATTTTCGTCTTTCGCAGAACATCTTGGGACGTAAGGCGAGTTTTGGAAAGAAAAACGAGGGATTACTGTACTCATTAAAAAAAAAAGAAAGAAAAAAAAAGATTCAAGAATACAACTCCGTTTCCTAGAAGACTGAGACGTTGGGTAAAACATAAATAAATAAAAACAGAATGCAGGGATTTGCAAATCCTTTTCCAGCCTTTATTCAGTCGAATGCAAAACCAAGACAAGATATTTACTGTTCAAACTGATGAGCTTTATTGGGTTTCTTTCTTTCTTTCTTTTTGGAAATACACACTCATTCCTTTGCTGATATCGTGATCATATCACCTGCTACCAATTCCCTGGTTTACCTGGGAAATCATCCACACAGTTGTTTTCTGGAGCATTCTACAACCTTCCCAGCCTTTTTTTTTTTTTTTTTTTTTTTTTGTGCCCCATCCCAACTTTTTTGGAAGGTGTAGCTGCCATCAAATTCATATTTACCCCCCAAAAAATCTTGTCTTTGTATGGTTTGTTTTCACTGTAATATAAGCATACCAGCCTTTGCAAATCACTGCATTTTTTTTTACGTTTTATGCGGCGTGCCAACATTTTTGGGAATCAGGGTTATATATCAGTCTCACAGCCCCAGACTAAAAAAAAAAAAAACCCCAGAAAGAGTGGTTCTGTGTGTGTGTGTGTGTGTGTATGTGTGTGTGTACCTGTTGACTGTGTTCTTCTGCATGTTATGAAGGCAACAATGACAATGACAGCAATGGAGAACACCAACAGCACAGCAGATGCGATTGGTATGATAATATCTGGGGATTTAGGAGGTAGACCTACACACACACACACACACACACACACACACACTGACAGCACGTGACGCAACTCCCCCGACCGAGCAGGTGATGTTAAGCAGTTGACTGCAGTTAAGCGTAACCATGTGCGACACGTTCCAAAGGCGCGAGTGTGTGTCCTGGATAAACGCGGGGTCTCCGACGTTTCCAGCCACGGTCCAGGTCACGTTACTCCGGGGGAATCCTCCTGACGAGGAGCACTCGATCACGCAGTTTTGTGCGGCCGGGCTGCTGCCGCATCCCTGGACGCTTATGATGGGAACGCTGTAATTGGCTGTGAGACAGACATAGCGGGAGGTTACACAATTCACAGGGAAGGCTTAAGAAAATGCGCAAACGATTACAGAAGCTGGTCACTCGTCTGACTGACAATGCTCGGTGTCCGAAGCGCTCCGCACTGGGTTTCTTGCTTGCATTCATCGATTCAATGTAACGGTAGACAACGTCATGATGCAGCTTTAAATCCTGACCCTGGCACACCTACACGCTCGTGCAATCATTTAATCAGCCGATCGTCTGGCAGAAGTGTAGGGCATAAAATCAGGCAGGTACGGGCCAGCACCTTGTGGTAATTCTGCACATCGACCATCCGAAGGGGAAAATTACGTGATCTTGGCGACTTGAGCCATGGAGGCCGACGGGCCGGACTGAGTATGTGTCTAACCGCTGGTGTGCGAGAAAAAACCTCAAGTGAGAGGCAGTTTTAATCCTGATCTTAAATAATCAAATATAAACTCAAATAACGGTTCTTTAAAGAGGTCGTTGCGTTGTTTTGTCATTAATTTTGCAGTGGTCTCTCGTATGAATGAATGCCCCGTGAGTCGGTTTTGGTGGGAAAAAATGCCCTGGTGTTCCTGTTTCAGGTTGTTCTAGTTTGGTGGAGGAGTGGGGGGCGGGGAGAACGACAGGATTTCTGCTCTTACTCATGAATATTCATGACATGCATGCGTATCGCCTCTGATTGGCTAACAGCACTGTGACGCTCCCTCCAGTAGCTCGTCTACTCCCAATAGTTAGCTTCTACCTGCCGAGCCGGGCTCTGCTCTCTCCTGGGCGCAAAATCAAAACCGTCTTCCTGTGGGCGGGCGCAAGACCGGGTGGGCGGGGCCATGAATACTAATTTTGGAAGTGATGTCAGTTTGACGGGATTTTTCTGAGTCGCTCATTTTTCCGTCCATGTTCTTTCTACAGCTAACGCAGGCAATATGGGGGTAGAAGAACATTTTCACGTGCAGCAGGCATATGCAACTCGGACTGACCTATCGTATTTCAAAAACAGCAAGTATTAAACGGTTTCTCGGGGAATGACCCCTTTGAACCTGTGGTGAGCGGAAAAGCGTCCGAGAACACATGAAACATCCATGGAGGTGGGCGGATTAAAAGAGCAGACGATTACTTCTGTTCCTCTTCTGTCAGGCAAGAACGGGAATCTGAGGCCGCGCTGAGTGAAAACGGGACAGCTGACGGGGTTTAAAAAAAATCCCCTGGTCTTTTTCCAGGTTTCTGCTGTGATGTTTTGGTCATCCTCTCAGTGCTCCTCTATTGTACTCTCAGATTCTGGTTCTTGTCTCACAGGAGAGAAACCCGGTCTGATCTTCTGTGGCATTTAAAAAAATAAAAATAAATCATAATTTTCAGCCGTTTCGTCTATGAAATAAGTGTTCCCAAAAAAATAGTCCTAAACGTATAGTTGTAATCCGAGCCTTGACTTGACTTGAACTTCCATTTTATTACTTGAGAAGATCTCTGGATCCCAAGTGAGATTTTAGGAAGAAGCCCCGAGAGGCGTCAGACGTCTTACGTCTAGCTTATTCTCAACGACACCAGAGTGTGAGATTAGAAATCGTTACTGTAGTCAGTAAAGTTAAACAGTCAGTAAAGTTAAACAGTCAGTAAAGTGTGTACAGGATGTTCAGGGTGAGCAGATTGCCAATAAGGGTCCCGGGATGAACGCAAGACAGTCCAGTCTTTCGAATTAGAAATGTACAAATTCCAGGTGAGATTATTTCCTGAAACTAAAGTGAGATTGTGATAAACTGTTTTTTGGGAAGTGCAAATCTTCAGGGTATCCACATGGGACCATCCCCAGCAGCAGGAGATGAGTCACGTGTGTAGAAAATGCCAAGCAGAAGTTCAGCAACAGGATGAATCAGACGGATCCGGAGACTCGGGAGCAGAAATGCAGAAATGTGTCAGGATCCTGCACTGAAATCACACCAGGCGGCAGGGTGCTGCATGTCTCATGGTCCTCGCTAGGCAATGCATACGTCACGTCTGTCATCATGTCCTGACCAGCAAATCCAGGAAACGTTTCATTCAGCTAGTTTCTCACTCTCGAAAGGGTGTAGTTTGGAGAAAGGCAATCGTACAGTTGGGTCATTGAAGATTGGAACTTTCACCCGCTCTTTTTCCACGCTTCGACTATCTAGTTTCACTGAACCTGTGAACACTGAAGCCTGAGATTCCTGTTTTTGGCGGGCAGGCCCGGAGGCCGATGTGTTCTTCTGCTGTCGTCGCCAATCCGCCTCATGGTTTGACATGTCGTGCACTCAGAAAAGCTTTTTCGCTCACCACTATTGGAATACAAGTTACCGTAGGCTTCCTCTCAGCTTGTACCCCTCTGACCTCTGGCTTTAATTTCCGCCCACAGAAGCGACACTCACCGGATGATTCACGTGAACCGCATTGCGCCTAAAAATCCATTTCCCAATCCAGCCCATCACGCAACGACAACCATGCCGCGGTCAAAGTCATCGAGATGACATCTTTTCCCCATTCTTATGTTTGATATGAACGTCAACATTAACTTTGATCTACATCCATCTTGATTTTATGCACTGCAGAAACGCGAGTATCCAAGCGGATCATTGGACGAATGTACAGATGTGTACTCGCGTTCCCATAACAATGGCCCGTGACCATGTACACATACATATATATATATATATATAAGAAAATATCAATTTCAGTATGAGAAGGTTTTCCCTGGGCTGCCACACATGGTAATCTGTCTCTTACTGGTTTATAAGGACTTAAATGTTATATTGCGCACATTACCGTAACTCTGTGTGTGTGTGTGTGTGTGTGTGTGTGTGTGTGTGTGTGTGTGTGTGTGTGTGTGTGTACCTGTAACTGTGAGATGAAACTTGGTTTGGTTGTTCAGTTTTTCACTATTGCGAAAGGGGATACAGGTGTAGTCTCCCTCGTCGTCAGGAGAGAGGTTGAACATCTCCAGGCTGAGTTCTGTTTTGTTGACGACGGTGCGAGGTGCGTACTCGGGGCGCACTGGGAGTTCTTTGGAGTCGAACCCGTTGATAAAGATCTCTTCTCCTTTACTATCTTTCTTCTGGAAGTAAAGCCTATTAACGTTGTATGGGGGTTTCAGCTCACAGCGCATTTGTACACTTCCTCCCACAAACCCCTGCACATTGCGCTCTGTAATGTAGTCACCTGCACACACACACACACACACACACACACACACACACACAACTCAGATTTTAGATCAGACATTCAGAATAGTCTGTGGAACAGCTACAGTGCTAGTGTGTGTGTGTGTGTGTGTGTGTGTGTGTGTGTGTGTGTGTGTGTGTTTACCTGAGCTTACTAGCTGCAGTGCTTTGAAAAGAACAAACAGGAACCTGAAATGTCAACAGAACACGAGAGCATTAGCATTAAACAAATGAACACATCTATTGTTGTTGGTATTATTATTATGATTACTAGCTTTACACGACATACGCTAACAATTAGCTGGATTTGAGTAAACAAGCTAAAACACAAAATTCCACCATAGTACTCACATGAACGATGACTCAAACAGGCAAACCACAAACTAGCATTATTAAACAAGTATGACACTACACAGGCTGGCTAAAAATAATAATAATAATTCAAAAATCCCCAATATTTAAAACAGCATTATTTCATAAATCTGGTACTGCCTGATTTTAGTCAGCAGTTTTATGACGCGTCTTTAAAATGGCTACCTGCTAGTCATTGTTGCTAACCCGCTGCCAGGTCGTAATACCCAGGGAAACGGGGCTTTATCCAGAGGCCGTAAATCACATGAGATAAAAACGTGTAAGAACCGTACAGTGCTTCGTGTAGGTACAGGAACAGAAATGAAAGCTCGCTAAGAATTTATTAGCTTAGTGGTTCGAGCTAAACGCATTTCAGATAAGGTTTCAGATCAGACTCACGGACCAACCGGAACACACAGTAATAACATGCAATAACATACGATAATAAATAGGACCTAATCCCCACTAATGCACAGACATTTCCGAACAAAAGTCTTGTTTAAACTGGATATGAACTTTTCTTTTTACATAAGCTGCTCAGAGGAGCGTTTACACAAGAACTGAATTATCCAGAAAATCCAGTTTGTTCCAATAAATAAATAAATAAATAAATAAATAAATAAATAAAATGCTGGTATTTGTGTACATTTTTAGATATCTTTAAGCATCCTGTTTATTTCATGTACACACACAAATTCAGGGAACACTGGGGGAAATAGAGATCCACAAATAAAGACAAATAAGAGTAGGTTTTCTATTATGGCATAAGTAATGGCACCCTATAAAACTGCACTGCACTGCAATGGGTAAGCTACTTTACTGGAAGGTTTGCGTGCTGCCCTTAGGAGGCGCTCTTTCCCCGGGTAAGCCGCATTGAGCTCTCTGTGAGCGTCGACTTTTCTAACGGGGTTCTGTGCGCATCACGACGTGTAATTCAGATGCACCGTGAACGCACTTGGTAAAGTACGGCTGAACGGCGTTTGTCATTATACACATGCGAGGACGCAGGAAGTTGTGGAAATGTTTTTTGAAAAACCTGGTAGGAATTTTACTTGCGGTGGGAATGAAAACCAATCATCTTAATGAGGTGCAACGTTTCCTGTTCTCTTATTCCGAGCGTGCCCACATGCCTGAGATGTTTACAGGCTTGTGTGAAGGATGTGCTGAGCTCCAGTAGACAGCCTGGAACACTATTGTGTCCCTGGGACACGTTCTCCAAAGGAACACTGTCGTAAATACGTGTCGCCGGCGCTCAAGACTGATCCGATTTAGCACAGAGAGGCCAGACAATGAAAACGGATATGAGTACAAACTTCTGAGGTTCTGTGGTCTGAGGTCGAGTTCAATCAAGGCTTCTCATCGAGTTCTCACAATACAGAGTTGTGTTATCAGCCACCACGGCTCGTCTAGTTAGTGGAGCGCAGAGCTTTTCCCCCATCCTCACTCCGAAATGTTCAAGTAGGTCCAAGTTTATCTACAAGTTCATGAGGTACTGAGGGTTTGATTGAACCTTCAGTTCTAGTAAAAGGATCATAACACACACACACACACACACACACACACACACACACACACACACACTCACACACTTTCTAATCTACATTCAGTCTTATC
>JAQMCW010014823.1:0-10291 GCA_030068335.1 Chrysichthys cranchii
TACACTTTAGCATACTTTTTTTTTTACCTGGGATAATAAGTACACTTAAATTAAGTACACTTTAGCATACTTTTTTTTTACCTGGGATAATAAGTACACTTAAATTAAGTACACTTTAGCATACTTTTTTTTTTTTTTTACCTGGGATACCTGACGGAAGCTTTGTGGAAAGGTTCTAGTTTATGACTAAAAGATTTTCATCCCTGGCTCCTAATGCACAGCATGATTTCTTACTAAATTACTAATCTACTTTGTGACTAACTGATTATTATAAAAATGTTGTTCATTAATCATCTGTAGCCATCGGTGACAGGATATTGTGGAAGGAAAATTGTTTGGTCAAACCATTAATAATTGCTAATTGGGGTCCATCTGGGAAACAGGGCTTGGACCCTGTTGATCACTGCTTGCAGTTATATTGTAGTTAAGCAGACCTATCGTCAGTTTCCTGCTGCTTTGAAGAGGAAATTGGATCAGATTATAGTAGCTTCCAGGCAGAATCTGGTCCTCAACTTTGCACTTATGGTGAATTGATTGCTCAGGCTAACAAACCAAACCAAACCCCCAAAGAGGAAACGGTAAAGTCAGTAAATGCAAAAGAAAAAAAAAAGTTTTAAAATGCAGTTTCACTTTCCATTATTTAAAATAAGACCTGAATACACCTCTCTTTGACCTTGCCAGTGTATGCTGAACAATTACAGTGTATGAAGAAGTTACAAACAGTAATTAACACTTTTTGTACAGTCAAAAGTGCAATGCAGAGGAAGCTAAAGGAACAGTGTAAACTTTTCATACGTACTTTTCAAGTACGAGACAACATTTTTTATTCTATCAAGGCATTGTTACAATATAGTTGTTGTTTTGTTTTGATTTTTAAAGACCAAGGGCCACATAAATCAAATTTTCAGTAAGGTTAGGCGTAAATGTTCTTGTAGTTCAAAACAAACTACAAACTCCTATCAGATTGACTGATTTTCTTTGTACTCATGTACTGATCAGTGCCAATTGTCTATAAAGAGCAAAGCACATTCACTGTAAAGCTAACTCATATTTAGGGACAGCCATGTCTACCTTGATGACTAAAAATGAATAACTAAAGAGAGCCACCTAAAGGCAAAATGTACAATATCCTCCAGTAATACACCTCAGCCACTGCAGCAAATCCTCTACCGCAGACTCATGCAAACCGCTACACCTTTTATGACAGCATGACTTTTGTTTAAATTTAATGCCTAGTATTACTTGACTTCATTTATACATTTTTTTTGTTTTGTAAGGTGAAAAAAAAGTTTCGTGAAACCCTCATTCAATTTGTGTGTGTAATTAAAATTGCTAAGCTATTTAAATGTGACAAGATGACACGTAAACAAGATTTTACGCAGTTACTCTTCAGAAATCGTCATTTGAAACCACTTTTCTAGTGCAAACACTCATGTGAACAAGCTAAGAACATGCATTCCTAACCATTTCAGATCAATCTGATAAACCTTGAATAAGGCTTTGTGAGAAACACAATGCAGAATGCTCTGAAAAGAGGCATAAAAGGGCTGAAGGAAGGACATGCTGAAAATAGAAGACGGAATAACAGTAATGGAATATAAAAGGGATTATTGGAAAGTAGAGATGGAGAGAATAGCAATATACAGCAAAAGGCATGAGAGAGTGATGGACTGACAAAAAGGGAAAGGAAGGGAAAGATAGAAATAGAGAAATAAGAGCATGATATAGAGAGAAAAACAGAGAGAAAGATTTCTTTTGCTCTGCTGTGGTGCTTGTCATGGTGTTAGTGTTGTTCAGGGAACCAGAAAGTTCTTTAAAAAGTGATTTATGTTTCTGTTGGTGGGAGAGCCACATCATTATACAAACCAGAGTGTAAAAAAACGAATGCAAAAAGCAATAGAGAAGTTGCATTTCTGGCTTTAAGAGCATATTTTACATACATCTTTACAATTCGCCTCCTCCAGCCTAAACACACAGCACGAAGATGGGAACACTGACACTGATTTCATCCAAAATGTCGTTTTTAATGAGAATAAACCATTGACAATTACTTGACAGCTGTTATTGCCAGTAAAGTTGCTGTTTCCTTTTACAGCAAATGGCTGATGAGTTCATTTTCAACCCTGCTTCATGCTGTTCATGTCTTATTTTAACATCAGTCATGTAAATAATGCGAGCTGCTGGAGTTGGTACCCTGGTGACCTTAAATCAGTGAGTTCTGAATTCAGATTAGAAGCATTTTGGCACTTCAAGCAATGTGTTTCTGGTGTCGGGTACCTTCTAGGTGGAAAAAGGCTAAAAAAGAGCAAGAGAGATGTCAAATGGTTTCCAGTAAAAGGAATTTACGTCAACTACAGTCACTGTAACACACACACACACACACACGCACGCACACTTATCAAAATGGTATATTGTCTGTGATGGATCTGCAAATGCGCAATCCAAAAAGCTGTTTTACTCCTAATGTCGTATCGCTTTCAGCCAGAGCTCTCAAGTGCTCGATCCCAGACCAATCTGTCAGGGGAAATTCTGAACCCATCAAATCATCACACACACACACACACACACACACACACACAGGTCTTTGCATGATAAATGCCATGGGACAGCCATTAGCTACAGTGGCACACACAGTGAGGTTGAGCACTAATTCTGAATCGTGGAAAAAAAGCCACATTAGTCACCACCCAATTGTAACAAAGAAGTGTGTGTGTGTGTGTGTGTGTGCGTGTGTGTTTGTGTGTTCCCACTTACCACAGTTACTCATGGCCACATGGTCCATTAGGTGCGGCTAGAAAATGGGCACTGAAATCACACAAACATGGACGGACACACAGACTCACACAGACTCACACACACACACACACACATAAATCAGCATTATTAACAGAGGCACAGACTTGCCGCTATCTTCCTGAAAAGCTGAGGCAAGGATGCCATGTTGGAAAGGTCACAGGCTGCCTTCCATCGTTCCTGTTTGTCTGTTTGATTAAGTCTGGCCATTAGAACGCTTGGCCAACACACTGGTCGTGTCCTATTTCACAGGCAGCCAGACTGAATACAAACTAATCAGGAGGAATAAAAAAAAAAAAACCTGCAGGATTAAAAAGAAGGGAGGGAAAGAGATCTGACACTGAACGACATCCCAAAAGGGCAACTTCAGACGGCTTGATGAAACAATCAATCAGTGAAGGAGGAACGCACGAGACAGATAAGGTGAGGGAGAAGGTATTGTGAGAATAAGAAATGTGAAAATTAAAAAGCGGACATAATGAGAAAACGATATATAGTGCAAGATGCATTACAATTTTAAATTTGATCATGACAGAAATACATAATATAGTGTGTTGGAGTCAGACACAGGATATGCAGAAAGAGGAAATGATACTACCCAGCTATTTCACACAATTACTGAGCTACACACACACACACACACACACACACACACACACACACACACACACACACACACACACACACATTTGGCCAGAGTGAGGTGACAGATTAATGTGACAAAGACACACAGTGCAAACTTTTAATTAACACAGCTCAATAGCACTTGAAGAAAGATGGAGGAGAAAGATAAGTGGAAGGACAGGAGGTAGAGATGCACTCATCCATTCCTTCATCTTTATTTCCCTCTCCAAGTGTGTTCTCTTTGGACGTGTGTGTATACTGATTGTGTGTGTGTGTGTGTGTGTGTGTGTGTGTGTGTGTGTGTGTGTGTGTGTGTGTAAGCTACTGTAACGAGCATTAACCTGACGAAATGTTGACTGAGACCCAGCTGCCTTTCTCTCTTTCTCACCTGCTCGATCTTTCAGCCTTTTTTCCTCTGTCACTCTTGTTCTTGGTCTTTCTCTCTCAAGCTCAGCATTATTGATCACTTGCCCATGATAAATATTGCTCTTGTCATGGCAAAGTGACCATGGCACAGGTGTTGTCAAGGAAACCAAACAGTCTGTGCAGATGTGTGTATGTGTAGCAGGAAAAAACATTTCAGTCGCTACCAAAGATGTCTGGTAAAATGATCGCTTGTGTGTATGTGAGTGTGTGTGCTAATGCTGTCTGGTTATTTGTCATTGTTGTTGTCGTCAATCGTCCCCATTTAACTCAAACTCAAGCTTCAGGTACAAATGAAGTGGAAAATTGGGCAACCATAAGTTTTGGATCACTCCTCACTGTCTATTGCTGCTGAAAATCTACAAGTTGCGGTGTTCTGGTGACACTGTTTCTGAAGCCATTGGAAACTTTTTTGTTTTCCAACCATAAGACTTCATTCCCCCATTTCCATGTAGTCACCACTGTCTCTACACTGGGCCCATATTTGTTGGGATATTATTATTATTATTATTATTATTATTATTATTATTATTATTATTATTATTATTATTACTAGCTGATTCCCCAGTGGCTTCGCTCACTGAGTGCAAGGGGGAAAAATGCAGTATTTATAAAATAAGTTTGTTAATTACCAATTTTATTTTTCAACAAATAGCGGTCATACGCCATTTCCATTTCAAACGCGAAAAGAATTTGATATATTTAGTTCAAAGTTTTCTTAAATAATTACTTACCAAATAGGTGTTTACTTAATTTCAATATCAGTAAAATAACTCTCACACAAATAATAACAATTTGTAAAAAGACGATCTAAAAACGGCGTCCACAAACGAAGTGATTAGTTAAAATGTAAGCGCTAGTTACACTGTTTCTGGTCATACGCACAGATAATATGTTCTGTGGTCATACGGCATTTCCATTTCAAACGCGAAAAGAATTTTTTATATATAGATTATTATTATTATTATTTTTATTATTATTACTATTATTATTATTATTATTATTGTTGGTGCTTACTGTATACTCAGAAAGTATTTATACAGGACTTCAAACAGAGCATGCATCTTCATGTTGTTAAAAAAAATATTCAAGTAAATAACTGATAGTTTATCCTTTAGCAATTTCTATCCTTTTGGCCTTAAATTGCAAGGATGAACAGAAAAAGAAAATAAAGAGGAAAAAAAAACATTCAGGCCTTGGGGACACTTTATAACTACTGCAGTGCGATCCAGGCAAGAGTGTGCCACCTCTTCACACTTTTATTTGGAAAAGTTTTTTTTTTCTGAAGTTATAAACAGGGCATTGTCTATGTTTTATTTATTTATCTACTTGTTCATTTGTTCGTTTGTTTATTTGTTTGGTTTGTTTACTCCCCCCCCCCTTTGTTTTTGGCTCCGGTCCACTAGTGCTGAAAGGCAAAAACTCTTTAACAGTGTGTTAGTGTGCCCTCTGGAGCAGTTGGAAACTGTGCTTTGCTTCCCATGACTACAGTTTAGCGTGCGCCCTGGTACAAATATAAGCTTTGCTTTTGTCATTAATAACACAAAATCATAAAGATGCAAATTACAGTATAATGGTGTCTTTTTCAGTTAGGCGATGTAAAAACCTGAATCTAAAGCGCCACTGGTCCATTTGAGATATCGTTTTATTGTCATTTTTGTAACCTTAGAGTCATTTTGTCATTTAAGAGAAGAGTTTAGCCTGCATTTCTTTGTAATCTTTGTTGCTTGTATTGTTTGATCTTAAAATTCCTTTTTTTATTATTATTATTTGGTTACATATAGTACGTTCTGCAGTTTAAGCTCTTTATTTAGATTTCTACACATCTGCATTCTCCTGATCATTAAAATGACTTAAATCTTTTTATTTTACCATTATGTTTATAATATCTGAATATCCAGGCCATTGTGCAGCCAGATATTTGATAACTGAAATAATCTATAAATGTCTTGCTGTTAAATGGTGTTTATAGCCTAAATATTAGAGCAATTTAATCAGCCTTACCTTTATTTGTGCACAGAAACATTCACATAGCATTTGACATTCTCACTTAATTTATTGGAATGTGCCTCATTAAGGAAGTCTTTTTTTTGCTAAAGAAAAATTTTTGGTCCCTTAAGGACTATGAGGATTAAACGTTAAAAGTTATTGCCATCATTTTTCTGTCATCTTTACTCTTAAAATTATACGCTGTCAAATTTATGTACTGTCAAAATATACGCCCAGAAGTTTTTAAAGTAGGTGATTTTTTTTTTCTCATGTAATAGGAAATAATTTGTCTCCTGAATCAGTGGGGAAACTAGATCTTTTGCATCAGAAACACAACTGTGCTTTCTTAGTGTCAGGCTAGAGGGCAGGGAATGTCTGGTGATGTTGTAAAGGAGATGGAAAGAGACTGTTAGCGTGTGGTAATTTAGTATAGTGTTTGCAGCAGCACTTCACTCTTCTTAAAAAGGTGTGCTGCCTTTTTATTCTCACCCAAACGATCTGCCAGCTGGGGTGAGTGGGAGTGATAATTGTTTCCCAGCTGTGGATGCTTGAGCTTCGCTCAGCCTTGAGTGCAAGTGGCTTTGTTTGTCAGTGAGCTGCCCAGGAGTTGCTAACCATGGCACTGACATCTCATATTCGAGGCTCCAGAGGCAAGATCTTACATTATCATCCACTGATGCCTGCTGGATTTGACAAATATTTCCAATATACTTTTACTTCAATCTCAAGTTTAAATTACTTCACTGGTACTTACTATATACTGTGGTGTTGTTCTGTAATACCATACTATGGCAACCAGCCTGTGAAGATTTACTATCAAGTTCGATTGTCTCGTCAGAGCGTGCCAATTCCCATACTTTTTGCGTAAACTGCATTTAGCCGCTGCTTGATAATGGGCACAAATTTTTTTTATCACAAATACAATTTGATGTAGAATTGGGTCAAACGCCGTTTAAAAGTCTGGACCCAAGTCCTGGAATTTTAATTATAAATTTCATGATGGAAAATTCATAAATGTGATCATATGTTTATCCAGTAAGCAAAGGACTCAGCAACCAAGATATTAAATAATACTGTTAAATGGTACTAAATACTACAAAATAATAGGATATATACTAGAATTAAATAAACCATGGGTATAAATAATATTCTTAAATGAAAGTCCGTTAATATGCCTTGCTTTAAAAATAGTAAAATCATGTGAGGAGTACAATTTTGTGTCATGTTGTTTAAACGTGGGAAATAAGGTAGTACTTGCGGAAAATTTAGTGTGTAATCACTGCCCTGTTTAGGCAAAGCCGTTATGCCCTTAATGCAGCAGGGAAATGTCATCGATGAGTTGTTTTAAAGTAACATTTCAGCGAGTAAGTGATATTTACATCTCATTTGGTAAATGCTTTCATTCCCTTTTCTAGATTAGTTTTCTCTGCTTCATTGAAGGGCAGAGCTAAGACGCGTGGAAACAACACTTCCAGGTTCCTATTACGGATCCTGCATTTCCACTTCGTTCACTGCACTCGGGATTGTAGTACCTTACAGTGGATGTCTGCAAGAGTTCCCAAAGGTGAATGTCTGTGACATTAGAAAGGCTACAAAATATAATTTCTGTCATATACACACAACTACGAAGGTAAAAAAAAATAATACAAATTTTATGTAATTTGTACAAAGACTTTATGTAAATATAGTAATAATGAAGAAACCTGAAAGACAATATACTATTTCACTACAATGACAAATGTAAGCAATGCTACTAGGAGTACAAGGACATCATTTCAAAACAGAAATAACAGAAATGATAACACTGAATACAAGTAGTCCATTTAAGAAATGAGAAGCATTCTATGTACTTTGAGAACCAGGAAGTAAAACCAACAAGTCCACCAATGAAAAATTGCTGCCCTAGTATAGAGTATTCTGGAGTGACTGAGCATACCGAGTCTACTGGTGGGGAAGCGTATGGCTCTGAGCTGGTGTCGCTATTGAGACTGCCCAAAATTGCACCAGAGGTTCACAGGACTTCCCAAATATATGTATTTTTAACTCCCTCACCTTCTGCCACTTAATCCTGTTCAGGGTTGCTGGGGGAAGCTGGAGCCAATCCCAGCTGACTTTGGGCAAGAGGCAGGGTACACTTCGGGCAGGTCGCCAATCCACTGCAGGGCCAACATACAGAGACAGACGACCATTCACGCTCACATTCACACCTATGGGCAATTTAGAGTAGCCAATCAGCCTAATCCCCTCTGTGCACGTCACTGGACTGTGGGAGGAAACCGGAGTACCCAGAGGGAACCCAAGCAGACACAGGGAGAACGTCCAAATTCCACACAGAAAGGTGCCCAGGTCGACCCTGGATATCGAACCCAGGACCTTCTTGCTATGATGTATTATATGTAATGTACTGTATACAGGCACGGAGTGTGTCTCAAAACAGCAACTGATTCCTTGATTCTACTTCCTTCAGTTCATGACCTGGAAATTGATCAAAACTTCATTTATAAGGAAGTACCAATTTACGTAACGCATTCATAGATATTAACAAGAGAGCTAGTGTGACTGAGACTGCACCTGTGACCTCATGCTGATCAGATAAATCCAAGGATGACAGCTACAGCAATAGGGATAGACGTGACCTCTGAATATAAGACTAACCGACACAGAAGATAGAGACAGCTTTGCATGCTTTGGAATATTCCAGGAAATCTGCAGATAATTGGAGACGAACTCTCACCAAGTGCATAGGTAACAGAAATGTGCGGTTTGTTCTTTCAGCAAACTGGACAGGGTCATTCGTTTTGAATGTCCCCGTGCTATGCATGCGGCCGAGCCAAATGTAGCAGATGCAGTGAGTTACAGCATGCTGCCTATGAGCATTCCTCTCTTGGGAACTTGGGACAATGATTTTATCTGGGTCTCAATGAGTTTATTTTCATAATGGGGACAGAAATGTGAGATCTAATAACTAAACAGCTGTGCACGTTTTAATGCCAGCTGTAGCTACAAGCATCAAAATGTGCCTCTTGTCTAGATATGGCACGTAGGGCTCATATTCTAAGCAGTTTAAGCCATCGATTTTCCTTCAACAAGATTTATTCTAGTTCAAATGCTCATTTTTGAATTTCGCTTTAGGCTCAAATCACATGGGCCTAGAAGTTTCACTATATTATAAAGGTTCTTTAATATAGCATGGCATTATTGGCACCATTCATGAAAATGAGCACAAATGAATATATAACAAGAATTTAGCAAGTTTACTAGAATGTGGACAGAAGAAGCACTAGGTCCAGTTTCTTTTTAAAACATAAGACAAAATCTTTAAAATTGAGAACATGCATTGTTTGCTGACACTTTGTGTGACTTTGGGTGATCTAGGGTGGTGAGACGTCAGTGGCTTGTTGTAATTATACATAGGGACGATGTGTTCAACATTATAATCGTCATACATCTACAGCACAGGTCACGGTTAATCAGACATTCATGCACAAATACACGCTCACAGGGTCCAAGTAAGCATGCTAAGTGCCACATTGTGATTGCACATGTGTTCAGGAGGTGAAAGGCTGACTTTTAAAAATGGAATAATTCTTCTGGTGTGATTGTGATCTAGTAGACAGGGTGTGAGAGGACGGAAGAGGAAATGAGGAGATAATGAATAAAGTATGAGGGTGTCCTTGAGGATAGGTCCTGTTCACAGCTTTCAGTAGCATGTCAAAAAATACTATTCTGTGTTTGTTGAGAGGAACAATGTAATGCAGCACCTCCGCACATGCAGTGTGCTCTCCCAGAGCTCAGCCCCATTTGTATTCCCTTAGCTCTCAATAAAATCTTTTGAAGCTCAGGGACTTTCCATGACACAGAGGTCTACCGAGGACAATATCAATCAGATGTCCTTGTTTTACCCGTCTTTAAGCATTTCATGTCATTGGCTGCTGATTTTCCCATCTGTAATCAGTGTCCACTACTCCTGCTCCTCTCTTGCTTTCACTGGAACATCTTTATTAAATGGACTGGGAGAAAGCTCTATGACACAAGTGAATTTCATGCAATTGCACTCCTGATCTCAACAATCCTGACTCTTTAGCCAGTCTTGCATGTGCATAGATTCATTCATTCATCTTCAATCTTTAAAAGGGTAATCAAGGGCAATCTAGCCAAACACTTTCGTGTCTACTACACCTGACAAAGTTAAAGAGCTGAGGGATGAGCTATTCACTATCATTCTTGATCAAAATAGCAAACCAATGGGAACACATGATGATTATAAATAAGCGTTGTAATAACCAGCATATAGTGGGATAGTAGAAGGAAACTATATACATTGTGTGTGTGTGTGTGTGTGTGTGTGTGTGTGTGTGTGTGTGTGTGTGTGTGTGTATGTATACATACAGTACCGTGCAAAAGTCTTAGGCACGTGCAAAGAAATGCTGCAAAGTTAAAATGACTTCAAAAATAATGAAAT
>JAQMCW010014903.1:0-10287 GCA_030068335.1 Chrysichthys cranchii
TATATATATATATATATATATGTGTGTGTGTGTGTGTGTGTGTGTGTGTGTGTGTGTGTGTGTGTGTGTGTGTCAGGTGATTGCGAGGAAGTGCTAGGATTGGGTAGGGCAGCTGTAAACAGGAAGTGACCTCACCTCATTCATATATATGGGCTTGGGAAGTGAAGGCTAGCCTGCCTGGTCTGGTTCCATAGAAGAGCCCCTGTAGCAGAAATTGCTAAAATAATTTTTTTTTTTTTTTTTTTTTTAATTTATTAATTAATGCTGGCTGTGATAGAAAGGTGTCAGGGCACAGTTCTTTGCAGCTTGCAGCATATGGTGCTGGGTCTACTCTGGATGCAGATCAGTCTAAGTGCCCATGCTGACCCTTTCACTGACAAAAACACTTACAATAGTAGTGTGAACATCAGAACTGGACCATGGAGCAATGGAAGAAGGTGACCTGGGCTGATGAATTACATTTTATCTAACAACATGTAGATGGCCAAGTACTTGTGCATCACTTACCTGCGGAAGAGATGCACTATGGGAAAAAGGCAAGCCAGCAGGAGGAGTGTCATGCTCTGATCAGTGTTTTGCTGAGGACCCTTAGGTACTGGCATTCATGTGAATCTTACTTTGACATGTAACACCTACCTAACCATTGTTGCAGAGCAAGGACACCACTGCATGGCAATGGAAGTCGATTAGAGCAGTGGCCCCTTTCAGCGGGATAATGTGCCCTGCCACACTGCAAAAAAATGTTCAGGAATGGTTTGAGGAATGACATAACCAGATTTTAGTCCAATCAAGCATCTGTCATGAGCTGGAGCCCCCCCCCCCCGCAATTTACAGGACATGAGGATCCGTTCCTAGTGTCTTGGTGACAGATACCATAGCACACCTTCCGAGGTCTTGTGGAGACTATGTTGTGATAGGTCAGGGCTGTTTTGATGGCACAAAGCTGTTTTGACCTGTGCATTTTTTTTTTTTCTTTTCTTCTTTTTTTCCTCAAATTGCTCTTGTTCGAGGCCACCACAGCAGATCATTCATCGTCTGCTTTAGCACAAGATGCCCTTCCTGAGCAAATCCTCCCTTTTAAATCCGGCCTTTCACACACAAACACAAGCGCTCCATAAGAGTAGGCGCTATGCATCAACATGACAGGGGTTACGTT
Organism: Chrysichthys cranchii; assembly: GCA_030068335.1. NCBI lineage: Eukaryota > Metazoa > Chordata > Actinopteri > Siluriformes > Claroteidae > Chrysichthys > Chrysichthys cranchii. Next base: position 1,157 of record JAQMCW010014903.1, read on the forward strand.
TAAATGATCATTTTTTGGTATTGTTGTGAGAATGGTATTACTGAAATCACAATAAATGTGTTTCGCAATGATTAAAATGAATGCATATGAAGTCTTGAAAGGGTTGAGGTTAGAGGTATTCGCCCGGCTTGCGGTTTGTGGGCTTGTGTCTCTTTGCGGTTGTTGCTGTCTTTTTCGGTTGGAGTCACATGTTCACACTACACATATGCTCACCCTGGCCGTGAGGTCTGCTCGGATTTTTACAACAGCGAGGAAGCGCTGAATACAGAACTTTTCTAAATTCTGCGGAAATTAGCGTTGTACGGTAGGTAACACTTCTTTCCCCCCCTTTGATTAACGAAGCCCCCCAACATAGCCTTTGATGCGGCTAAATGGCTCATGATTAGCATTCTCCATAAGCTGTCTAGCTAAAGCCGGGAATCAAATATGTTGTCGTTGGTATGCAAATTTATATAAATAAGCGCTTTACTTATTTAATCGATGTCCTTAAAGTGTCATTATAAGCTGCAGGTTTGGGTTCGCGGAATAACAGAACTTTTTGCAGAGCTAGTTAGCTTAGCCAACGGCCTGGGCGACACGTTTAAGCATGAAAGAGTTATAACGGACAGTTATAACTAGACTAGTTTATTCATTTACATAGCTGACCATAGGATTATATTATGGTATAAAATTATGTCAATCCTGTGCATTAATGTCATCACGAGTCAGACGAGCACATGGGTCTACTAACTCTACTTCTTATAACTTAAGGTCTTATTACTTATATCTTATTACTCTACTAACACACTAAATAAGTGCACTACATCGTGTAAAATATGGCTCCTGTCCACATTTTCTTGTGCACTGTATATCCAATTTACAGTTATTTGAGCTTCAGCTTCATATTTGCCCTATAATTTAATTACACAGGGTAAATAATTTCTTGTTTGCCCACAGTGCAATTTTCTACATCGTACCCTATACTCTAGTGCACCAAATAAGGAAGAAGAATTTGAATGTATGGTTAAAACAGTGGTTCTTAAAGTATGGGTCACGACCCAAAAATGGGGGTGCGCGCGACGGGGTTCAATTGTTTTGGGGGGGTGTTGGGTCATGACATACCCACCGGACCTGAATTTGGGTCGTCCCCAAAAAAGTTTAAGAGCCTTTGGGTTAAATATGAGTGCTTGTTTACCCCATGTAGTGCACTACTTGTGTACGGCATAGCAACTTCTCTTAGTCCCCAAGGCTCTATATGTCCAGTAAAGTCATTTGAGTTTCAGCTTCATACCCAAGTGCAATGCATTGGATGAAATGATTGCTTGTTTACCCTGTGTGCAATATTGCACAATTTAGGATTAAACATTCTTCTCCCTATGTAGTACAAATTATGCTGTTTTCTTTCCATTACTTTCTAATATAAGTGGACTACAGTATAAAATAATTTATTTACAGACTGCAATGCAATATATATTTAGTTACCTTAATGCATGCCTGTAGAATATGACTTTACTCAATGTAAAACCTTACAAAATACACTTATGTTGTATATATTCATGTGTAGGTATCTTTGTGTTTAAGTTTTAGGTGCAGACTATTTCTCATCTTATTGCACATGTTGATGTAGCAGAGAACAAAATCCCCATGGCAGACTGCATTATTCATAGCTGTGTCATATAAGTTTACAAGGGAAGTGTAAGGAACAGTTGTCATACTCCCTTCCTAGACTTCTGTCTCATTTAAAGGAATGTTTCAGCACCCCCACACACACACACACACACCCACCCAACATAAAGGCGTATTGTATATAGCATATTTGTTAATTCTACAGACATTAATTTCAACCTGTACTAAGAAGCGGATTTAAAAGAAAAATCCCTGCCCTTTTTTGGCTTTCCATTGGGTAAAATTTGTACATGGTACCTGGCACTTGTTGCTATCACTGCCATCGCAATTCCACACAAGCTGAAGCAATACCAAAAGGTGATGTGAAAATGCAGCAGGCTAATGATTGGTCAGAGAATCACCATTGTTGCGTCATTACTGTGTGAGCTTGGATGTCCTGAACCAAAAAATCTCAAGGTAATTAACAAACCCACCATTTTTAGTGTTATATTTATTGATTGTACTTCATTGATTTATATTTGTGAATGTGTGTTTTCATAGCTCACAAAATCATGTTAGAACAGACCAAAGTTGGCACAAGTTGCTGTGTTGTTTTAAGATGCACTCATGCTAGGTTCAATTTTCCTCTACGCTCAAGAGTCATTGCCCTCACACCCCCACTCCCCTGCCAGCCTGTGCTCACACTGGGCATTTGTTACGCTCCCAAGTGCATCATCATAATGCAAGATTTGGGTTAAAGAAAACCGCTCTCGATTAGCATGATGCAGGCTAGATTGTGGATTATTTTGACCTTGGTGACACACAGCTGTCTCGTGCACCATACAGATTTATCAATTATGCAACTCGGTGATTTTCATAAAATTGTGCTGCATGCATAAGAAGATTTTTTCAGAAGCAGCTGACATTAAAAGAGGAATTTTCAGATTCACTTGCCATGTGCAATCTGTGTTACTCTATATGATGAGAACTAGACCCTTATTCTCCAGTGAATTGAAAAGTGCACTTCACAATGTTCGATTTCTGAGTTTGGGTGTGGTTAGTGATCATACTGATCACGAGGTCAGCTGAACCGCTTCTGGTCCAAATGAAATGCCCCCAGGCATTTCAGATCACCTAGTGTGAGAACACCCTTAAATGATTATCATCTCTATCTTGTGGAAATTGAAACCTTGTTGGGCTTTCAGAGTGATGTGGTTTAATGTTGAAGGCACAGGCCTAACAAACTGAGGGCACACATTTGCTTCACCATTCAGCCTTTGTTATTTTGGGAAGGTTTTGCTGCAGGTACTTCATTTCAAATTAGCTAGCCCGTACTTACATTTTGCCTAACACACTCTTAGTAAAACCGATGAGTGTGGGTGCACTCTGTCTTTGACCTCTGTAGTCAGTGAACATATTAAAGCAAGCCACAGACCAAAGGCTCCTGCCTTCATAATAAACCAGTCACAACCCTAACTTTTAGTAAGATAGACAGAATCCTGCTTCAGAATGAGTAATGCCTGATTTATTACAAAACCTCGGTCAACACAATGTTAGATTACCTATACAGGTTTGACCAAGAGAAGGTAAGGCAAAATATCAGTTTTTGCCAGAGAAGCCATAAAAACAAAGTTCTTACATCTAGTAGCAATAGGTAAAATACAAAAATAAGCAAATGTAGTGCCCTTTTGTCACGACAGATGCCATGGGAAACGCAGAGTTGCTCAGAATGTGTTTTATTTACACCTGTGTATATACAACAATGAAGCAACAGTGCATCCATACAATCCCCAGTGTAAAATCCATCATGAAACTGAGTCCAAAACCTCGTGCTCGGTACGAATGTCCAAGAAGCTTCACAGAGAGATATACAGAGGCTGAGCCAACGGAAAATGGCTGCCGAGATTCACGGCACGTCCGTCGGGTTGCGCTGAAAGATCCTCTGTGAAGCAGACCGTGTAAAACCTTGGTGACCGGACGAGGAGTCGGGAGCGACTGGCTTGTTATATACATGTGAATGAGATTGGCTGCAGGTGTGTGAAAATGACTTCGCGCAAGCCGGAGCTAAAACCTGGTATTAGTACTCTGGGGATCTGGATCGTTGATCTCTAACACGTTGCAGCCCCCTCGTTACAGTACCCCCCCTCCAGGCGTCCAACCAGCGTCCCGAGGCCCGCGAGAGGAACGTGAGCGCCCCAACCCCACTCCCCCTCCCCGGATAGGGCGTCGCGGCCTGCCGGGGCGACGCGGCGCCAGCCGGCCCGGGTGGGTGCGGTGGAAGTCCCGCTGGAGCTCGTCGCTCAGGATGTCCGTGCTGGGGACCCAGCTCTGCTCCTCTGGACCGTAACCTTCCCAGTCAACCAAATACTCAATTCGACCCCGTCGTCTGCGTGAGTTGAGCAGGGATTGGACGCGGAAGGCCGGTGCACCATCCACCTCCATGGCACCGGGGAACGTAGGACACGCCCCACCGTCGTCAAAGGGACCCTGGACCGCCGGCTTGAGGAGAGAGACGTGGAAAGTGGGGTTAAGTTTCAAGTGACGCAGGAGCTGCAGGCGGTACGTCACGGGATTAACTTGATTTAAAACGCGAAAGGGGCCAATGTAGTGCGGAGCCAATTTGCGGGAAGGGAGAGAGGTACGAAGGTCCTTCGTAGATAACCACACCCTGTCACCCGGCTGATATTGCACGGTTCCCCCTCTACGGCGGTTGGCCTGTTGTTCAAAGCGTCTAACAGAACTTTCGATATTAGCGTGGGCACTAGACCAAGTTTGTTAGAAACCAGTTGTCTATACTGGGTACCCCGGTTTCCTCAGGGTCTCACGGGCAAAATTGTGGCTGATAGCCTAAGACGCACTGAAAGGGCGTTAACCGGGTGGATGAATGCCATATCGAGTTTCTAGCATATTCTGCCCAGGGTAGAAACTCTGTCCATTCCGTCTGACAGCTACTGCAATAGGCGCGCAGGTAACGCGTAAGCTCTTGAATCGAGCGCTCCGCCTGCCCATTGGTTTGAGGGTGGTAACCCAACGACAGACTGACCGAGGTGCCCAGTTTACGAAAAAAAAACCTCCAGACTCTGGAAATAAACTGGGGACCCCGGTCCGAGACAATGTCCTCGGGGATACCATAATGACGAAAAACGTGTTCGAATAAAACCTCAGTCACCTGTTTAGCCGAAGGTAACGCTGCGAACGGGATAAAACAGCACGATTTGGAAAACCGGTCGACCACTACCAGTATTACCGTATGACCTCTGGAGTCTGGCAGATTCGTTATGAAATCGAGCGCAATGTGTGACCAAGGCCGCGACGGAACCGGTAGCGGTAATAGTTTGCCTACGGGGAGTGCGCACAGTTGTTTCGACATGGCGCATATGGCACAAGATGCAACAATGCGCCCTACTGTATTGTCCATGCCCGACCACCAATATTTTGTCCGTAGGCGGTTTAACGTCGCCCTGACCCTTGGATGCCCTACTGAGGGATTAGTATGCACCATGCGTACCAGCCTCTCCCTGAACAGCTCAGGCACAAATACCGCACCAGCGGGGCATTGGTCCGGAACACTAGCTCTCTGCATGGCTCTTTGTATCTCCTGATCAATCTCCTATGTTATGGCCGAAATGATTATGCCCGTTGGTAGTATCTTACCTGGCCGTTTAGGGGGAGGGTTGGCCGCATGTCTACGTGAAAGGGCGTCCGCCGGAATATTTTTGGTGCCCGGACGGTAGGTGATAGTAAAATGAAAGCGCGAAAAGAATAGCGACCATCTGGCTTGTCTGGGGTTTAGCCGTTTAGCCTGTTTGAGGAATTCTAAATTCCTGTGATCCGTAATGACTGTAAACGAGTGCTTGGCTCCCTCGAGCCAATGTCGCCACTCTGTTAGGGCGGCCTTTACCGCAAGGAGTTCGCGATTCGCTATGTCATAGTTCCTCTCGGCCGGGTTGAGTTTTCGGGAATAAAAGGCGCATGGGTGCAAACGGCCAGTTTGTGCGTCCCGTTGGGACAATATAGCCCCAAGTCCTACCTCTGACGCATCCACCTCCACAGTAAACTTCTTCTCTGGGTCAGGAGTAGCCAGTATAGGAGCGGAGGTAAACAATGTTTTCAGATGAGCGAACGCTTGCCGTGCTTTGTCAGTCATGACAATTTGTTTTGGTGCGCCTTTCAATAAATCTGTGAGCGGAGCGGTTACTTGGCTAAATCCCTTAATAAAACGACCGTAAAAATTAGCGAACCCTAAAAACCTCTGAAGTTCTCTTACCGTCTGGGGAAGGGGCCAAGTAGTGATTGCCGAGACTTTGTCCTTTTCCATAGTAACTCCCCCGGCACTTATGTGATAGCCCAGGTATGAAATATGCGACTGGTGGAATTCACATTTTTCCGCTTTTGCGTACAAATGGTGCTGTCAGAGACGGGCCAGCACTGATCGTACCTGTTCCACATGAGCTGTGTAGTCACATGAATAGATTAAAATATCATCTAAATACACGAGTACGTATTTACCGAGCATGTCCCGAAACACGTCATTCATAAACGCTTGAAAGTAACTCGGAGCGTTCGCCAGCCCATAAGCCATGACGTTATACTGGTAGTGGCCTGTAGTCATAATAAAAGCGGTCTTCCATTCATCTCCCGCCTTTATGCGGACTAAATTATAGGCACTTCTCAGATCGAGCTTAGTAAATACAGTAGCGCCCTGCAATAGCTCAATAGTGGAGGGAACTAACGGAATAGGATGAGGATACTTTACAGTGACATTGTTCAGCCCACGGTAGTCAATGCACGGCCTCAGGCTGCCCCTTTCTTTTCTATAAAAAAGAACCCGGCCGAAGCTGGAGAGGTCGATTTGCTAATCAGCCCTTGTTGCAGTGCTTCTTGAATGTATTCCTCCATTACGGCCGTTTCCTTGCGTGACAAGGGATAGACTCGCGCTCGGGGAGGCGTGGCTCCGGGGAGCAGCTCAATAGCGCAGTCCCAAGGCCTATGAGGGGGAAGGTGTGCAGCACGGGTCGGAGAAAATACGTCAGCGAAGTCGCTGTATACATCAGGGATGATCATTTTTAAATGTGCGTTTGGACTCTCTACAGATGTAGTGTGCACCGATACAGCAGAAGTGAGACAGTTGCGACTGCAGTATTTAGACCAGCTTCGGATTTTTTTCTTACCCGAGTCTAGTTGCAGGTTATGTTTCATTAACCACGGTAGTCCGAGTATCAATGCCGGGCGAGTGTGATCTAGGATAACGAAGTGAAGCATTTCATGGTGTGTAGGCGTGACCGCGAGGTGCAGGTCCTCCGTCCTTTTGGACACCCAACTACTGCCCAACTTATGTCCGTCTAAAGACTGCGCAAATACTGGCTTCTTAAGTTGCGTCTCCGGAATTTTTAATTGAGTCACCAAAGCTTGGGTGATTACATTACCAGTCGATCCCGAGTCTACCAAGGAAAAAACCTGAACAGGTGTATTATGCACAGTTAAAACAACCTTGACACAACAATGAGTCTTCGTTAACCCATGTGATAAAAAAAGGAATGACCTTAGGTTGTCTTACGGTTTTCCGTGAACGATCCTGTTGTTTATACTGTCCCTCGGTCTCGGGGAACCGGTTCTCTCTATCAGTAGTCTGCTTCCGCTCTTGTTCCGGAGGAAATGACTGGACCCCGATCTGCATAGGTTCAGAAGGATCCAATTTCTGCTGAGTGCTTGGAGCCGACGCAGCGTAGCGGAGACGGTGCGGAGTCTTGAAGCCACGGTCGTGTTTACTAGACCCGAAGTCCTCCGGTGAATATCCAGATTGATGGCGAAAGAAATGAGTTCGTCCAATGTCTGACGCGTGTCCCTGCAGACGATCTCCCGTCTGACGGCTGGACGTAATCCGCTGAGAAAGATATCCCGCAGGGCTGCCTCGTTCCAGCCGCTGTCTGCTGCTAAGACCCGGAAGGAGATGGCATATTCCGAGGCGGTTGACTCTTCCTGACGGAGCTGTATGAGCCGTTGCCCGCTCGTTTTCCCTTGCTCGGGGTGGTCAAAAACCAAGCGGAACTGTGTAAGGAAAGCCGCATAGTCCCGTGTAAGGGTACCCCCGGTACGCCAAACAGCGGCCGCCCAATCCATGGCGGAACCAGACAGACATTGGATCATCAAGGAGATCCGTTGTGAGTCAGTCATTTCTGGAAACTCTGCGAAGTAAAGTTCACACGCCATAACAAAGTTGCCACATGAATCTGGATCACCTCCATACCGCTCAGGTGTAGCCACATGTCTGCGCCCAGGTTGCGTTTCAGGCATGGCGGTTTGGGAGGTGGTGGATTGTGCGTTCACCGTTGAGGCAGACGCGTTGCGAGCCAGGCCGGCTACAGTATTGCACAGAGTCTCCAACTGTTGCTGAAAGTGTGATAAAACTTGTGCCAGCTGGAGATCTTCCGAGCCGGATTTGATGCCACTCGTCATCATATTTAAGGTCCGGTCATGTGGTATGTGGTACATACACAGTGTTAGATGGGGTGGTGATGTGGTCAGGGCCAGGTGTGGAAGGGAAGCTAACTGAGCTGTTACTGCCCAGAAAAGAAAAGGAAAGAGTGGAAGTCCTCCAAAGGACAGAGGCAATGATGAGTAACGGATGTTTGTATTTATGAAATAATTTTTGTTATATTGGTCTGTGTGATATGAACAATACCAGCACAACATTAAGTGTATTAACTAGTATTAACATTGCAGTTCTCTGCTTTGCCTGTATCAGTGTTATTGTAGTCTGTGGTCTGATGTGTTATTGCAGTATAATGTGAGTCATTACCTGGGAAATGTCAGTGACACTACTGAATGATTTATATAAATATTATGTAGCAACAGTTTCATGCAGTGATATTTCGACATGGTTTAAACCCACTTTCCTATCCAGCAGAAAACAGGCAATGTCTGCATCACTTTGAAAACATTTGTACCTCATCAGCAGGGCTCCTTGAGACACACGTATTTCAACCAATTCACACGCACACATGCCTCACCTTGTATTTCTTATACCTTGTGTATCTCTAAGGCATAACACCCACCACGGTGTCCCATTATACAGAATTAATGGATGAAGTGCAGCCGTATGGAGTGGAAATTCCCCCCAAGTTTATAGCTGTCTCGATTTATTTAAGGGATAATGGCTGCCATGGTGTCTTGTTATGTGGAATTAATGGACCGCTGAGTTTATTAATTCCGTATAACAGGACACCTCGGTTTCTGTTATCCTGCATGTACTCCAGTTACCCAACACGTTATATAAACATGTTTATATATTTGCAGTCCTAAAGAAAACACACAAGGAGTATATTTTCTCAGAAATAAATGTTATAATTTTGTTCTGAATAAAGATAACCATCTAGCTGGTTTGGTTGTTTTGGTTATCAGCTATGCAGGCTGCCAGTCAATGGATAATTTATTATGGTTGCTTATAGTTACCATTCAAATGTTCTCAGTACATTTACAGTTGTGGTCAAAAGTTTACATACACTTGTAAAGAACATAATATCATGGCTCTCTTGAGTTTCCCGTTA
>JAQMCW010014921.1:0-10286 GCA_030068335.1 Chrysichthys cranchii
GAGATAACGAGGCGGGCGGCTCGCGGTACCGCTCGTGGCTCCAAACATTGCTCGTGGGTACAGCGAGATTTTATTAACTAAAAATGCTTGTGACTCAAATACAAAAAAATATGTTAATATTTATTGATCTAAAACAGAAAACGTTTACTCTGGTTTAATGTGTCATGTGTTTTTTTCTGAAGTGTATGTAAATACAGGCAGTCCCCGAGTTACGACGGACACAACTTATGCCACATCCGATCTTACGAATGCTTAAAATAATGACCCTAGTTCGAACATACAACCTCTGACCCGACGTTACAGCGAACACGCCGTTGGTACGTGACCCAAGCGGGTACTACTTTTTGTTACTGTTCGGTGCGGCGTAGGAATACAGTGTGAGCGCGCAACACGCTTAGGCCAGTATACGCTGTAGATCGCCGTTGTGTTACGCTGTTCTTGCTGTAGCTTATCTTTTTGCCCTTTATTATGGCTCCCAAGCGTAAGGTCGATTCTTCTGATGCTAGTGAATCGAAAAAAAGGAAAGCCATCACAATGGAAGTGAAATTTGACATCGCGAAGTGGTCACAAAATGGATAAACGCCAACAAACATCGGTCGCTCGCTTGGCCTTAGTCGGTCGACGGTCGCTACCTTTATAAAGGACATGTCCCTTCCAGGGTGCAAGCCAAGCACAGGATTAAAGGTCCAGTAATGAATTCTTCACTTGTTTTATTTTATAAATGTTTTAATGTTTTAATAATAACAATAATACTGAAATTATTATTACAGTAATATTGCTATTATTACTTACTCTATTATCATTATTATTATTATTATTATTATTATTATTATTACATGTTATGTATCTTTATTATATCATCTGTAGTATAACGTTAAGATCCGACTTACGATGAAATCTGATTTGCACCCGGCCGTAGGAACGGATCTCCGTCGTAACTAGGGGACTTTCAACTATAGTTATATTATCAGTTGAAGTTCAGTTGTTTTAATATTTATTTTGGAGAGTTTCGTATCACGCTCCACGGTGCCCCGAGCTCTTTATGTGCTCTGTTTTGCTAACAGGGAGACCGATATTTTATGCTGTGGAGCGAATTAACATTTAAGCGAGATTTCATTTAAATCACATTTCTGTCAAAAGAGAGAGTCTGTAAGAGAGTACCACACCTGGTGGAGGCAGCAGCACTGTGTCTCTGAGCTCTGTCCAGCCGCGACACCTCGCTACACAAATATTGAGCTCCGGCTAAAGACAGCCTGCGCCGAAGCTGTTCTGTTAACAATTACAAAAAAACCCCGGTATACACCGATACACAAGGTAACTCCATGAGTTGCGGGAGAGAGTGAGGCATCGCGAGAGGTGAGTCATCCGGGCATCATATGGGCATTTCTGGGTGTCGGCCGCGTACATCCGGGTGTCGTCTGAACGTCTGCGTACGTCATACGCTGTAACGCTGGCCTGCCAGCGATGCTTGCCCACAAATTTTAAATATCTTCTAAATATTTAAATTTTTAGCGGATCACAATCGTCTTCGTAACTTCGAAAAATCATTAGTCGGGCCATTGGAACTCGGGGCGCACATGTACCTTTTATTTTCATGTTTTTCTCTAACCCTTAAGGTTTCTTAAGTGGTCCTTTTAAGGAAACCTCTAAAACGTTCTCTGTAGACCCCTACCGCAGCGGGTTCCTTTATCAGAAACGGGTTCTAAGGTAGCTAAGAAATCTTAAAGAACTCTTTCCCTTTAAAATGATTTGCACTGAATAAACGTGTCACGCCTAGGACTTGATTTCAGACGCAGCAGTGCGAGGAGCACCATACATAAACCTGACACACACACACACACACACACACTCGGAGAGAGTTTGCGAGAGGCCCATCCCGCACTATTAGTCCTGTCGTATTCACAGCTGAGCGACTGGTAATGGTTATGATAAAAAATGAGCGAGGGAGTGATAATGAAGGGGAGAGCAGATGACTGAGTGTGTTCATTAAATCCCTCAGCGGCGGCCATTAACACCGGGAGGATGGTGTTGTTTATTTTACGCGAGGTTATGGTAGATTTTACAGCACGGGGTAATGCAGGTGTCGGTGAATAAACAAGTCCTCGTAATAAACACACTCCTGTGACCCAAGCCGCTAACGGGAAACAACAGGTACACGATAACAGCATAGCCTGAAACCGCAGTTTACAATATTAACAACATGTCCTGATTGGCCTGATTTGTCATCGCTAGTGATGCTTGCTAGCTTCAAAGCTAGGTTGTTATTCGTGGGATCGAAGAGCTTGTCGCAAGCTAACATATCATGCTAATATAGCTAGCTAACGAACAATCCCACAGTCTCTCGTTGGTTTCTTGGTTTTGGTCTCTTTATGTGTCGGTCCCTTCGCTTCTCCGTGTACGTCGTCTCTCGCTCGAACTGCCTAATTGTCTCTCTTTCTCTCTGTCTCTCTATCATGGTCTCTATGTCTGTCCATTTCTCTCTGTTTTTCATCTCTCTGCCGCTCCCTCTTACTCTCTAACACACACAGCAGTACATATGAAGAGCAATGCGTTGAAGCGCTTTCCGCTCAACAGCTCTCCCAGAAAGAGTGACGCATCCGACATACTGGAATCATCAAAAGGTAACAGAGAACAACCAAAATGCCACGTGACGCCCCGCCCTGAATCACGTTTACAGAGAAAAGGTTACACTTTTACTCTTTTTGAAGAGAAACAGGACAGAGAGATCGTGTGCAGAGTCGTTACTACGTAGTAACAACTTGATTATAACGGTCATCTAAACACCGCCCCTCAGGGGGCGTGTTTAACTCCGATCAGACGGCTCACAATTCCAGATGTGTGCCGGGGTGGTGGGTGGGGCGTGGCTTCTGACGTGATCGGGTGATTTTAAGATGCATTATCGTGATCGAATTAACAAGTCGGTGTTTTTCTTCCAGCGGAAAACGTTCGAGGATGGCGAATTTTCAACCGGCAGAGTATTCTCTACCACTGCATTCCCTCGCTCGCTGTACTTTACACACGCATAACAGACTTATCGACAGCCGCAGTGAAGAGCAATCCACTCAAGCAATCCACTATCTGTTCTAATGACTTTCCATGATGGGGCTTCAGTCTGTCCAAAAAAAACCCTGTAGCCATCATCTATAAACAAGTACCTCACTCACTCACTCGTCTTCTGCCGTTTAATCCTGTTCAGGGTCGCGGGGGGAAGCTGGAGCCAATCCCAGCAGACTTCGGGTCACGCCCTGGGCATATCACCAATCCAGAGCAGGGCGACACACAGAGACAGACAAACATTCACACTCACATTCACACCTACAGCCAATTTAGAGTCGCCAATTAGCCTAATCCCGTCTGTGCATGGCTTTGGACTGTGGGAGGAAACCGGAGTACCCGGAGGAAACCCACACGGATACAGGGAGAACATGCAAACTCCACACAGAAAGGCCGCCTTGTTGTTTTTGGAGCTCGGTAACATGAGCGCTCTTTAAGTCTTTAAGCCCAAGATCACGCACCTTTATCAGGTGAAGTCAGATAGTGACTTCATAGTGAAGTCAGATAGATGAAGACTTCCCACAGAGAACCACAATGGAGCCGACATGAGAGTCTTGACATATTATTGTGCCTGAAACGATATTAGACCTCGAGCTGAGAAGAATCTCAGAGTCACTCCGACTGAGGCGCGTTCCGATTTGAAAGCGACATCGGTGTTGTTTAACGCTGAGGCGTGATCGGGTTCCTTTTTTTTTTCTTAAATGTGAAGTAAAAGGAGGAATGTACGTAAGGAAAGAGTTGTGCACTTATTACTTTCGGTTCGGGACCGTCTTTGCACGCTTATTGCGTTTGCTGCGGTGGCGCCGATGAAAACATGCTGCGGTGTGAATTTCAATGGCGAGTGAAGATTGTTCATGGAACATCAACACCGGGCGCTTAATACAACCTGAAGGAGAAACGTCTGGCTATTATCAGAGAGTTTCCCTGCTTGTCGGAGATGTACACGTCGGCGTGCGGTGTACGGAGAACAAAGTGTGTTTTGCAAAAAATGATGACGAAAGCGTCTTGGCTGATATTTTGAAGGAAAAAAACCCAACAACACCTCAATTAAATGTTCTTTGCATAGAGAAGAACGTCAATATATGCATGCACTAATAGTGAACACTTCAGGCTGAATATATATTTTTCATAGTCTTGAAAACACGTTTTCAAGACTATCTGGGTTTGAATTTGTTGTATGTAAATAATATATCACGGTTCACATGTCGCGTCCCTGGCTATTCGCGGGTTTTTATTTAGAATATAGCTCATTTTTGGGGGGGATTTCCCCGGTATTAAAAAATACAATCATGAATTAAAATGGAGTAAAATATTAATAATATATAAAATACACTATAGTGTATATCATATTTACACAAGAGACAAATAACACGTAGCGTTGTTTACGAAAACGCAGTGTGGGGATACTGAAAAAAAATGATAGCTGAGGAACGGGTCTGGCCAATCGGAACGCCCTATTCATTTATCCTTGGTTGTGATTGGCTGCTGGCTATGACGCATATGGTCGGGGAGAAGCAACCAGCATTCGCCAAATTATCATCAGTGCTGGAGCTCCCGTATTTCTGCCTTGAATGAATTTCTTTTTTTTCAACAGCCATCCTTTACATTTAGAAAAATGATAGAAGATCCGTATAGAAAAAAGCCTAGGCTAGGCTAGTGTCCTACACACATACAGTACCTAAAATATAAGTCCAGGCTACGCTCGTATAGAATACAGCACATTACAATACTAGCTATAAATGTGATGTTTCTACGAATTCGACACCAAATTCACCTCGCTATATTCTCACAAATGTTTTCTTTATGTGTTTGTGTCTAGAAAGGGTTTAAAGAGTGTCGTAGGATCATTTAGGGCTTAAACTATAAAAAAAAATACATTTGGGGTGGCGTCCGTGTATCGCAGATTTTCGTCTTGGTAAGTTTTGGAACATAACCCCCGCGAGAGACGAGGGACTAGTGTAATAAACAAACAAAAAAAAAAGCTCCTGAAAAGCAGCCAGCATCGCCGCCTCACAGCTCCACGGATCTCCTCGTGCCCGTCTGGGTGTCCTCTGGGCTCTCGGGTTTCCTCCTGTTTCCCAAAAACATGTCTGTAGGATTAGATGTTAACTACAGTGTGTGACCATGTGTGTGTGTTGGTGCCCTGCAACGGACTGGGCTGGATGTTTTAAGCTGAATTACCACAAAGCATGAAATAACAGAAATAGATCCCTTACTTGAACTAACCTGATCATAAAATGATAACACATTAAATTCTGATTATAATACATTAATTACAGTAAATGGTGAAAAGATGTCTGATATTCTGGAAAATATGTTAACCGACAGAAAAGCATAGGAATCTACGAGAGGGGAAAGTCTTGCGGGAGAAGTAAAATCACTGCAGCAGCCGTTAATATGCGGAATACACAACGGTGATCTCTAAATCCCACACGAATGAGGTTTCAGGTGGAAACGGAGACGGAGCGTGTGTGTGTGTGTGTGTGTGTGTGTGTGTGAGAGTGAGAGAGAGAGAGAGAGAGAGAGAGAGAGAGAGAGAGAGAGAGAATGGGTTGTTCTATTTCTTGCTATGTTATGAGAGGACATGAAGGATTTACAGCCAATTCAGGCAGATTTGAATCTCTGATCCCCCTCCAGCCGCTCTCCTCCACCTCCTCGGGGTTATAAGAAACCTGAAATTCATTTCTGCTGTCTGTGTTTGGGTCCAAAACTCTCAAAAGAGTGAACTTTCAACATCTATTATTACTAACTAGACTAACTTCTAAATTCCTTTACACGTGCTGTTTACGCGTGATTCTCCATCACTCTTCACTGAGGCAAAAACCATTTAGACCGACGGACAGCAGGAGTCGAGATGCGTGACGCCTGAGAAAGCTAGGCAATGGATTCTTGGAGTGAAATCTGCACTTCTTTTGAAACTGTCAGGCACAGAGGCCACACCTACTTTTACTGAGATTGACAGGCACAGAGGCCACGCCCACATTACTGACATTGACAGGCACAGGGGCCACGCCTACATTACTGAAACTGACAGGCACAGAGGCCACGCCTACATTTCTGAAACTGACAGGCACAGAGGCCACGCCTACTTTTCTGAAATTGACAGACACAGAGGCCATGCTTACTTTTATGAAACTGACAGGCACAGAGGCCACGCCTACATTTCTGAAACTGACAGGCACCGAGGCCACACCTACATTTCTGACACTGACAGGCACAGAGGTCACGCCTACTTTTCTGAAATTGACAGGCACAGAGGCCACGCCCACGTTACTGACATTGACAGGCACAGAGGCCACGCCCACGTTACTGACATTGACAGACACAGAGGCCACGCCCACGTTACTGACATTGACAGGCACAGGGGCCACGCCTACGTTACTGAAACTGATGGGCACAGAGGCCACGCCTACATTTCTGAAATTGACAGGCACAGAGGCCACGCATACTTTTCTGAAACTGACAGGCATGGAGGCCACGCCTACTTTTCCAAAATTGACAGACACAGAGGCCACGCCCACTTTTCTGAAACTGCCAGGCACAGAGGCCACACCCACTTTTCTGACACTGACAGACACAGAGGCCACGTCTACATTTCTGAAACTAACAGGCACAGAGGCCACACCCACTTTTACTGAGATTGGCAGGCACAGAGGCCACACCTCCTTCTTTTGACACTGACAGGCACAGAGGCCACACCTACTTTTCTGAAACTGACAGGCACCTAGACCACGCCCACTTTTCTGAAACTGACAGGCACAGAGGCCACACCTCCTTTTCCGAAATTGACAGGCACAGGTGCCACACCTACTTTTCCAAAACTGACAGACACAGAGGCCACGCTTACTTTTCTGAAACTGACAGGCACAGAGGCCACACCTACTTTTACTGAGACTGACAGGCACAGAGGCCACATCTCCTTTGCTACGAGTGAACAGCCCAGAGGCCACGCCTCTTTCTGACATATAGCATAGTCCTCAAGCTCAAGTCTCTCTAAACACAGGTGCTCCTGGATTCTTCTGTTGTTTCTGATTGGTCGATCAAACAGAGCGACACAGTGGCTCGATTAATTTCCTTATCACGGCGAGCACAAAGAGTAATTATGGCCAAGTGCAGTGCGTCGTAATCCCTCCATCCATCACACTAAACAACCCGTCGCTCTTTACAATCACTTCCTGCAAAACACAACAAATGAGCTCCTCTCACTCGACCTGTGACTTTCCCTCCTACTCAAGGAAATCATAATTGGCCAACAAGAGCAGAGCACACACTCTCACTCTATACACCCGTTTTTTTAGCCTGAAAAAATGATTCCCTGCAGATGCATGATGGCAAAAGAGTGCTAGTCTCAACAATAGCTAATCACTGCTAAACCACTTGGAGATGAAATGGCTTGGAGGTTCGGCGGTGCATTAAATAACAACTGTAAGGAGTGTGTTGGCGTTTTGGTACTTAGCGTTCTCTCGGCTTACTGACAGCTGCGACATACACCCCGCTGTTCCATACAATAGTGTCTGATTTACTGTCTCGACAGGGCGACAATGCCGAAAAGCTGGCCTTTTTTTCCATCTAGCCGCACAATGATTTGTGCTAAGCACTGGACTTAGTAAAATTCATTCAGAAAGAGTTTATCTTTCTTTTTTGCTCGAGATCACTCTATTTTCACTCTTCTTTTCACACATGAATTATTTTCAGCTGGAATCCTCTGAGTTGCTTTAAAACATGAGACCGATCCCTATTAAAGCAATAGTCCAGCAAATAAATAAATGAATGAATGAATAAATAAATAAATAAAATCAATGTTCACATTTTACACATTAATAACCTTGTAGGTGGCACGGTGGGGTGGTGGTTAGCACTGTCGCCTCATAGCAAGACGGGCCTGGGTTCGATCCCTGAGGTCGACCTGAGTGCCTTTCTGTGTGGAGTTTGCATGTTCTCCCCGTATCCATGTGGGTTTCCTCCGGGTTCTCCAGTTTCCTCCCACAGTCCAAAGACATGCACAGAGGGGATTAGGCTAATCGGCGACTCTAAATTACCCGTAGGTGTGAATGTGAGTGTGTATGGCTGTCCGTCTCTGTGTGTCGCCCTGCGTTGGATTGGCGACCTGCCCAGGGTTTAAGTCTGCTGGGATTGGCTCCAGCTTCCCCCCACGACCCTGAACAGGATTAAGCGTCAGAAGATGAATGAGTGAGTGAGATTCGGGAGGAATTTTAGTCCTATACCTTTTTTTACTTGTAAAATGTAAGCATTTAATATTAGTTAAAATCACATTAATTAATTATTTTAATATACAGTGACCTGAAATAAATTCAATAATTAAATTTAATGCAAATCTGTAAGGTTCAATTTAATAAATAAATCTGTGTTAAGCCAGCACAAGAAATGAGGGTTACGTTTGTTTTATGCTAGAAGTAGTACAAATCGGGGAATAAATCGGATAGACGTAGGCGTCATAAAAAATGAAGTAAATCTGACAAGTTACTTTTTTGAGTGCATGGATAATTTGCCTATAATTGCTAATAAGGTCTGTTTAAACACCAGTTTCAAAATACGAACAGTTTTTACACACTAGATGTTTGATGATTTCTAATGTTGCCTTTTAAATAGATGCATCAGTCCAAATATCTGATTATTAAACCCATACTAAATCAGCAAACATGGGTCTAAATATGATATAATATGCAGATATTATATACAGTAGGACCTTGGTTCATTGACTTAATCCGTTCCGGGACTTAGTTCGCAAACCAAAACAATTTTTCCCATTGAAATTAATGTAAATACAATTAATCAGTTCCAGACTAAGAAATATGGTATTTTTACATTTTTAAGTGCTTTTGTGTGATGAAGAATATAGAAGGAAACTATAATATCCTTAATTAGAGACAAATAACGCTAAATTAAATCAAACAGTACTGTAATTTACCTTTGTTGTTTATAGTTGCTGGCACAGGTGCATGGTGAAGGAGGAAGCTACTGCTTCGAAGGGGAATCCTTCCATTAAAACACTTCATTTATCGAAAATAACAACAGTTTTCACACTTCCTCTAGTACTTTAGACCTTTGCTTCTTTCACACAGTCACTCCTTTAGCAACATCAGCCACCTTTATTGCCTCTTTGTTCTTTAGAGTCGTGCAGATCGTCGATTTCACCATATTGTCCTGCTTGGCGATGTCGGAAACACGAACGTCATTCTGATGTTTAGCAATAATTTCCTTCTTTACTTGTAGTACAATTGTAATACGCTTAGGCCTCTTACTTCTGCTATCACTAACACTTTTCTCCTTCCTAGGTGGCCTAATGAGGGCTAAAATAACACAAAAAGTGCAAAAATGTCATGTTTTTGAACACAGCACTCTGACGAACAATTTTTACGCCAAGCGCACAACGGAGCATGTGCTTCCATGGGATTGTGGGTAATGTAGTTCGTACCCCAAAGCATCGTTTGTGAACCAAGCTAAAATTTGTTTGCAAAACTAGTTTGTGAACCAATTTGTTTCTGAAATGGGGCGTTCGTGAACCAACGTCCTACAGTGTGTGTATATTGTAGCGTCTTCTGTCCATCGCAGGAAGACACCAGAAATAACTGGAGTCGACAACAGGAGTTGTAGGAAAATCCCCAAGGAATTAGCTAAGAAGCTCTTTATTAAGAGGCTCTGGTTACCGCAAGCAGCGTAGTCCTTATAAGAACAAGCATACTTCCTAACGAGAGAACACACCCAACACAACACACACACTCAGAGGCGGAGCCACAGGCGGGACCACCGCCCCTGGGCCCAGGGCCCTCTCCTATATCGTAGGGGGCCCTCCCCCCCAGCTATAAAAGGCCCCTCCCAAAAACGCAAAACACCGATCGCACCCCCTCGTTTGTTCGTAATTACAGTTTCGGAACAACTCCCTCCCGTTCGTTCATAATTACAGTTTCAGAACGACTCCCCCCTGTTCGTTCGTAATTACAGTCACAGGGGTGGGGGAGGCATTGATGTTTTGCCCCGGGGTCTTGTGTGCAGTTGTTGCGCCACTGCACACACGCAACACTGGCCGAACGGTACATCACAAACAACACATAACAACAGTGAAGCGCAGCATGCTGGGAAAACCCCGCCCACACCCAGGGAACGCCTCTACTATATATATATATATGGCGGTACGGTGGCTGAGTGGTTAGCACTGTTGCCTCACAGCAAGAAGGTCCTGGGTTCGAGCCCCAGGTTTGGCACAGATGCCT
>JAQMCW010014931.1:0-10286 GCA_030068335.1 Chrysichthys cranchii
CTTTATTTCAACTGTTATACGCTTAGGCTTCTTACTCTCACTACCATTTCCACTTTCTTCGGACCCGTAATGAAGCTTATAGAGCAAAAATGCAGAGAAACACAACGGAAAAAATGCATTCACACCACGAGTGCTTGACCGGAACTGAATGTTTGTGGCGTGAAGCGTGGGTTGGCTGCCTGTTCATCGGTCGGTACAAAATCTGTTCAGGAATTCAGTTCGTACGTCGATTTTATATGGTCTTTCTATGTTGCAGAATTTTCACCTAATGCGGGTGGGTCTGGATGAACAGGGGATCAGTATACTGGACATCACATCCTTCCTACTAGGCCGAGGTACAAACCAGTCTTCTTCCTGGAGTTGCCTTCGGACAAAATTCAGTTCCAACCCTCATCCAATACACCCGCTCCAATTAACTCTTGATTCTGATTGGTCAGGAGGTGTTGATTCGTTTCCAGTAGTTCTGGCTGCGAGTTACAGGGTCATAGGTTATATGTTATCGCTTAAGCTTTACTTACAGATTATACATACAGTGATGCGTAATTCCTTAAAAAGCAGTTATTTTAGTCAGAGGCAAATTGCTGTGGTGTCAGAGGAATAAAACACACCAGGGAGTGCTGTTATAGGAAATTAATCCACTTTAGGGGGGGTTGTTTTGTGTGTGTGTGTGTGTGTGTGTGTGTGTGTGTGTGTGTGTACATGTACATGAAGCAGCAGATGGCACTGCAGGATAGCACTACAGCACTTCTGCTCTTCCAACCAGACGCAACGACTCGCTCACCTGTCATCAGTCTTTTACAGGAGCGGCTCACGTTTCCACGTTCTGATCCGCCTTTTCCCCTTTCTTCCTCTCTGTCTTTTTGCTTCTCACACCTCCCTCGCTCCTCTCACTCTCCTTCACTCTGTCTTCTTCTCTCCTCCTCAGTCTCCTCACTCTGTCTTTCTTTGGGTGTTTTTTTTTTTTAATCCCTTACTCTGTCTCTTTCATAATTTCCCACTGGAACTCTCTCTCTCTCGCCTTTCCTCTGCCCTCGGTCGGCTCATTCCTTCTCTCCCCCTCCTTCTCTGTTTATCCCCTTTGTCTCCGTCTCCTTTCATTTGATCCATCCTTCACTCTTCCACTTTCTTTCCACATTTCTTTCTTTCCCTCCCTGTCACACTCACACTCTCATCTCGTTTCCCATTCTCTCGTCCTTGTTCTTATGTCACTTCTTCCTCTCACTTCTCGAGGGACTCTTTTTTTTTTTGTCTTCTAGTTCCCTCACCGTCGTTCCTTTTCTTCCTCTTTCACTTCCTTCTGTGCTTCTCTCGGTCTTACTCTAGCTTCCGGATCAGTCAGGTGCTCTTACGTGTGTCGAGTGTGACGTGTTTAGGAGTTTAAGATGTCACGGACAGCGAAATGTTTTCTTATAAAAATTATGTGTGTGTATGTGTTTGAAAGCTAGCAAAGGGTCTAGGTCTTGTATTATATATTCCTTGCTGAAAAAAGCTAAAGCGTGGACTCCAAGTTCCCTGCAATCTGATCCCAGGATCTGATCCCAAAATGGCCGCCCCCGAAGCCGAGATGCTCGAAAACCTCTGCAGATAACGAACTGCGACTCCTCTCTTTTTTCCCCTCGTCTTTCTCTGTCTCTGTTTCACTGCCATCTCGATCTTCATCTCTTGTCAGTCCCGCTCGAGTCTTGTTCTTCATCCTGTTTTAGCTTTGCACTTAAAGCTTTTTGTGCTTAAAGTCAAAAACCCACCTCTCAGCCCTAGCCCTCTTTCTTCCTGCTCCGTCTCTCCCTCTCTGCTTTCTTATTGTGTCTAAAAATGCTCTCAAAGAACGAAAGAAAAAAACCCCAGCACACAGGGTAGTTAGACGCGTTCTTGCTTTTCTGCCTGTCATGGCGTGATTCGCGTTGCCTGAAAAGGGATCCGCTTTATATATCGCTACTCGCTCTGAACTCGCAGCGTGATGTGTAGAAATGAATGCAGAGCTTGAAATAGCACACTTATTGCCTTACCTGAGAGCATTTTTCAGACCATTAAAGGAGAAAACGTGTCAAGCGGACACGCAGAAATCACACAACATGCCCGGAACGGAACGTTTACATGGCATAAAAGAGACGTCCCCGGGACGGCCAAGTGTTGCTGTAAATTTTGAAGCTCTAATTATTTGTTAGTTGAACGCTGAGAGTTGTACTGAGGTGACAGCAGGCTCATTAATATTCATCCTGGCTACGGCGACCCATGTAAAACAGTCATTACACGTCTGAGTACACAGTGTTTTGCGTCCCAAAAAAATAATAATAATAATGAAAAAAAGACAGTTTTCTGTCTAAAATCACAGACCGTTTCTCATTTTGATACACGGCTAATCCAGGACCACAGGCTCGCTCAGGGTACTCAAAGGCAACAAGAAAATATGTGGGGGTTTTACGAAGCTTAATATGGAGAACACATGGGCAACATTATACATCACAGCATCATAACGTTAGATCAGACAGTACAGTATATCAGTTACAGTACATAAAGAGTATTTATATGTGAATATATGGAGCAGGCATGTGGGGAAACAATGTAAGCCAATCCGGTAACAAATGGAAAAGCCTGGAACTGGATTCGGAAAGAATTTTCTTGAGATTATTTTTATTTCATATTATTTATACATACAAAGAGATAGAATTGATTTTTTTTTAGTATATTTATACTTTTATATATTTACTAGATTTATTAGATTTTCAACGCAACTTGTGTAAGTCATGTTTTTCACTTTATTTTTAGTTGAATATGAAATCACTTTATATGAAGAAAAATCATTTTAAAGCTTAGTAGTTTGTAAAAAAAAAATATAAGTATTGGATGCGTTTGGAAAACAAAAAAGGCTACCAGGCCTTCCTCTTCTTCTTCCTTGCTTTATTGTCTTTTAATTTCATTGTGAAGCAGTTTGTGCTACATTTTATGTATGAAAGGTGCTACATTAATAATAATAATAATAATAATAATAATAATAATAATAATAATAATAATAATACCTGGCTGTAGATCAGAGTCCAATTAAAACAAGCTTTTCTAGTGAGGACATGTATAATGCAGTAGACAGGAGGAAAATTTCTTATATTAATTTTTACAGTGTAGGACAGGAAGTATTTGGGATTCAGTTGAAATAGTCTAAAGTCTTCCTGAAAATAAGGCTAGCCTACATTAGCTACAATATGCAGGCAGTGTTCCTGGTCAGACCTAAACAGGTACAGTACCCAGTTATGTAGGTTCGGCGACTAAGATAACCCAAAATCCAAACCATTAGGTTTTTTTCCCTCCTTGTTAGCTCATCTCTTTGGTCAGGTGTCGGACGATTCATCTATCATCTATAATCACTTAAAAAAAAGACAAAATTATGATGTAATCATCCACCAAAGCAGTATTTTCTTTTTTTTTTTGCTTCCAAATAGCGTCTTATTTTTTAACTTTGTTCCTGTGATTGTCGCTGGATGGCATAAAGAATGAAAGATTTCCATAAAGCCAATCAAATTCAATTTCAAACCTACGAGTGTTTGAAGCTTTTGTTGATTTTTCCTCCCTCGATGCTCGACTACATACCATTAGCTTCTGTTTCTCTTCAGTTGCATTAGTCTCGTCGTCAATAAGCAAACTTCCAACACTAAACATGTCTTGACCGATGAACGACGTTTAGGTTAATGGAGGAAATGGGTATTGTATTTTTCTTCCTTTATTCCTACTGGCAATGGCCTCGTGCCTTATTATTTCACGAAACAGGCCTGAGCAAATTGTAATTTATTCATTTGGATCGTTTCTACAGTTAAAGTCGCCCAGAATATTTCACTCTAGACCCGTAATTCGGGTTAAGCTTTCGAAACACACCGTCATTTTTTATTATTTTTTTTTTTCATTTCAGAGCAAGGCTTACCATGCAGCTCTATTAATTGGTACCTTACACCTCATTAGAGAGGCCGGTGGTGCACTGTGGCATGACGAAAACTTCGTATTGCACCATCGTAGAGTGCAATTACGGTTTTATTGCCACAGTTAACTTTCAGCTCGGTTCATTTATGTAAGCACCTGCTTAAAGCTCAGGGTGGATTTTTCTCCATGTTAGACAGTCCTTTTAGTACAGCTTGGATTTCAGGCTGTGAGGATTTATTAGCCTTAACCTCCTGACGTACCGTTCATTGAATCATCTTCAAGCATATTATTTAGTCACTTCTATGAATTGTTTAGTAATTATAGCATTACCAATAGGAAAGGCTCTGGACTCGCCGACAGGTTCTGTGCATTATTTTGCTGGCAAACAGAAGATTTTCTAGTTTCAAGTTTCCCTGAACTTCAGCATAAATACATCACCAGTAACATTAGAAGGTTTTTTTTTTTTAAATGGTTGTATTAATCAATGTTCTTTTAAAAATGAAACAAATAACCCGAACATTCAACACCTGTATTAAGCGATGTTTATACCATAAATTGGCAAAGTAATAAGCCTGAATGGCCAACATGAACATAAATACCTTTGTTAATAAATTTAGTGAATGAAAACTTAAAGTAAGGCATTACCCCTGAACCTGTACCCCAAGGAACCCAAACCTCTTGCACTGTGTTAAACTGTACATTTATGTCTATTTCTATTGAAATTTCAGTACAAATTAAAAGATAAATGTTACATATAAATACTTATACTTGTTTTTATGTTATTGAACATTAAAGTGTACTCAACCCAATTATATTTATAAGTTAGATAATTATTTCATCTTTAATTACTAAATCTAAATCTGTGTCCCCTCAGAAAAGTTAGCTCAAGTTAGCTAGCTGTATGGAGTTCGGAGTGAATGACTGTTTATGATTATGAGGTTTTTTTTTAATTGTCTTAGAAATCCTGTCGTGTTAGCTCGATAATAGCTGACCAACGTTGGGAGCTAACGGACATTTATTAAGATTTATGATGTAAAATCCTCTCAGCAATCCTGTCAGCTTAGCTCACATTTGCTAGCTGGATAAAGTTAACACTGAATGGACATTTATGAACGAGACTCAAAATCATCTGAGGAATTCTCTCAGGTTAGCTAGCTAATGACTGTTTATGATTATGCTTTTTTAAAATCTTGTCAGAAATTCTGTCAGGTTAGCTCGATAACAGCTGGCGACAGTTAGAAGCTCGTGGACATTTATGGACATTTGTGACTGAAAATCCTCTCAGAAATCCTGTCAGTTTAGCTCACATTTGTTAGCTGGATAGAGTTTACACTGAATGGACATTTATGAACGAGACTCAAAATCCTCTGAGGAGTTCTCTCAGGTTAGCTCGGGTTAGCTAGCTAATGACTTTTTTTAAAATCTTGTCAGAAATTCTGCCAGGTTAGCTCGATAACAGCTGGCGACAGTTAGAAGCTAGTGGACATTTATGAACATTTGTGACTTAAAATTCTCTCAGAAATCCTGTCAGTTTAGTTCATGTTAGATGGTTGGATAAAGGTAGTGACAAGTAAACGTTTGAGTATCGCTTAAAATCCTCTCAGAAGTTTTGTCAGGTTAGCCAGTGTTAGCTAGCTGACTAGCGAATGAAAATTTAGGAACGTGACTAAATTCCTCTCAAAAAATCTAGTCAGTTCAGGTCATATTAGCTAACCAGCTCAAGGTAGCAATAGTTATTCATGAATATATATATATATATATACTGCATGAATTCATGTGTATTTATTAATTAATATATGAATGAATGAATGATGAATATCATTCATGAATATGTAGGGATGTGACTTAAAATCCTCTCAGAAATCCTGTCTGTTTATTTCTCGTTTCGTAAATGGAACGTTTTTAGCATTTTTTAAAATCCTCACAGAAATCCTGTCAGTTTATCTCGCGGTAGCTAGCTGGATAGCGTTAGCGGTGAATAAATCCTCTCACAAGTTCGGTCAGGTTAATGCTACCTACTTGGCAAGAGGTCAGTAAAATGGTCATGTGAATGAACATTTTGGAACGTGACCTAAAGTCCTCTCAGATATCCTCTCAGGTTAGCTCAGTATTAGCTCGCTTAATAGCGTTAGCGGTGAATAAACATTTCTGAATGGGACTTTAAAAACAGGGAATATTTGTGCACATTTATGAAGATCTTTTCAAATACCTTTTAAGTATCCCATTCAAACTCAAAGGCAGTCATTTTTATCTGAAATTTGTAAAGCGCTTCATGAATAATGCCACACGTGACTGAGATATAATGGAGACGCAGATGTGGCTGGAATGCACCCCTGATGCATGAGTAAATGCCAAGCCTTTTTGAGACGCCTGTGCTACAGTGCGTGACGAGATCGAGCCTGTGCCATCCGTGTGTCTGTAATAAGATCCGGAGCCGTGCCCTGGTGGTAGACCTCCCAACGTGCATACTTCTCCTCTCCCCTTACCTTAACTCTCGAACAAAACCCTCCACATTGGCCTTCCAATTACACACAAATTCTCAGTCTGCCCGGAGATGACCTCGGGGTTATTTTTCTACAGGCAGATGGACTGGTGACCCCTGACCTCCGGTTCTAGTCGACTATTTGGAAAGTGGTTGTGCTGTCAGTTTCCCTGCTCTTATATCTCTGTTTTTGCTGAGGAGTCAAAGGTGCGTTGCTAAACTGAATGAAAAGAAGAGGAGACGATATTTTACGATGACGGCAAAATCGTATCTCACAGGATCAGTTTTTACAGGTCCTCGTTAAATTTTGGATATCACGCAGACAGAATAAAACGATTAATTTGAGTAAAAATGATAGAATATTTGTTCATAGGGTCACTTTTTACTTTTAGTTGTTTATCAAAACGTCATAAATAGTGGAACCTTCTTTAACAAATGCTCATGCTTTAAGTCCCAGAGAATTTAGTGTAAAATACCTTAAATGTTTGTATGATAGCAAACCGGAGTGTTAATTATGTTACACAAGAAAGATAGGCAGCACACTTGTATATAAAACAAAAAAAAATATATGTTTAAACATTGCTAAATCTGCACGTTTCAACAATCAGACACTTCCAATGCTGTGTTTGTGACAAACGGATAATTGGAATTTTCTGACTTAAGCACTTTCTACTTCTGACATAAGAGTGTTCACACAACCTTGATCTGTTTTGGTTAGAAATATGGATGCTCATAGTAGCTAGCAATTGTTTGACTTGTTCTAGCTTCTTGGAGCCACGTATTAACCAAAAGGCAACCAAGCATGAAAAAGAATCTGTTAAGGATTTTTATTCGTTTTGAAAGAAAATATCTGTAACACTGTGCATATTTATAGTGTTACAGCTATTATTTCAAAATGTTGTTGATCTAATTTTGCATAAGGGTGCAATAATTAGGAATAGTTTCAAGAATAGGTTGTAAGGAATAAAACACTTGGGGGCACAAAGTTATAGGAAATAATCAACAAAGTGCAGCTACTATTACATTCTGAAGTTATTGGGGTTTTTTTTCTCAATAACAGAACATCTTTTATTGCTCTTATACCATACCAGTTTACTTTTAGTGTACATTTTTACGTGCATTTACACAAAAAGAAGTTGGTTGAGCATGGACGTTCATACAAGACTTGATCCCTACTCAAAAGTCTCAAAAACGCAACTTAAACCAAGATTATCTCCGCCCATGTTATATTCAAAGGAACAGAAATTATGCCAAATTATTCACAGTCTGTCCTGTTTCGACAAAGTTAAAAGGTTGACAAAAAATTGTGTAGCATATAGAGGCTGTTTTATACATTCTGTGACCTCGTTATCCTGTTCTGGTTTATCGTAACGTCAACGTATCACTATTCCTCCATCATACTGATATATCATTACACACCTAATTCAGAACATAAGCAGCTGTATGCCATATGTCCCGGTTAGGGTTTCACTGAATATTTGTTCTTCTTATCTCTTGCACGATGTTATCACATAGCGTGATGTTAAATTATTAGCCTGTGGCTAGAAAGCTAAAGTCTGTAATTCTAACCTGGATGTCCGTGATGAGGGTTATATTAAGTGTACACTTGATTAAGGGAAGTGATTGCAATGTTAGCGACCTACTTACTGAAGGAACAATTAGCGCTACTCACACAGTGCTTTGCGGTATAATATTACGGTTTTCTTTAAGGCATGCTTCAATTTGATGTCGAGACATTGTTTGTTATGGACAGGATCTTCTTTAGCATTGCCAAGAAGATTTCAAAAGTGTCTTTTATAATTATATAGCCATTACCCAGCTTGAATTAAATCCCAAGTACTATCTGTCAGGTTGAAATTAAAAAAGAGCACTTCTAGTGAATTTTTAAATGACCATGAGATGCCTTTGGGAGACAAGTATGTGTTTTAGAGGGTGTGGCTTTATGAGGATTATCAGCGTGTGAATTACAGATCTCCTTTCATTTCTGACAGCAACGTTTAACTATCGTTAAAAACCCCCAAAAAAACCATCAGCATGCATCCAGATGTAGTGTGTGTGTGTATGTGTTTTTTAGTGATATTTATTTGGAGCACATCCACTCGTTCCACACACAGCAAGGACAAAGCCAGAGCAGAAGTGATGAAAGGAAGGGAAAGGAAGAGTCAGCACCAGACAGAGATCAGATATTGCTTAATTGACTTGAAAAGATAAAATCAAATGTTTTAAGCAAGTGGTCTTCTTTATCACCCTTTTGTTCACATTTGCGCGTCCATTTCTCCACCATGCTTCATTCATCAGGGGTCCAAGCACTTTTCTTTGTCTGACTGCAGAGCGTATTCATATGGACTGGTTCCTCATGTTCTGGTTCCAGTTTGATTTTAAAACTGTCGTGTCTCCATGCACTGTGGCCGTTCTGTACAAGAAGTACGTACGCTCTCGTCTGGATGAACATTTGTCAGCACTGTGTGCTCTGCAGGCCCAAATCACATCTATCTCGACCTCTGGAGCACTGTCCCAAAGTCCAAGCCACTTAGTCAATTCATTAAGCGGCATAATTAGGCTATTTTGTAATCAACAGAAGCCAGGCTTACTGGAAGGGCTTCTGTATTGCTAATCAGAACAGAACAATCGAGTGCGTTTCCAGCATTTGAATAAGATGGAAAAACTTTTGCCCGATGTTTAACGTTAGATGAGGTTTATTCTTTAGTATTGCAGGATTATTTATTCCCAGCTCCCAGAGAATTGTATTGGAAAGTTCAGTAAGGTAGTCAACATGTCCAGAGACGGTTAGACTGTAAACAAGTACTTATGGTTTGCTTACAGCGTTCTGATGAACCCCATATAACTGCCAGGGGCAATGAATAGCACCTGGATTCTCTCTTGTGTGCATGCACATGCATACCCTGAACTTCTATCGAAGTTATGAAGTTATGTAGGACACGGTATTTACAGTAATTACTGCCATCATTCAGCCATCTTTCCTGGAACATTTTTGCGGAGTTCTTGCAAGTCAGCGCTGGCTCCAAATGAAAAGGAACCCTGGTGATGAGTTCCAAATGAGTTCCATTTCACTCATCCCAAGTGCCAAAGGCAGTGGGAATCACCTGGATAAAGTATGCCATAATTCCACAGGAAACCGAAATCAATTAGGACCAGCTGGGAGCATGGCACGGTGGTGTGGTGGTTAGCGTTAGCACTGTTGCCTCACAGCGAGAAAGTCCTGGGTTCGATCCCCTGGTGTCAACCTGGGTGCATTTCTGGGTGGAGGTGTGGGTTTCCTCTGGGTACTCTGGTTTCCTCCCACAGTCCAAAGACACGCACAGAGGGGACTGGGCTAATTGGGTACTCTAAACTGCCCAAAGGTATGAATGTCGGTGTGAATGGTTGTCTGTCGCTGTGTGTTGGGCCTGCATTGGATTGGTGACCTGCCCAGGGTTTACCAGCTGGGATTGGCTCCAGCTTCCCCCTGTGACCCTGAACAGGATTAAACGGCAGAAGATGAGTGAGTGAATGAGTGGAAATGTGGTTGGGTAAGACCTTTGAACTCATGCCACTGTTTATATTCATGTTGCATAAAAAGAAAAATTTTCAATTTTAGTAAGGTAGCGAAGCTTAACCCTGCTCTGGTACCATGGGGTCTATGTGACCCCAGCCCTCTTTGGACCACATTTTTTTTGGAAACTATCAAGATTAGTGACCTTGCCTGCCTCATATTTTCTTGTAAGGCCTTCCTATGTATGTGACACGTGTTCGATAGCTTCAGATTCTTTCTGCTTATTTTTCATTTAGGTTCAAATATGCTTCACCATGGTACCTTCAACGTGACGGGTACTATGGGGTCAATTTGACCCCAAGCGAAAATAAACCTAAATAAAAAATAAGTGGAAAGATGGGTATG
>JAQMCW010014945.1:0-10285 GCA_030068335.1 Chrysichthys cranchii
GGCAACCGCTCCAGAGTCCCCTCCAATGGACAAGAAGGCAACCGCTCCAGAGTCCCCTCCAGTTGCTAAAAAGGAGGCAACCACTCCAGAGTCCCCTCCAATGGACAAGAAGAAGGCAACCGCTCCAGAGTCCCCTCCAACGGACAAGAAGGAGGCAACCACTCCAGAGTCCCCTCCAGGGGACAAGAAGGAGGCAATCGCTCCAGAGTCCCCTCCAGGGGACAAGAAGGAGGCAACCACTCCAGAGTCCCCTCCAGGGGACAAGAAGGAGGCAACCGCTCCAGAGTCCCCTCCAATGGCGAAAATATTTTTTCCAAAATCATGGTAAAGTGCTACAACCTGAATATATTTGGAATCATAAAAAAAATTAGAAAAATAATATGGAATGGAGTAAACAGATATAACTGCCCAAACCTGAGATATTCTTACTTTTGTTATCCCTTACTGCATCCCTGGCTGAGATATCTACCTACACTTTCATTAATGCTCTACATCATGACTTGACAAACACAGAAACGCAGAAAAACATCCTCTTTTACTCAGCAGGATATGTTGTCTGAACTTAATGAGATGTTTTACCAAATGAGTGCAAGTGATGTACATATGAAGCATTTATCAGAATAGACTTATTCCAGAACATTGACGAAAGTGAGCACATAGCTGATAGAACAGAGACATTTCATGTACCTGCTGACACTGCTTACTTAACGATCAATGTTGACATACACAAGCAATGTCGAGATACTGACTTCCTTTTTTACTCAGCAGATGATGCTTTTTTAAAAGAATACCTTATTTTAACTCATTTTTCTTCTCTTATAATTAGCACTTTATTGTATATTTAGCATCACAGTCGTTTAAGTGTACCTCAGAAAACTTTAAATCTAACTAGACTATTTTTATGCACATTAACAGTGACATGGCAAAAGACCGCGCCATGTACGCTCATATCATAAAGAGTTTAATGGTAAAATATATATCTAAAGGGGCAAAAATATTTTGGTGAAAATAAGGTTTTTCGTCCAAATTAAAACTGTAAATGAAATTACAGTTTAAAATGCAAGCTATGACATTAAACAAACAAAGGTCAAACAGTAGTTTGTCTCTATAATAATGTAGCAACAGTAAACACAGGAAAGCAGAACAACTTGCTTCTTCTTTTGCCCACCAGAATGCGTCACATTCAGCTTCAAATGTGCAAGAACATCCGAGAAATCTCCAAACGTGACATGAAAAAATCTTTATCAAATAAATACCTGGATAAACACATTGTCTATTGTCAGTTCCCCACTTATAAAATGAGTCGAATTATATCTATATATAATAGATGATTTCATTTTATTTCTAAGAAAAAAACTGTTTGCTTGACTTCCCGTTTCAGTCCTTTAGTATTTTTAGTATTGAGTAGTATTTTTAGATTTATGTGTCAGACATATTTTTTTTTAAAACTGAGGAAGCAAATGCTAAACGATGTTAAAAAAAAGAAAAAATGACATTTTTTCCTTAAACATATAAAATATAAATATAAAATAATTCGAATAAAGTGTTTGTTATCAGAATGTTTATTTACATAGATATAATGACACTTAAATGGTGATTAAAAAAAAAACAGCACAAAAAAATACATTGTGCGTTTCTGTCATTAACAGGTTTAAATATAAAATCATTTTTGTTGTTCTGTTAACGGTTTTCCTTAAGGTAAGACATTTTTTTGATTCTATTAAACATATCAATGTTCACGTACCACGTCTCCAGTAACAAACAATACTATAATACCGTAAATATATCTAATAAAGCCCTGTACTTACGATGATGCTTTCCGGAAAACGTCCATGGCATAGTCTAGATTTTTTTCACCCAGCCTCAAATTTGAGTGAAAAATAACACATAGAAGAATTACAATACTCCAGAATCATAATATGTTCTGTCCAATTAACAGCTTAAATTTCAATATGCATATGGCTCTGGACATGCAAAATCTTTTTTAGCTTCTTTTAATGTGGTAAAGGATATTACATCGAGTCCAAAATGTATATCACATTACTAAACAGGGAAATCTCAAATTCGTTTTTATGCATTACCTGTTATAGCATAACTGTGAACTTCCACTGCATTTCCACCTTGAGCTGAGAACAAAAGCCCATTTCACATGTTTAGGCTCTGATAAAGCTATCCAAGCTCTTTTCAAATGGAAAGCCTTCGCAACACAACCAGTGACATGCACATAAATGTCCCATTCCATGTTATACCATGTTTGACGTCATTGTAAAAGATTGCTGTAAACTTGGATTGCCAGTAAAGTACTGTAAAATTTACAGGAAACAAATATATTCACGGTAAAGTACTGTCATATTTTAATGTTACATAAAATAACACAATAAGCCAGCACAGCTCGTTTTGACTGATGCAGGATCCAGTTAAGGGTCTTGCCTAACCATAACAGTTCTGGGATTTAAACATACAACCTTTAGAGCTGTACCCAACATCTTAGCCAGTGACCCCCCACAACAACATAGCAACTAGCTTGCACTGATCGAGCTAGCTCAAACACTGGATTAACACCACTGCAAATGCACTTTGGTTGAGCTAGTTGTGGTGGCTCAGTGGTTAAAACTTTGTGTGGCATATAAGCTCGTCATGTGTTCAAATCCTAGCACCAAAAAATTACTTAACCCATTAGCTTCCGTGGTCCCCATTTGGGGATCATATATTGAATGGCATAAAAAATAGACGCCATGTACCATGATCTCCATTTGGGAAATTTCAGAAAAATTAACAGTCATATTTCTTGAAAGTAGATGTTTTTGTTACTATTTGGATGTAAATGAATAGAAACACATGCAAATTTTCAGAAAAAAAAAAATTAATGGGTTAATTGGGTCCTTGAGCAAGATCCTTCAGCTCAGTTGTATCCTGCATTGAGCAAACGTGATGTGTCACTTTAAAACAACTAACCGTATTTACTATTCATCCATCATTGGATGTTGCTTGAAGATGGAGAAAGTTGGAAGGTTAAACTCCTCCTACCAGTGATACTAAAGAAGGTAAAACATTTGCACTCATTGAACACTTAAGGTAAAGGGGTCCAAACATGCCCAGAAGGTGCTGGTGAACAGAGTGTACTCTTTCCATTCAGGACATGGAGAGCTAATCTATGGTGTCCCTATTGGTCCATCAATAGCTGTGAGGTTTCTCCTTAACACGATAATAAAAAAAAAAAAAATAGCTTCCCTGCAACCGGTCTAGAGTGTGAAGCGCTTTTCATTGAGAAGTGTCACTGGAATTCTGTAATCTCTCCTTAACTGTAGAATTTTTGAACCAGAAGCAGAATACTTGAAGCCTATTGATGAGTCCCCTTATGCATTGGGTAAAAGTCTGTCGCAGCGCTGAGGAGGAGAAATAAAAGATGAATGGATCCAAACAGGCGTTGAAGGTGATGGGAAGCAAAGTGTACACTCTCCACCTGGGAATACTCCGTGTTATAAAACCCACCAGGTGGGACAAATTGAAGGGCATGAAGCAAATGATGAAAGCCAGGAAGGTGACTACAGAAAGCCCTATGGCCCTGCAACGCTTCTTAGGGTTGAAGTTTGGTAACCGGGACAGGATGAGAATGAACCTGATGTAGCAATAGCTGCAGATAATAAAAGGAATGCAGAACAGCACGATGAACAGCTCTAGCCAGAATGGCAAAATGATCTCCAGCTGCTTATCATTAAACATCATCTGGCAAGAGTCTTTGTTCCCTGGCGGAACGTGGGTGTCATTATTAGCTTTATAATGCTTTACGATGTAGACAAAACTGCAATGGGCCATTGGAACCACCCAGAACACAACAGCAGCAATCACAGCATTGCGGGGATTTCGCTTTTGTTTGTATTTAATGGGGAAGGCAACTCCCAGATAGCGCTCCACACTGATAGCTGTTAAAAGCAAGGTGCTGTTGTAGATGGTGGTGTATATGATATATCCCATCAGAGGACACAGGAAAAAGCTCAGGGTCCATTTCATGTCATCCGCCTCTTTCATGCGGAGCGGGAGGAAGATGAGGACGAGCAGGTCCGAGATGTTGAGGCTGAGCAGGAGCACGTCAAGGGGCATGGCTCGCTGCTTTATCTTCCGTACGAAGGTGTAGAGAGCCAGGAGGTTAGCAGGGATGCCAATCATCATGGTAATGCTGTCCACAGTCAGGACCAAATCTCTCAGGGGTTTTGTCCAGAACATGATTGATCTGGGGCGCTTTTTTTTTTGTCTGAAAAATATGAACAATGGTAAAAAATTTTGACCATCTATACTTAATCCTAGTGCATTCCCTATTTCCGTTGCAAATCACTGTTACTGACAGACAAAGAATGGCAAAAATATATATATTATTTAAGCCTGATTTATTCACTGTGAGAAATGCTTCTAATGCATTAACCGGCTGCAGAATTGCTACCATTACTAACAAAAGATCTTATCAGGCTGAGAGAGAGAAAAAAAAACCCAACTTGTACTGTAAAAATCCTATGTGATGTGTGATGTGTTAAAACAAAAAAAAAAAAAGGGTTATACTGTACAATGTTTGAGCTGTACACAGGAAGGAAATGTATGTTGAGATTATTACTGTTCTTTCCTCATGACATGTGAAGTCTTCTTTGGAAAATTTTGTTCGACATTCATACGCATTTATGCATTCATCCTAAAATTTTATTTATAGCCATACAAGTCAACTGTCGTTACCCAGTTGTTGACATTGTACCATTATTTTAACATTTATAAATTCTTCCTGTCTCAATTACTAGCATATTGTTTAGCAGAAGCTAATAAATTAACATTTAATTTTATACACTTCTCACCGTGGGATTACAATGCTACTATGCAGGGCTCCATTTCTTTTTTCATTTTTCTTTTTTTTTTTTTTTTTTTACAAAAAACCCCAGCCTTGTAGCATTCAAAGACAAAAACTAAATTAAAAAAAGGTTCTGAATGACGTTAATTACGTTCCTAAGCCCTATGGATGTCGTAACGATATTTTTTAAATTGCATTGCATTTTTAAAACCCAGGCTGACACTTTATAGTATTAAAATGTAACCACATTTACAACCTAAAGTCTTACCTTCGCTTGTCTGCGTGAGGAGAGTTTTGTTTGTCTGGTTGAGATTTGCCGTATACTGCATGCACATTATATAGTCATGTTGCAATGGAAAGAACAACACAGCCCAGGAAAGAAGAAGTGCTTGCTTCATCTTTTACCGAACTGCTCGCATTGTTTTACAGAATGCCTTGTTTGGACGTTTTCATTCGTCCTGTACGTAAAGATTTTCGACAGAATGGGCAATTACTCAGACATAGCAGATAAGAAACAGAGCAGGTACTGAGTTTCTACAGAGTTACCCAAAGTAAGAAGAAGAAGAAATGATACTAGTGATTATCACACATGAAACACACCACAGCGTGACACAGTGAAATTACTTCTCTGCGTTTAACCCATTCACCAGGTGAACCAAGGGGGCAGGCGAACAGCACAGCACCTGGGGAGCAGTGCTTGGGGACAGTAGCTTGCTCAGGGTAGCTTGATAGTCCTGGGCCTTGAACCCACAACCTTTCGATTGAAGTGCTAATGCCCTGGCTGCTAGGCTACCACTTCCCCAAGAAGCACTTGGGGAAGAAAATCAATCATTTAGTCACTCTCGATATGATGGACGAACAAGAGTTGACATTTAGTCACGCTCAATATGACGGCTGAACACCAGAAACTCAGTTTCACTACAGAAAATAGGTTTGGATTCAAGAAAACAGATTCAAAATGTATGACGTGACTCGAACTGAAACAAGCGGTGCATAGGATGTGGCACAGCAGTGCTGTCGAATTCTCTACTCTGATTGGTCAAAGTCAGGTGACGGCTCATCGTTTCTATGACAGAGCTATTTCAAATCTCGGGTATTTATTAATGCACCGAGTGCAACAATTTGTCGTTTCTATAGTAACAGCTCATTCACAGTGATTCATGTATAGGTATATTGGATGTGCCTTATAAGGTAAGGTTTAAAAATTGTGTTTTTATTTAACAACAAATGTCAACTTTTGGGGATGTGGGGATGTTCTCAGCCCTGTGAAGTCTAATTTGTTAACCTGGTCTTTTTTAACAAAAAAAAAATGGTGTGAAATAGGAATTGCATGTATGAGGGAGAATCAAAAAGTAAAGGTAGTTTTTAAATGACCTGATAACCTGGAGCGCAAAAAAAAAAAAGACAACGCATGGAGTGTTCATATCTGTCTTCTCCAGTGAAGAAAATAGTCAAAAGTCAGCCCTCCCTCAAGGAAGTCTTATTAATGTTCTTTTGGGACATGAAGGTTCCTACTCTGGTGCATTTTATACAGTGTAAATTCCTGTGTAAATGAACTTCAACCTGCAATTCGCAGCAAAAGAAGAGGAACGCTGTCCGAAACAGTCTTACTGCACCATGACAATGCACGTCCTCATACAGCAGCAGAGATAGCAGGGACAGAGCGACGGCTCGGGTTCCGATGTCTCCCATGTCCTCCTTACAGCCCGGATCTGGTGCCGAGCCATCATCACATCTTCGGTCCACTGAAGGAGGCCTTGTGCGGTCGCAGATTCACCTCTGATGATGAAGTAAAGGATGCGGGGCTCACCTGGCTTCGGGAGCAGCTGAAAAATGTCTTCTCTGCAGGAAAATAGAAGCTAGTTGAACTACATGACAGATGCGTTATCTTGCATGGGAACTATGTGGAAAAGTGATATGTTCCATTTCTCCCAGTTACTTATATTATACCTGTTAAATGTATTTTGCCTTTACTTTTTGATTCTTCTTTGTAGCACTAAGTAATACATACAGGATGATGGAACCAGCTGCTAGGCATTGCTGCCGGTCGCACCTCCTCCGGTGCCCATGGGTCAGGTGCAGGGTCATCAGCCAGAAACCACCGATCACTAACGTTTCGCTTCTTTAAATCTGGGATGTCTCCTGGTGGCGTAGCGCTGGAAGGGACGTCTCCCTGTCACCCCCTGCAGATGATAGATCTTTCCTCCTGCAGCTAGTGTTGGGGTTAGTTGTTCTTTCCCCAGCACTTGTCTTACCTCCTCAATCAGAGCCAAAAACTCCCCTTTTCAGCCTCTTCTGCCAGCTCTTTAGTTGCCGTCTTCAGGATCCCTCCGGTCACTCTGACATCCCTCAAAATGCGTGTGGTTGAATGCATCCAACCTGCACTGGATAGATGGTAGTCTTCCAGCCAGCCATCCTACACTCAGCTGCCAGCTCTGAGTACTTGGCATTTTTACGCTCATAGGCAGCCTCAGTCCCCTCCTCTGCTGGTACCGTGAGCTCAACGAAGAGCACAGATTTGACCTTGGTGGACCACACCAGTATATCAGGGCGGAGTGATGTCGTAGTGATCTCCACCGGGAAACGAAGCTGCCTGTCAAGGTCAACCCTAATGTTCCTTATCCTGGTCGGGAGAAAATGGTCTAGGTGTTTCTTGCCTGATGTTTCTTCTCCCCTCACTTTCCGTGACAAAGCTATAAGCCTCTGCCCGTGGAACCCCCTCATTGCCCTGACAGCAGCCCTCCAGCACATCTGCCAGCTTCCTCAGGACCTGGTCGTGATGCCATATAACAATACATAGTTATTTAATGCAATGAGTTTGCCTTAATACATTTTTTTATGTAACGTTAACATCAAATTTACAGTGTGTAAGAACATGTTTATTTGGCGTTTCTGCAAGGAGTCTCCAGTGTCAACTATTTGTATCAGTTTTCTACAACAGGAAAGTCTTCGGGACTTGGTTTCATAGACCATAATAAGCTATGGGTTGGTTTTTTTGTTTTGTGTTGTTTTGCTTTGCTTTTTGAAAAAAAAAAGGGGGGGGGGGGGGCTTCCAACTGTTAGAAAGCAAGTGTTAACAGGAATTAACTTCTCCCAAGTGCATTCCATGACACTGAATGTTACTATAAATGGACAAAAAATATGAAGTGTCATTTGAAAACGAAGAACACATTATAAATGCTGCCAAAATGCATACAGTATGTATAAAGATGAATAAAGAACATAGAGATGTGCTTTTATTAGAAAGTGATCAACTTCAGGGTATCACCAGTAACACCGCTATATATTTGGTCACACCACACATCCCTGTCATTGCTTCATTCATTTCTATTTCCCTACAAGAGCACCGCATTAAGTGTTTTCTTGCTTATTTGCTAACTAAAAGTTAGCCCAAAGTACAAAACAACCTGTCAG
The DNA here is from genome assembly GCA_030068335.1 of Chrysichthys cranchii. Lineage (NCBI taxonomy): Eukaryota > Metazoa > Chordata > Actinopteri > Siluriformes > Claroteidae > Chrysichthys > Chrysichthys cranchii. The sequence goes on from JAQMCW010014945.1 coordinate 8,246, forward strand.
ATAAACAACACCTAAACAGGCCACTAAATAGGACCCTATAACGATGTTGACTTTAAGATATGACCCAGACATGTGCAATTGGGTCAAAAAGTTGCCTACGGTTCGAGATAATAATGTTGCAATGACACACGCAGGAAAGGCGAAACTCTTACTTCTTCTTTTACATCATTTTCCACAATGCCTTTTAACTTCAGCTCTGTATTAATAACGTAGACAGAAAGCATCACTTAGTCTGGACGTCCCTCGAATGTATGACAGTACACTCTATTCATGACAAGCGATACGTTTGGCTATTGCTAGTGAATAAATAATTTGTCGTGTGCAGATTTAAGCAAAGAATGCCTCGCTCATACATGCTGCTGTGTGCATGTTTGTACACATAAGGGCTGTTAATATGGCAGTGCTGATGCAGACGTGCGGTCAGGTTGCTTAAATACGGCCTTTACCACTTAAAACCATAAGACTTCGTCATAGATGAATACAAGACAGCGCCACGCTCGAGAAGAACCCGCTGACATGCGAGGATCATATTAACATCGGAATTTATTATTTGACAAAAATGGGATATTTATGTATTTAAAGAAAATAAATCTTATCCTAGATCTTAGCATTAGCTGTAGTTGCTAAGGATTACTATTAGAGTGTACATTCTCTTCCAGACCTCAGTGGTGTTGAAATCTTGACTCTGATTGGTCAGAAGGGGTTGAATCATTTTCAGTAACAGCAGCTCTGAGGTTAGAATCCCAGAAAGACAGCAATGAAGAAACAGTTACTTCTTCTCATTCTAAGGATATCTGGTTCTTAATCAGTTCTGTACAGCATTAACCACTTATATGTATACTGTGCATACAAAATGCTTACACGTCCCTGGTAAAATTGCAAATAAATCACGTCAGATGTCTTTTTTCCACCTTTAATGTGATATAGAAGCAAGCTAAAAAATTTAAAGGTTGTATTAAGGTCTGGTTTCTTCTTCTTCTTCTTCTTCCAAGGCCGTCCCTTGTTCGACTTGAATTTGTGCTTTGAGTCGTTGTCATGCTAGAAGGTTTATCTTCAGCTGTCCAGGAGAAACCTGCACATTATGACAAAATAGATTAGAAATTTTGAGCTATCTATTTTGCCCTCTATCTTAACAAAGCCCCAGTCCCACCTGAAGACCTGCAGTCCCATAGCAGACCCATGATGCTGCCATCACCATGCTTCACAAAGGTTTTAGCATTTTTTGGGTGCTAAGCTGGGGTTTTTTTCCCCTCCATCCAACATATCTTTTAGAATTATGCCCAAAGAGTTCTACCTTTGACTCATCAGAGTGTCACACATTTTGTCGCATTGTTTGACCCAGACACGTGAAGAATTAAAGAGAGCTCATTATCACACACAGCAGGGAGACTAGAGTGACCAGAAATTGGCCGATATTCCTGCAGCTCCTTTCACGCTGCTGTAGATCTCTTTGCAGCCTCATTGGTAAGTTAAAATTCATCTCTTGTCAGTTTATGTTGATTATGGCCTTCGCTGTGCTCGAAGGTACAGTTAATGTTTTGGAAATACGTTTGTAATTTTGCGGACCTTTGTTTGGAGGTAATCAGTGTTACTGCATTGATGACGGTGTGCGATAAGTACTCTTAAACATGATCCTGAATGGGATCCTGACCACAGTCACATTGCCCAGTTACAAAAGGGTATACACATTTATGCAACCAGATTATTGTTTTTTCTTTTCTTTTTTCTCTTTGTTTTTGGCTTGAATTTTGTTGGATGTGGTAACACCTTAAGGCTGGAAAAAGATCTGATGTGTCTTATCTTGGGTTGTTTTTTTTTAAAACGCTATACAAAAACCTGCAATTTTAACAGGAGTGTGTATACTTGTTATAAGCCTGTATAAACAGACAGGTGACAAACTTTTTCAAGGTGTAGATGGTGTAAACTTTTCCACTCTGCTTCTAGCATCTGCTGTAAAATTCTTTGTGTGTGTGTGTGTGTGTGTGTGTGTGTGTGTGTGTGTGTGTGTGTGTGTGTATGTGTGTGTGTGTGTGTGTGTGT
>JAQMCW010015051.1:0-10281 GCA_030068335.1 Chrysichthys cranchii
GGCGTTAAGGAAGTGAGGAGGAAGATGGGCGGGGAGGAGGTTACTGTACAGCCAATGAACGCACATCTGACCGAGACGATTAAAGGGACACGTGCGTCTGTTCATTGCGCAATACGCAAACAGAAAATGGGAAAACATTGGCGCGTACGAAGCGGAAGGGGAAAATGCCCGGGGCTGTGTTCGTTCGCCAACCGATTATGCGGTCCTGACCAGATGCAAAATTTTGGCGAATTTTTTGGTCGGGAAGCAGTCTGTTTGTGTTCGGGGGCAATCCTCACCAGGCATTCCACTGTATTTATATTTCAAACACAGTTATACCAGGCATTAGCCTTGATTTGCTATGTATTTACTGTCCTGTGCTTTGGCTAGCATGCTAACACTAGTTGGCTCGCGCTTAACGTGTTTGCCAAGGTGGGGAACAAAATACACACATTAGATAATAAAAAAAATATCACACAGATTGGGCAATAATAATAAATAAATAAATAAATAAATAAAAAAACACACATCAGGAGTGACTAGGCGTCTATTGGCCTCATTTATGGTCGGGCCATCTCCAGTGCAAATAAATGCAAGCCTACACACACACACACACACACTCACACTGGATCGTGAGTCTACAACTGACAGACCAAGAGGTTTTGATCTTCCACGTGATCATTTTTTTCCATCCGAATTTACATATGCAAACTATTAGTAAATCAGGGCCTCGGTGTTCGGTGTGAGCGAGAAAACAGCCCTTTAGTTATCTTCTAAAACCTGAAAAGCTCGACTACAAGAAAACTAGGGGGAAAATGAAAGATCGGCTGCAAATTTGATTACATTATTCCATCTGAATCTCCTCTTCGCCTATAGAGAGGTGTGCAAACAACACAGAGCTTTGACACAATGGAGCATGACTCCGTCTAAATACCACTCGAATGCTATTTATGTGTCAGGGTCATGTTAAAGCTTAGATAGGCTTTTAAGTAGGAGCCTTAGGGGACTGCAGTACAAGGGGAGATCCCCTGCCAAGCCCGTACGGAAAAGTGTGCCCCTTTCGAATACATTGTAGGAGGTTCATGGGAACGCAGAGAGATGCCATTTAGAATGCTGAGCTTGACTGATCTAATGGTCAAACATACCTCTCAAATAGAAACGTCTCTGGTAGTTCCTAAAAACAAATATTAATAAAACTTAGTGTTTTCAAAAGATTCGGTGGTGCCTGGGCCCGTCCAATCCAGTACAGCAAGACAAGTACATGTTTCCATTTGTGGTGCTTCTTGGTTCATGGACCACAGGAACCAGTCATCCAAAGGAAAACATGGGTGCTCCGCAAAACCGCTCATCGCTAGAGAGACCATCTTTGAAACGCATACTCTTGGAAGACAAACCTTAACAAGCACTCATGTTTTCAGGGGATACAGGCATGAAAATAAACATTGCACAAGTCCAACCACGTGAATCAGCCCTTGGCTTGAACTACATCTGACTAACTTAACATATGAAAAGGATATATGAAAACATGAAAAGTCGAGTAGACGACCGTTTTTAAACTGCAAGGTCAAAACCAAGGGTTCTCATCGACGTAATTCCTCGTCTCCCATTAACTCTGCCTTTGTGCCGTTGTCGTCAGGACGCAACGATCAGATGTGGTTGCTGCTCTTTTTTTTTGGGGGGGGGGATTTAACTGCTCCCTGGGACGAACAGTGATGAACAGTGGAACAGTGGAACCTTATGTGCTGACCAAAGAATCCTTTTATCGCCTTTGTGAACAAACACCAACATGAATAACCCCTAAGTAACGTTAACGATGCACCAAGGTTAGTCAAAACGTTTACTAGCATTACTAACACTAGCATTAACTGGTTTCTATCTCATCCAAACAAATTAGTACCAAATAAATTATTAGGGCTATACATATTAGGGCTGTGAAGATATGTTGCACCTATTTATTCGATCTGAAGATTCAATACATCTGTGTATCGAACGATACGTTCAACAGACTGCATAATAAAAAATAATTGTAAAAAAGCAGCTCCCTTTTTAGCTTTAGGCAGCACAGGCTACACGGATTTTAAACAAAAACAAAAACCTAAACACTGTTACATCATATCGCACCACAGAAAACACAACAGTATAACAGTTTACTAATGCACTAGCTCCTATGTTGAGCAGTAATCAGAAAATAGAAGATGGCTAGTGACTGGCAGACCGAAACATTTGTGTGCCGTATCTGCCAAATGTGTGTACAAGACGCTGGCGCGGATACCGTAAGCATACGGCGGTGATGGTACAAGCGCCCACACATACACAGGCAATCACGCACAGCAAACTCTGCGTTGCGTTCAGGCAGGCTTCCCTCGCTGACTCAGTCCTGGCTGAAGACATCACAGCGGTGATTGGGAAGGTCATACGGAGAAGTGGAGAACACAAGGTTGAAAAACTCATCGAACACCACACAGAGCTGCGAGACCCTGAGGGGATGAGAAAAGCCTTGTGCTTCGCACAGGCCACATGGTGAGTCATGCCAGAAACAGCTAGGCAGTTTTGGTTTTGTGACATTCTAACACAGTGGTCCACCGCTTAACGAACGTTCCGCATAGCGAACGCGCGAGTGACTCGCAGAACGAACGCGTTTCGCGCGTCACACGTGAAAAATCGAGTTTTCCGTTAAAAAAAAATGCCTGAATCCGGCCAGATGTGTCTCAGATGAAGACGAAGCATCATCAGCAGGGGGTGGTTCCAGTTTCACTCTCACTTTCAATTTTCTCCACTTTTCGCAGCGACCTAGACCGGATTCCACAACTTCTCATAGAAGTCTACGGGACATTGTGTTTCACACAACGAACGCGCCGCTGGAACGGATTGCGTCCGTTATGCGGGGTTCCGCTGTACACCACTTTTGTTTTGTTTCATTGTATGCGCAAACTTCATAATCTTATTATTTTCAATATTTTTTTAGATCAGGCTGGAGGTCTTTATTAACTAGAAAAGGAAATCGAATTGAAGGGACACGTGCAGGCAAATGCTCATTTTTCGCTGTATTAAAAAATGTACTGCTTCCAGGTTGTTTCCCTGTGCAGCATCTCAAAAATAAATAAATAAATAAATAAATAGATGGTAAATTGAGCTCTTGGTCTCTTGGTCTAACTAACTTATGAAATAAGGCATTACTTCATACTGGTAGTCAGTATACCCATTTCCGCTGATGGATGGGACAAAAATGAGTTAACGCCGGTGTCCGTTGTTTGGATGATAAGATGAATTCTTTAACCTCCTCAACAAATAAACCACAGAATGTAAAACCACTCACAGTGGATTATATAATATTCAGGCCAGGAATCCTGTAGTAGCTATTCTGAACTCAATCTAGTCCAAAACATGATATAACTGCTTCACACGTTTCACCATAGCCAGAACTCAGATTACATTCACCACGTTATGAACCACTCACTCACTCATTCATCTGGAGTGGGAAAGTCAGCTGGGAAGCTGGAGCCAATCCCAGCTGACTTTGGGCGAGAGGGAGGCGGGGTTACACCCTGAGCAGGTCTCCAATCCAGCGCAGGGCGACACACAGAGACAGACAACCATTCACACTCACATTCACACCTACGGCCAAATTTAGAGCCGCCAATTAGCCTAATCCCCTCTGTGCATGTCTTTGGACTGTGGGAGGAAACCGGAGTACGTAGAGGAAACCCACACGGACACGGGGAGAACATAAAAACTCCACACAGAAAGGCGCCCAGGACTTTCTTGCCATGAGGCGTCAGTGCTAACCACCGCACCACAGTGCTGCCCATGTTATGACCCAAACATTCCTAAAATAACTGAAAATGTATAAAAATTAACAAGTAAATAAATAAATAAATAAATCAATACGAAAACCTCCCCCCAAAAACCTCACAAGCACGTTGCCGGTATATGGGGATGGAAGTAAAAGAACGGCACACTTCTCGGAAAACTTGGAACAGACTCCAAGGCCAGTGGAGCCTTACAATCAGCGACAAATGTCGTCTCCAGAGTCGGACTGTACCATTAATATCACCGGCACGTACGTCATTTATTACTGCTGCTTAATAAACATTAGGATTTTATCATATTCTCTCGTCATGGTACTTAGTGCTTGGGTAAACAAAGATTTGTGCGACTTCAGATACAAAATACACACCAAGAAGAGCACACCTCGTTACGTTTTGTGCTCCAAAGAAAAAAAAAGAAAGAAAGAAAAAAAAAAAAACTTCCCAAAACAATTCCAGTGAATAAGAAGCGAATGCAAGTGGAAATATTTCTAAACCGGTAAGTGATGCTATATTTAGGTTGGCAGTATGCCAGAATACCAATGTCTTTATTTCCAAAGCGTTCCAAACAATGATGGCACATACGGTCACGGTACCTCCAACAAGTGCATACTTATCAAGGGGACTTGCTGGTACATAGCAAGTAAAGTGCTTCTATGCTCTTAGAAAACTAGGTACAAGAAAGACTTCTAGGTTACAGCACAACACTGTTAGCAAATTACACAAGTCGTCTGGAGGCACCGGTGTAACAAATGATGTTACGCTGAGTCATTCTTAATTATGACCTTGTAATCAGCAATTTCACATGCAATATTTATTTACACCAGATGGAGGATTCTGTCCAAACTTACAATTGTCTATAATTTGCACTCTTGACATACTTGCATGAGAAAAAGCCATTATTTTATGATTGTGTTTAATCCCTTTTTTCTTTTCTTTTCTTTTTTTTTTTAGGCAAAAGCTTGAAAAACACTGCTATATTTCTGCAGCTAAAATACAAAATCAGTCTGGCTGCAAGTTAAAGATCTGTGCGACTCTACGGCGGAGAGATCTCGGCGTAATCTTCCTCGTGGGTTCCAACCTGTCCGTGCTCTTTCGCAGACATTCCTGTTTTCCTACTTTCCCACTGTAAATCAAATCTCAACGTTTAGCTCGACGTCGTCTCCTCTTAAGCCGAGCCGTCCGAGCACAGCGTGTTCTAAATAAGGTTATATTGGAGCGAAATGATAAATGACCGTGATAACTTCATAATGTGCAGGGACTTACACGAGTCTCAAACAAGTCCTGCCGTAAATTCCCCTGCAGTCCATTTATAGCTCACTACTACGGGATTTCGAACGACGACGAAAAAAAAGAAAGAAAGAAAGAAGGAAAAAGCACAAGTGCATTTTGAAACTTTAAACAGAATGTATTTATTTAATTTAAACAAACTTTTAAAGTGGGCCGTAGATCTAAACCTACTCGAGCTTCAGCTCGTTCTTTGAAAGGTTTCACGCTTAAAGCCGGGCCTCGAATACACCGATGCAAACATCCGAGAGACACAGAACTGGAAAAATGTGTCCCTCGACTTATCTTTCAAAGATATTCCGAGCATTTATATTTATGTGTCACCGACTCGGGTACTGTGAGTCAGCTCCCATACTGGAGTGAGCCTTGGTAATAAGGAGATAAGCAAGAATTACGCATGAAATTTCTGGACCGAATAAAGTACGAGACACTGCGACGATCAAGCCGAAGGGCAAAAACCAAACTTGACTGATGAATAGAGGTCATATTCTTCCTTTGGGGTTTGCAAAATTCCTTCGTTTTGATTAGGTGTTTTTGTGCAACACTGTTCATCAGTATGAGGTTCAATAGCATGCATGATATTGCAATTTGTCCCCTGTTGCCAGGTTTCCGTTCAAGTTTTGCCCCAGAGATCTTTTAAATTCGACAAAACACAAGTGCGAATGGTCGGTGTTTCCACTGAGCGATGTTCTGCGATGAAAGCCATGTTTTCTCCCCTCTGACAGCTCCTACAGAGCACTCTGCTCTTTTCCATTTGCCCTTCATATCATGTGACTTAAATGTGGAAAAATGATTCCATTTCAACTTTGCAAAATATTGCTTTATCAAATCATTTAAAAAAAACCCTCAAAACTCTTTTTATTTATTTAATTTTTTTGCGATAATTGAAATCCATTTCCAAAGTGCATGTCTCCAATACTCGGGGGTTTTTTCCATTTGCGATCTCCATTTGCGCAGTAAGCAGGTCAATGGGCACATGACATGCTAATGACGTGCTCCGCTGCATAAAGGTCACAATTTTCTAACGAGGATTTTCCAACACGCTCACACTGCACAACCTGTGTACCGTGCGTCCGTTTGGGGTGTAGAAAGGAATTATTTCAACATTTTACTTTTTGCTTTCCATTGCCTCATACTGAAACAGGATATAGATTGTTTTTTTCCATATAGTTATTTTGACAGACAGACAGACAGACAGACAGACAGACAGATAGATAGATAGATAGATAAATAAAACACTGACATGACTGAATTGTTTCTACTTGTTCAAGTCTCGCAACATTTCGACTTACTAACTCGAAATTTCGACTTACAGATGGCAAAAAATAAAAAATAAAATAAAAAAAATCAGCAGAGGAAACAAGCTCCTATAATAAAAAGACAACCAAATATTATTTAAAAAAAACAAAACAAAACTAAAAGCTATTACAGAATTTTTAAAAAAACCATACCACACACACACACACTACACAGCCACAAACAGAGGGTGCTTTATTCATCCCCTACTCGATAAACAGCCAGAATCGAACAGAATGACCCACGAAGTCCAACAACTAAAAGAACACCTAAAAATGATCCACGGATCAAAACTGAGCCACGGAGTATTGAACCGACCTTGTCGTAGCTCCTCCCACTTCAGTACAGTGACACACTAACGCAGGTATCCGTGCTCCCTGTGGCCCGACGATGCCTTCCTCTGCCATGCCACCTGTTAGCACTCCCTGATGCCAGGTTATTCAAGCTTGTTCACACTGGAGGGAAAAACCGCTCGGCTGGGCGACAGATGGATGAGTGTGCCACGGTGGGTATGTCGAGGAGGCCATCCAAACAGCACCTCCCAGCATGCTTTAAACAGGAACCTGCTTACAGATGCACGCTCGAAAGAAGGAGTCAGAACTCCGGCAAGCTTCCACAGGAATACCGAGCAGGCCAAGATACTGCTTCCTTGAAGACCTGAGTGTATATTTCGGTATTTTTTTCTCCCCCTGATCATGTTGGAGCAATCGGAGAGCGTTACTTGTTCAGGATACACTCCTTCTTACGACAGAAAACATGTCCGTTAGGTCACAGGTCCTTAAAGTGAGAATTCGACTCAAACACGTCGGCCTATAAATGATCCCGACTTGGACGTGATGCGTTCCCTCGGCGGACGGTTTAGAAATAAAAAAGTCCTATGGCTCCGATAAATGAACAAAATATCGTGGTGCACATTGAAATAAAACTTTCCGTGCAATGTATTTTACGGTTAAAGGGATTCCCGGCTACAAAACCTTGGTGAACCTTGGTCCCAGGTTGTATGTAGCGACATAGCTTTAAGAGTCACTTTGTTTACACAGCTGATGAAGGAATTTTGTCTGAAACGTATCGTTTGTCTATTGTTTTCTATTCTTTTGCTCGTCTTTAAGCTAGCGTTAACCAGCTATGTGAGCTCTGCCATGTCCTCCCACGTCCTGTGCGCGCTGACAGACTTCAGCGTGACGGAGACAACGTCGCGAGCCTACTCGGCTACTTTTAGCTAGGTAGCTAAAACACAACCTCTTTAGCGTCAAGGGTAAAAGGGCACGCTGCTTGGATTTCATCACACTTTGCTCGTGTGTGTGTGTGTGTGTGTGTGTGTGTGTGTGTGTGTGTGTGTTTACTCGCTCCCAGTGGTGCTTCTTCCAGTCCTGGGACTGATAGTAGCAACCTAGCTGGCTTCGTTTATCTAGCCAAACAAACAAACAAAAAGGTTGTGTTTTTGTTATGTATTTTTAAATTCGTTTTAAAATGAGTTCGTTTATTCATCAGCCAGTCTTTTACCTACCCAGCTGCGTCTCTCTCTTCATCTCAGAGTAAAGCTGGACTTCTTTCTAAAGCCTGGACGCGATGACGTGGCAGATCTAATACGGGAACATATCTATCATGCTGTAATCTAAATGCTAATCTCGGTCGAATCCAGCGCCTCGGACTGTAAATGACATACGCATTGTGTACCGCTACCACTGAGAAGTCACCACGTGCTCCTTTGGTCATATCGCCCGCCTTTATTATTAAAATCTGTGGCTTTAATAACCCGAGAGCTCGAACGGTCAGAGCTCTTCTGACTAATCCGAGCGTGACCCGGCAAAGTGGGAAAGGCTACAACAGGAACTTGTGCTTCCTTTGGCTCGGTGTAGTCTAGCCCCGTGTAAACACCATTCAGACAAGTTCCTGACTTTCAGACAGTATAGTCACTAAAGCTGGAGTGGGGATTAAAGCCGGGCGGGGGAAAAGAAATCTGGAAGGTTTCGAACCATCACTGTGAACTATTAGCATTAAGTACCAAAGTGGGGTACTTAAGAGGTAAGTGTTAGAGTCAGTGTGGGACATTCGAGCATACTGCCATTATTAAACTGTTTACAAAACAGGAAATGAGGAAGGGAGGAGACAAATAAATAAATAAATAAACAAACAAACAACACCCCCAGCTCACACTTATGGTCCAATCACCACCAATTAAAACATCTCAAACACGCAGCTGATTCATCAACCTGCACATTTGGGTGAACTAAATAACTAAACAAACAAATAAATAAATAGATAGATAGATAAATAAATATTTCGAGAAAGATTCCCAAAAGTGCAACATTGCTTCGAGTCCAAATGCCTTCCCAAACTGTGTGGAAAGCTGGACGACATCCAGCTCCATCTTACAGCGCAGAGTTCCTCAGAGTAAAAGAATGAAAATGCAGGAACTGGCTTTGATTACAGGCTTTTTGTTAGACACACACGGTGACCTGCTGCTTACAAAGGGGAAATCGATAATCGTCCAGGATAAACAACGCACCGGGAGAGTCACGTCGACTCGAAAGGACTGTCGGAAAACACCGAGGCCGTTTCCTGTTTTCGCGCACAAATACCAAGGAATACTTTTATTTTTTTTCCCTTGCAAAAAACGTAGACAGACTTGTGGTACGAGAAAAATCAAGCAACATGACCTCTGAGAAAAATGACACCAACAAGCAAACAAACAAACAAACGCACAGACCAGAACGAAAAAGAAATTATCCAGCTATCCATTCTTAATAATAATAATAATAATAATAATAATAATAATAATAATAATTTTCCGTTTTTTTCCTACCGTCTCTTTACAACCAAGGAGCTTCTAACTTGTACTGATGAGAAATAAAATAACTTACACCACATGAACCTCAAATCTGAGCATCTCTTGTGGTTGAATTTCCTGTTAGCCATTTAATTTCTCACTTCTCTTTCTTGTTATTCGTGTTCATCGTGCGGCATTGCTGCGAGCTCTGGCTTGTGAGATCTCTCAGCCTGTTGCGTTCGCCCATAACTGGGGTTTTTTTTTGTTTGTTTGGGGTTTTTTTGGGGGGTGAACTTTGCTCGCTGGTCAGAGATTGACGCTGAAGAGAAAACGTGCTCAGCAATGGCATTGTGAAATTCACAAGCTGACAAAAAGCTACCGAGTCAGCATGCTTACAAACATCGAACATGGCACAGAAGATGATCAGACACTGTTTCCAGGATAATTAGATTACATGCCGGCATCAGACACGAACAATCAATATTCTTCAGATGGATCGTCAGATTAGCAGGCTGTGACAAGCGAATCACTTCTGTTAGTAACAAGCTAAACTGCCGAGAAGTCTGACTGCACAGCAAATGTTTCAGGTCTTTAAAAATAAATAAATAAACAAAGATGGCGCTTTTACAATCTGATATAAAATATTTAACGAGGTGCTCTGATTTAGGGCTGTCAAAAAAGACTGGCAGTGAATCCGATATGGACACATTTCTGGCCACAAGCTTCACAATCTACCAGGAATACAGCGACATGAGCAAGACGTACAGTGGGCTAACCAATCATTCAATGAAAACGTTCACGGTCTCACGAGCTTCAAGGTTAGGTCGTTCCTGGAGCGAGGTCTTATGTCAAAAGTGTCGTAAGACAAATCGAGTTTCCGCATTAAAATGAATGGAATTACTAATAATTCGTCCCAAACCCCCAACAAAACACACCGATTTCTTTTGTGACGTGTTTTTAAGTAAGAGAAATGTCCTATATAAATAACAAATAATGTATAAAACAATAATAAAACATAATAAAAGTGAGTGTAAAGAAATAACCTGGTTTTATGAAGTGTCCTTTACTTGAGGATCACAAGAAGCGATGATGGAGGCGGAGCAGTGAGGTGTAGGACGGACGTTGGTGGTGGGAGGAGGAAGA
>JAQMCW010015074.1:0-10280 GCA_030068335.1 Chrysichthys cranchii
AGGCTGAAACACATTCATTGGATTTACATTCATTTCAATGGGAAACACTGATTCGGGTCGCAAACAAATCGGGTCACGAACAGAGTCTCGGGTCGTGAGTCGAGGGTCCTACTGTGTTTATTGAAATCCATGGAAATCGTGAAAAAATCACGAAAAAACATGAAAACGTTTGTTGAGTCGAATACCGCGCCGACATCCATTTCCAAGGGGAAAAAAATCCGCCGAAATCACTTCGAATACCAATTTCGATAAATATTGAGGACGTCGAATGCCAAGGTACCACTGCAGAAGGAGCACGGGTTTAATCTTCTTTCTTATTTGAATTCTAACACGATAGCGCCCTTTGCTAGCTCCGCCCCTCCCCCCCTTCTACATAACGCTCCATAAAACAAGCATTCAGCCTTTGGTGCTTCAGTTTTTGTTTTAATAGTGCACTAATTACTACACGGGGCTACGAAGGATTTTTTTTCTTCTCCTTTACATTCAGCTCGTTATACCTCAGCTTCACACTCATGAAGGATAAATAATCAGTACTCAAATTGTATGGAATGGTAATGCCCCGATACTGTGCAGCACGCTAACGTGGCACAGGACGGCAGATTCACGCTACGTTCAACAACCAGGACGGAACGTGTGGGCGTGGTCTGTCTGGCTTTTTGAGCTTCTGTTTAAAAATAGATTTAAAAAAAGACTGCAGTTTTCTACGCTGCGTTGGGATAATTATCCAAACTTAGCGAGGTAAATTAAAGGTATATTGTGAGCGTTTGTAATCAACACCTAAGCTGATTAGCTGGTAAACCGTGGACTAACGCCAGGTGAAAATTTGACACCCCTGAGACGTACAGACAGACCAACGACACGTGGCGTACATCGCAGTAGGACTCTGCGAAGGTTCTACGAACAAAGCTGTACTACAAGTTGAAATAGTTTTGTCCAGAACTTTTAGAAATGTTAATATTTCACGAAATAAAATGGTCTCTAATGTCCAGTTCCTTTTTTTACAGTAAAAAAACAAAAGATTTATAAACTGACAGGAGCCCAACAATGATGACATCGAACCTCACTCAGCTGTATCGAGATGTTATATCGCAGTATCGAGATCATCCCGTAGTATCGCTCGGCCCTGAACGGTTACTCCGGCAAATCGTTCGATAACAAGAATGTCGATTTTAATTCGTCGCCTTTTTATTTATTCTGGTGCACTTTCGTAAGAATGAAAGCATCACGCGTGGGTTTGTTAGAGGATTTCGTGGCTCACTCGTGTGAACGCAGGGACGGATTTAAAGAAACGTTGCTCGCTTGGTGGTTGACCGCATTCTCCCGTCTGACTGAAGCCGATCGGCAAACCGTGTAGCGACCCTAAAGTGTGTGAGATCTTTATTACTGTTTGACATTTCATGTGTTCAAGTTCACACACGGCTACATGCTGATAATCATGAAGAATTTCATTCTTCTGTTTTTGTTTTTTTTGTTTTGGGGTTTTTTTGTTTTGCCAGGAAGTCACTTTGGTAGGCCACATAAAGAAAGGATTATTTATTTATTTAGAAATTTTGACCAAATTTGAGATCCTTAAACAAGAAAACTCGCATCATTCTGTTCACTCCCGAGATCCCGGGGTTGATTTTTATTTTTCCCCACCTGGTGAGAAAAGTTATCATTCTGCAATATTGAGAATAAACATAAGGCTAACACGCGTCTGATGTTCTTCTCAAAGACATCATATTTGGATTCAACGCGATGAATCCGTCCCCACTCGCTCCAATTCCCGTTTTAAAGAGGTGAAAAACAACAATTTGAAAATCGCCTAATTTTATTTAACAAACTAGAAACACGTCAGCTCCTGGTGGAATTTTTAGCTTTCATAAGCAGCATGTCACCAACAGCGGTGATAAAAACACACAAATATGACAAAAGGACCAAAGAACGACGGAAGGCCTGAAAAAGCCACAGACTGACGTCACAGACGTGTCCTACAAGAAGCTGACCGCTCTTAAAAAGTTTAGCTGTCTTTCTTGTATGTTTTTTTTTAATAATTTTTTTTATGATAACTGTTAGGTTAAAAATTGTAAATAAAAAAAAAAGTTTTAAAAAGCGCCAAGTGACGTCAAGCATTTGATGTCCTGACCAATCAGGTCACAGTTTAGGTGCAAGAGTGAGGCGCTGTTTCTGAAAACAAAACAAAACAAAAAAGTCACATGTGAAAGCAGGGAAAATGGGGAAACTGACAGAAACTAAATTACTCTCCGATTCCTAAAGCTGTTATTTATGTATTTGCACTTATTTCTTTGTTTTAATATGTGTGTGTGTGTGTGTGTGTGTATCGCTGAATTATCGGACAAGCTCAGAGAGGAGTCTGACCTTAAACATGTTTTTATGATTCAGTCTGAGGTGTCACTGTACACCACACACGTGAGTTTGCACTGCCTTTAACGTTTGCCAAAAAACCCCCAAAACAACCAAACAAACAAAAACCCCAGCAAAGGTGTTGTGATGGATTAAAAGCCAGCAGGTGGGTAGATCCGTTAGTGGATTTGTAAATGTGTGGGCGTCTCCAGTGAGCCACGTTCATGCCGGAACCTCTGACGTGAAAATGTGCCACGCTTAACTGGTTGAAATTTGCACTAGAACAGGAGACGCGCCACGTGATTAATGCGACCTGTATGATTCTCATCGCTGAGCTGTACGTTTTACTGTTTTGTTTTGTTTTTTTCTCCTTCCAAAGTTTCATTTCCGATTCCTTTCAGAAACATTACAGAGAAGAAGAACCGCAGCGCCCCGATTTATTTTTGAACATGAAGTCTACGTTCTGATAAGAAACCTAAACATTAGAGACACATACGGCTTTAAGGAAGCAGAAAAAAGTTTACAAGTGAAAATGTGTCCCTTAAATACTTGAAGGTTTTCTGAAGGTTTGACTGTCTGAACTGGATCTTGGAAATTATTTTGGGGAAAAGTAAAAAACCCAACTCACACGTTTACCTCCGTGGACATTTTGTGTCCCCCTTTACTTGAAGAATTAGTTTAAGGCATTAAAAGGTCTTGTTTTGTATTTTGGAAGAAATGGATTTTTAAGGACTTTGCCTCAAACATAAAGGTGCAGTGTGAACACTCACAGCAACGCAGACGCGACTAACGAAGATGCTCATGTTGACTGAGAAGCGGAGAACAGCCAATCATCACACTCGACACCGCCCTCAAAAGGAGCACAGCCAATTACAGGGCTCGATACTGCCCCTAAAGGAGAACAGCCAATTATAAGTCTCAGCACCTTCCCTAGAGAGGTCAGCTTTTAGTATGGTACCATCAGTACCATCCCCAAGTTAGCACACCCACTGATAAGGCTCGGTACCGCCCCAAAGGGAGCCCACCCAGCCGTGAGGCTCAGTACCTCCCCAAAGGGAGCCCAGTCGGCCGTGAGGCTTGGTACCGCCCCCAAAGGGAGCCCAGCCGGCCGTGAGGCCCGGTACCGCCCCAAAGGGAGCCCAGCCAATTGTAAGAACCAGATTATTTTGCTGCACTTTCACACTTCAATTGACTCTGAATCAGAACTGAATTGATTCGTTTCATTTGTTTGCCGTTCGGGTTAGTTTAGTGCACAGCTGAAAACGTCCTCATAAAATGACGGCAAAAGTAAACAAGTCTTTACCAACAAAGTGAGTGTAGAAATCACCAAAGTCCCCTGAGCGCAGAGATCACAAAGCCAGAGCTCAATAAGCAACGCAGGGTTTCATCTGTCACAATGTTTACTCTCTGTCCAAAGCTCCAGAACACTCGCCATAGTTGATTCATTTCCTGCAGGTGAGTCGAATCGTTTTCTCGCTAGGTTTCACAAGGAAGCACATGGGGACCACCCCGAGCGCGATCGCGCAAGTGTATTCTTGACCAATTAAAGAACCGCACAGAGGAGGAGAACACACACACACACACACACCAGGGTTCTGTTCAAACACACTAAACACTAAGCGCACAGATTCACTTCACACTAAACGATTCTCTAAAAGCCGGCGATTCTCAACTTCTGGTGACGTCTCGTTTATTCCATTGGAAAAAAATTATCTTAATCTAAGCTTTAATTTTACCCATCATCCTTACACACATGCACACTTCAATCCTTCAGCTCATTTTTATTCAAGTGCAAACTTCCTGCGAAGCGAAACTGGTGTCGATTTGCGATTCATGATCGCAGGAACTACGGCGTGTTTGGAAAGCGTGAACTGAATGAATTAATCCTGTTACTAACCTGCAGGCTTCATTTTATCGTTTTTTTTACCGCAGCATTAACATTTTTGGTTTTGGTTTTTTTTTTCATACCATGTGATGCAGACAATGAGTTTTGTTCTGTGGCTTGGAACTGATTTAAATAAAGGGCCTGTGCTTAATCCATGTGAAGTCCTCGTGGTTTCTTCTCATACAGTTCGGTCGGTAAGTGTCTGATGGGCGCGCCCATGATGGACTCTATCCTCTTTTTTGGTAAATATTCTGAACATGTGACAGGATAGTTTTATTACATCACAAAACATCAGAGCCAATCACATCCCAGGATGCAAATACAGGTCATGCAACATGGTGTAAAGGGGAAATCTGAATTTCTTGATGAGGATAAAAGCGTCTGATCGATGGATTACTCTGAAACCTCATGCAAAAAATGGATTATTCCATAAAAAAAACAATTGCGATTACATTTTAGGTGTTCGCCTACTTAGCTTTAGGCGTTACTCCATGACACCAGGTCTTAAATGTTCTTTTTTTTTTTCCTTCTTCTCCTATTAAATTGTTTTGTTTTTTTGTTGTATGCAGCCGTAATTTCACATACATAATTTCCATTTATATAAACACGCAAGGTTCACAAAAGGTTAAAAAATATATTTTCTTTCTTTCTTTCTTTCTTTCTTTTATTCAGCATGAGTAATCCATGCATTTCATTCCGTTCTCAGGACGCCGCTTGGACATTTTTAACACAGGGAACACAAAAAAACACTTCTCTTTGTGATGATCAGCGTTGCCGGACTGGAGCCGCCGACTCCGACTCCAAGTTCTTCTTGGACTTGGAATCGTTTTTATATTTTAAAAACTGGATCTTATCTTACTTAAGGATGGCGAACATGAGCAATATTTCTGGTTCACGTTATGACTCAGTTTGAGCTGAACCAATCTGGCAACGCTGCGCACGAGAAAGAAGCCCTGAAGAGTAAAAGTTAACAAACAAACAGAAACAGCACATTAATATCAAATTTTAAGAAACGTAAAACATGTTACAGACTGGATTAAAATGAATTTGTAATCAGAAACATCAAGTTCTGCTTTCCGTTATGACAGTGTTCTTCAGATTTTATTAACACCGCTTCACTTTATTAAAATAAAAATAGATTCTCCCACCGTTACGTGTAATAACGAAAGAGTGAACAGCGCTGAAATAAAGTTTTCTTAAATTAATTGCATTAGAGTTCTACACAGCTGATGATGTCAGAACCACCAGGAACGTAAATGTAAATTAACACCCCCCCAAAAAAACCAAAAAAAAAACCAAAACAAAAACGTGTGCGTGTCTGCGTGTAAATGTTTACTTTTATCGCTTCGAGAGTTGAGAAAGTCATGATTAATCAGCTATTAATTAGCGAACAGGATGCCAGAGTAACGAAGATACTAGAAGTGAGTGAAACTTGTGTATTAAAATAAAATGAAAAATTAATATACTTTAATGCTTAGATCTTTTTAAAAAAGTGTTAAAAGTAATGAATTTAATAATTTTGCGGGGGGAAAAATCCCAACAAAAATGATGCATTATATTAAATAAGATGAGATCATTCATTAAGTAAAAACACCTTGAATTCTGTTCGCATGTTATTAAAACAAATCAACTGATTTTCTTTACCAAGTAACATTTATGGTTCAAAGTGATAAAAAAAAATTTCATTTGCAAAAAAAACCCCAAAAACTTTAAATGGTGCATTATATTAAGAAAAATCTGACTTTTTGCTAAATAAAAATGAACTTTTAATTAAACGGCTATTCGAAATGAGAGTTGAAAATAAGGAAAATAGCTACAGGGGGTCCTCGATTTATAGCGGCATTCCGTTCCTACAGCTCGACGTAAACATGATTTTCGCCGTTAGTCAGAACTCACACACTGTACAACACTGTATAATGTTAAACCAGCCGAATACAGCACCTCATACAACACCCGGATCTCCAACTAGGTAACGAAAAGAAAAAAGAAAAACAAATCGCACTGATTGGCTGACGTGGCGAAGGACTCGGTTCTGATTGGTCCGTCCGTTTGTGCTCAGGGTTTGTATGAACTCTGTCGGGTTTGGTTCGAGAGGTCGATCCTGAGCACCACATTCATTTAAACATCAACGGCGAATGTAAACAAAGCCTCTTTCTAAGACTTTTTAATAAATTTATGGGATACGGCGACCGACGTAACCACGGAAACGCCGTAGGCCGATGACGCCGTAAACCGAGGACTCCCTGTATTTGCAAAAAAAAAAAAAAATCAATAAATAAACAATGCACTGTATGAAAGAAAACCGGATGTTCTCTTGATTAAAACCAGTCTGAATCCTGATTCCCCAAAAAATGAAGAAAAAATATTTAAAAAAAGAAAAAGAAAAGAAAAAAAAGTGCATTACATTAAGGAACATCAGCGGTTGTAAAAAAAAGAAGAAGAAAAAAAACAAAAAAATCCCCCCTCAAATTCTGTTAAAAATACTTTTTCAAAAAGAGTTTAAATTATGCAAAAAAAAAAAAAAAACAATACCCTGCAACAACAATTAAGAATGGGATGTTTAATTAAAAAAAAAATCATGTTTACGTTTCCTTTTTTTTTTTTTTTTTTTTTTTAACAGTTTTTGTATATATATATATATGTGTGTGTGTGATAATTTGATACAAATGTGAAATATTCTCATCCATGTGATTTAAAGTCCCATAGATTTCATGGTGTTCAGCAGGTGCAGGCATTCATCTTGTTTAGGACCAAAAAAAAAAAAGAAAAAAGAATGAAAGACTGTAAAGGAATAATAAAAAGTGTCTTTTCGAGGTCACGGATAAACATCAGGCGCTGTTTAGGACGGGCTCACATCACAGACACATGCTGGACAGTTATTCTGAATAATAAGCGACTCGTGAATCGATTCGCTCTTGACTCCCTCACAGCCCGGATCATCTTTTCGCGGAACGCCGGGTCTCTTTGCCGTTACTCACTGCGCTTCCGGAGGCGGAGCTTCTGTTGGCGTTTCCGGAGTTGGCCCGGCTGCTTGGGGGCGCGCTCCCCGTGCTCTGACAGCTCACTCCATTACCGTTAGTGGCATCGTTACCTGGATGCAGTTTAAATACATTTCTTATTAACGCTTTTAAACCCCTGAAATTAGACTTCACCCAATAAACATCAACTGAAGCCAATTCGTCCTAAAGACCGAAGACGAGACACTCACCCGCAGTACCGGAGGCTCCGTTGTTGTTGTTTGCATTGTTTGCTTGTTCGTTAAGACCCTATGATACAACATGAACAGTCTATAACAGCGTTATAACACGGTATGCAGTGTTCAATTACAGGAGAAATTAAAAGGACAAACTGAACGCACCGTTTTGTTCATCAGAGCCAAATACTCTGGGTTCGGTTCACTAAAGTTCGGCACTTCGGAGTACACCATGCAAAACCTGCAACATTAAAAACACAATCTGGTCATTTTACGCAATGTGAATAACTCACCTCCTCAAAAACAACAAAAAAACAAATCAAATGTGAAACAAATACAAATTGACATTAACATAGATTTATTTCTCTCTCGTCACGCAGGTGCTGCACTGAAATGTCCCTGGTGCGGTTTATAGTTTAGTTTTTGTCCTGTTAATCTTGCCACAGTTCAGATGATGCTACAGTTCAATTTGTTGAATTCTGGATTTTGATTGGGCACCAGGAGCTCCAAGAGCATCACAGGTTTATAACAACACGCTGGCTCTGATCGTTTCCATAGTAACAGCTCGATCACATGGACGTGCACAGGGGATGCGTCGCTAATAAGAAATGGCTTAAAAACGCGTGTCTTTATTTAGGGATCGAGTGCGGTGTTGGAGACATTTAGAGAATATTCACAGATGGTGTCAGAAGTAAAGCTTGTTTTGTTTTGTTTTTTACTTCAAGACGCGACAATTTGTGGATTCTCGGGAACGAATGTTACACAGACGTGTTTACTTTCTTTCATTAACTTCAAGAGAGAGGGTAAAAAAAAGTCATTAAACGCACTGACATTCCATGTAACTGTAATTGGATAAAAAGTATGACACATTCTTTAATTAAAAAAAAAACAAAACAAGGGAGTTATTGGAAATCCGCTGCAGTATAAGAGGAATAAAACACACACAGAGGGATGTGCTGTTGTAGGAAAATAATCAACTGCAGGCTGGTGGGAGTGACTCCACCTCCTCACACCCTCCGGTCACTGATTATTTTCCTGCAACCGCACCACGTAGAATGTTTTATGCCTTATACAATGAGTTTAAATAACATAACATTCACTCGTACAGCAAGCCAAACTGCTATGACATTATTATTACGCGCAGTAAGACTTCAGCGGCGCGGAAAACTAAAGCAGCTGAAGCGTCTCTATCGAACATCGGGTGCTTTAGCGAACCACATGCAAGTCTTACTCGCCGATCTTCTGCAGCTCTCCTCCTCTTCCTGTGTACAGCGTGAGACAGCCTTTAAAAACTGATGCATAGCTGTAAGGAAAACGCACAAACACACAAGTCAAACTGCTGCTTCATCGGTGCAGACAAACAGATCTTTGGACTACACATACGTTAAAGGCAAACTCCACTTAAATACAAGTTAACCACGTTTCCACCCTCATGTGTTTAATGATTCTGGTGCCAGGTTGTTGGTTGGTGGTGTCTTCTTCTGATTCACGTGAGCGGCCCTGTGGCAGGCTGACATCACACAGGGAGGTTAGAAAGGAAAATCTGTCTCTCTCTCTCTCTCTCTCTCTCACTCACTCACTTCACATCTTTCATCAGTGTGACGTCGTGGCCTTTAGAGAGAAATCTCACCCTTTGGTCAGCCGGAGGATGTCTCCGGTCTGAATGAGCGCTCCAACTTCATCCCACACCGAGATGCTGATGCTGCCCGTCTTATCAGCTACCTTACAGGTGCGCACCTCGTGGCCATCTTTGGTTTTGGTGACGCGTCCTAAGTAGACAGATAGGTACATAGATAGATACATAGATTGTTACATAAATAGATACATAGATAGACAGATAGATAGATAGATAGATAGATACATACATACATACATACATACATACATAGAAAGACACGTAGATAGATAGATAGATAGATACATACATACGTAGATAGGTACATAGATACATACATAGATAAATAGGTAGATGGATGGATAGATAGATAGATAGATAGATAGATAGATAGACAGAGGTAGATAAAAGGTGCACTTAAACAGGAGCACTGTAGTTCACCCTTAGTGCCATACCTTTGATTTAACCACAAACATCCATTAATAATGTAATAAAAACTCCCCTCATTTAGCATTGTAAACATTTCTGCACTGCAAAATGCACTTCTAGCAGTTATAAGGTCTAAAACGCCTACAGTTATATTAAAACAAATACATTTTTAAGGGAATGGCTTTATTCCCAGCTCTACCCGTCCTCCTCCTCCACGTGCATGCGGATATAACTCCTGTTTAATCACACAATTCACACCAAACACAAAGTAAACAAACTGGGATTTATAGGAACCTGTCTCCAGGACGATGAAGATGACATTTAAATTCTTCAGTCCGGGTTTAATGTCCTTCACGAACGTCTCTGTGGTCATTTCTCAGAGTTTGAACAGAATTTCAATTAAAATCCGTGACCGTGGGAACAGACATGGCTGTCACACACACAAACTTATGGACACCATGGCTAGGCTAGGCTAGGCTAACTTCTGCACACCTTCCTAACTCAAGCTAAATAGAGAAAATCTTTTATTTAGCCTAGTGCTGCTAGATAAAGCCAGGCTAGTCACAGAAATAACGTGTTAATGCAGCGGGAGAATAAAGTAGCACAGCTATGCTAACGGGTAACGTTTGTTTTGGTCCTCTTCCGTACGCGATGACGCAAACAGTAGGCGACGCGCCGACGTTCATCACGTGACTAGGTTCGTTTCTCCAAAGGAGAAAATGGCGCATAATCCGTTCTGGAGACGTGCTTGTAATCCAAATCACTCGTATATCAAAGCGGGTTTCCACATAAGAAATAATGGAAACTCAGATAAT
>JAQMCW010015113.1:0-10279 GCA_030068335.1 Chrysichthys cranchii
TGTGTGTGTGTGTGTGTGTGTGTGTGTGTGTGTGTGTGTGTGTGAGAGAGAGAGAGAGAGAGAGAGAGAGAGTGTGTAGGTTTGGAGAGTAATGGAATACATGGAACTGTATTACATAATTAGGATCCAAAAAAAGGTAACTGTGTTCTGTTAAAGTTACAGAAAAAAAGCCATAATCAGATTACCAATACATTTAGTAATAGCGGGGATTATTTAGCAGGATTACAATTTTAAAATACATTAGAGCTGCAATAACTACTCAACAAAAAAACCGCTAATAAAAAATGAATGTCATCGTTAGTTGAACTGTCTTCTGAAACAGTTTGTGCGTGCGTTTCATTACTTCATAAAAATGCATCTGACTGAAACGGTGGAGTGGAAGCATCAGTATGATTTTCTGTGTAGTATGGATACTCTTTACAGTACACTACCCTGCTAGCCTCATGATGTAAATTGGGATTTAATGTGAGTAATATTATCATATTAATGTATCTTTTATATCCATTTGTGGGAATTTGAGGAACAGTGGAAGTGTGATGTTCCTGAACCATCCATAACAGCATGTATTTAAGAGACCTCAACCTCTGTAGGAATGAAAAAAGAAAAAACACACACATGTTTACTTAGCAGACCCAGAAGAGACTGACCCAAAGGGAAGTCTGTTTAGAGGAAATGAACCATGGCGCAAATCAAGAATTCTTGGCTCCTTTCTCTGCAGCAAAGCAGATATCGAACAACGTTGCATACAAGGCAACATTGCACTCCAATCTTTGTGGAAACTGTGAACTCACTGATCTTGTGGAAATTCACTTGTGCAATGCTCTCCATGTCCCACTATACAATTGTAACATCTGGGCATCTCTCTGGGAAACATCTCCGAGCAATAATTGGACGCTGATGGCCAAATAGTCTAATATCCAATGATTATACAAGTCATGCAGTGAGGAGTCTCTCTCTCAAACAAGGTCACCAGGCAGAGAATGTCCATGTTTTTCCATATTCTCCACATGCCAGAAGATAACGCACCCCAACATGTGGTCAGATTTGCTGTACTGGGAGCCAGGAAGCATCAAGCATAGAGGAAGACATTGCGCTAACCTGCTCCGCACCATCAGGGAAGATCTCAGGAATTTAAGAATAGTTTGCCTCACAACAAAAAGACACCTTAACAAACTTCGAGCACATGACAGACCTACCTGTGAGGACCAATGAAGCACTGATCACCTCTGCAGGATGACCTACTAATATAGTGACACAATGCTGACATGAGCATACAACACTTCATGTGTCTCCCAACACCACTCTGTTCAGGAGTGAAATCATAGCTAATCCTCCAGTCTCCAATTCGTTGTCACTTGTCCTCTCGTGAAAAAAAAAAAAGTTTTTACTGGATTTCACACATTTCACCATTACTTTGTCTTTAAATCAGAAAAGGGGAACACCGTCACAGTACAGTCCACGTTGTTTTATATTATAATATAATAATAATAATAATAATAATAATAATAATAATAATAATAATAATAATAATAATAATAAAAATTAATATAATAATATTTGGTATTAAGGCAATCCAGAAATAACAAAAATGATCAGTTACCTTACTTTAATTACTTCAATCTTATAGCATTTATACCCTTATAATTATTATCACTTATTAGGTTACTGACTATATTTTTAACAAGTACAGATAGTCCTCAAGTTACGATGAAGATTCATTCCGCCACACCCATCGAAAGTCAAACCACTGCATTGAACACTTAGCCTAGCTTAGGTATCTCAGCCTAGCTTAGCCTAGCCGACCCAGGAGTCTTTTCCTGTAGAAGACCACACACACTCACTGAAGACTTCATTTAAATCACATTTCTGTCAAAAGAGAGAGTTTGTCAGAGAGGTCCGCACCTGGTGGAGGCAGCACCACTGTGTCTCTTAGCTCCGTCCAGGCGCGACACCCCGCTACACAAATACTGAGCTCCGGCTACAGACAGCCCCCACTGAAGTTGTTCCATTAATAATCACAAAAAAAAACCCACGGTAATGCACTGTACAGTACACCGATACACAAGTTAACTCCCTGAGTTGTGGGAGAGAGTGAGGCATTGCGCGAGGTGAGTGATCCGGGCATCATTCGTGTAATTCTGGGTGATGTCCGCATACTTCCGGGTGTTGGCCGCGTACTTCCGGGCATCGTCTGAACATCCGCATACGTTATATGCTGTTACGCTGGCCTGCCATGATCACAATCGTTATCGTAACTTTGAAAAATCATAAGTCGGGCCATCATAACAGCTGTAGAGCAGCTGTAATTAGAAATTGTAAGAGAATACATTTTTAAAGTAGCCCTCCCAACCGTGTGTGTGTGTGTGTGTGTGTGTGTGTGTGTGTGTGTGTGTGTGTGTCACAAAATCCACTCCAAACATGTTTGTAGTGATACCATTACAGTGTGCCTGAATTTCTGTCAATATTTGATGCCACTTGAGAATGAAGAAGTGGGGAAAATAAGAGACTTGAGATTTCCTTCTTTGCCAGGAAAGCCAGTAGCTGAATCATCTAGGCTTTCTACAAACCATGAGGGGAGATTTAGCTAACAAGTCTGTGTTGCCCAGCAACGGTTTAATAAGGAAAGGAAAGGTGGCCCTACTCTTTGTCTTCATCTGCATTCTTTTCCTCAATGAAACCAGTTGATATACACACTTAACAGTAAAGCTCTGGTCTTCTATCTTTCACCTCTGTACGGCGCTGCATCTTATTTTAGTATCTGGAGAGCCAAAAATTCCAATTATTTTTAAATAAATAAGGGTCATCAGGGGTAAGGGTCATCATGGGTATAGCTTGTAATATATACTGTTTATTCAATATACAGGCATCATTATGCTTAATGGGAATAACTGAACAGCAGGCAGAAAAATAAATAAAGGTAAATACATACGTAATTACTGACTGTATGGAGTTTTACAAGTCCTCTCCATGTCCATGTGGGCTTCCTCTGGGTTGTCTGGTTTACTTGCACTGTACAAAAATTAAAAATACCAGTAGGTGGACTGGCTATTCTATGTTGCCCCTAGGTGTAAATGTGTGTGCACATGTTGCCTGATGATGGATTGGCATCCCTTCCAGGCAATGTTCCTGCCTCATCTTTACAGGTTAGCCTCTAGATCTACCATGATTGTCTCCCGGATAAAGCCATTACTGGAAATGAATGATAAATGAACGCATGATTAATTAATGGACAAAACTGTCTATTATTAATGTCCATTTTTCTAACTAAAATCTTAACCAAAAAGACTGGAAGATGTTTATTTTCGTCACTAAACTGTGTACAAAACAGATTGCCTATCCTGATAACTGATGAAATACTTCTGCTACCATTTGGTTTATAGATCAGTTTTTTCTTGCCATCATTGTTAGTGATGCACAGAATGACTACTTCTGAGCCTTTTGGCTGCGGAAGATTACGTTCTAGTGAGAGGTGAATCAAAATGTTTTATAAATGACTGGAGAAACTTAGACTGGTTGATTGATGATACAATCTGACACTGACATACAATATACAAAGCCATAATGACAAGCCTAAGGGGTTAATTTGTTTCTCAGTATGTGATTACTTCCTGTAGACACATTCATGAAAGAACACAAGAAATATGAGCGGAATATTTATTTATGTAGCATAACATTTATGCAAATTAATAATTCTCTGTAAGATGAACATTAAACATGTTACCTACCTCTTCATGTTATAGAGTATTGGTCAAAAGTTTGGACTTTGGTAGGTTTTTATTATTTTGACTATTTTCTGCATTGTAGAGCGATATTGAAGACATCAAAACGATGAATTAACACATGTAGAATTATGTGGAAAATGAAGAAATGTTTAAAAAAAAAAAAAATACGTTTCATATTTTAAATTCTTCAAAGTAGATAACAAATAAGTTGAAAACAGTTTTGCACACTATTGCCATTATCTTAACCAGCTTCATGAGGTAGTAAACTGGAATGTTTTTCAATTAACAGATGTGCCTTGTCAGAAATTCATTAGAGGAATTTCTTGTAATAATTGTCATTTTAATTTCAGAATTGGCATCCAACCACAATATCAAATCACACAATGTAGCCTACAAACATGGCTGCCAAGGACTCAAACTCCAAGCGCACACATACTTTCAACTCGCCTGATTACTGATTACCATCAGCGATACTTAATCACATGTTTTGTGTTTCATACCAGTTGTTACTGAGAAGTTCGTTTTGTCATAGTCTCCGGGGTTTTTTTTGTTTGTTTGTTTGTTTGTTTGTTTGTTTGTTTGTTTGTTATCTAGTT
Source organism: Chrysichthys cranchii (assembly GCA_030068335.1). Taxonomy (NCBI): domain Eukaryota; kingdom Metazoa; phylum Chordata; class Actinopteri; order Siluriformes; family Claroteidae; genus Chrysichthys; species Chrysichthys cranchii. The sequence goes on from JAQMCW010015113.1 coordinate 4,319, forward strand.
CTGGTTTTCTCATTACTGATTCTTTTCCTTGCCCTGTTTATGTTGTTTGCACATTGCCTAACCGTTGGCATTTTTCAACTTTGTCTTTGCCTCGTGTTTGGATCTGGTTGTAAGCTTTCTAAATAAAGCTGTTGTGTATCTGTGTCAGGGTGACATGATAGTGTAGTGGTTAGCATTGTCACCACACAGCAAGAAGGTCCTGGGTTCGATCACTGGGTTCGATCCCCAGGGTCGACCTGGGCGCCTTTCTGGGTGGAATTTGAATGTTCTGTGTCTATGTGGGTTTCCTCTGGGTACTCCGGTTTCCTCCCACAGTTCAAAGACATGCACAGAGGGGATTAGGCTAATTGGCGACTCTAAATTGCTTGTAGGTGTGAGCGTAAGTGTGAATGGTTGACTGTCTCTGTGTGTTGGAGTTCTGGTGGATTGGCAACCTGCCCCGAGTGTAACCCGTCTCTCACCCGAAGTCAGCTGGGATTGGCTCCATTGTGACCCTGAACAGGATTAAGTGGCAGAAGGTGAGAGTGATGAGTGTACCTGCATCTTTGTCCATTTAGGCTGCTTAATAAGAAGAGGAAGAAGAAGAAGAAGAAGAATGTCAAGGGTTCATGCCACGCAGTATGTATGTGGCACACACTTCCTGACGTTTACCACAAGCTGCTCATCCCCAAGGATCACCGCAACATGAAAGACCCTTCAGTATATCAGCAGACTACAGAGCCCAGCATGCCTAGACCTCTTCAGCCACAGAGATTGCTTCAGCCACAGTTTCCCAGCTACATTTATGGACTATTCACCAAATGGACTAAAACTGTAATTCCACATTTCAGTTTGTGACCAGTTTGTTATGTTTGCTTACACGTGTTTAGTTTCTTTTTTGTTCTCAGTATATTCAATAAACAGTATTATGGATTGTACTGCTGATTCCTGTCTGCACGTGTGACCGCCCAAACCCTCATCTTAGGAAGAAGAAGAAGAAGAATATTCAATTATGTAGTGCAGGAAGAGGAATAACATTATATAATATAAAAACAATATAAAATCCTACAACTAATTGCATCAGACTTTATCATTACACCTTGGACGAGTTTTATCAAAATCTCATTGTCATTATTATGTAAACACATATTCGCCGAGCTGCCAATTTCTCTCAGGCGGTTAGAGAATATGATCAGCTGGTGTAGCTGGAAATTGCTATTTCTAGTCAGCGTCTGCTAGGGCTGTAAACAGACACAAATTTATACCAGAAAGCCCTGTTGTAGAGCAGTCAAAGATAAATTAGGCAAGGCTGTGAATCTGTAAGGCTGTTAACTTATAAATTTGTACTGTGTAATTACAATAATACACCAAACAATGAGACACGGATAAGCTAGATTTTAAAGTGAACTAGGAAGAAGACACATCTAGTTTTACAAGATTAAAAAGCAAATGCTGTTTCATATGATATTATGTACTTGTCTGTGTTTTATTTATTGGAATTCTTATTTCTATCAAATGCAAAAATATCTGAAATATATTACACAGGTAGCCCTCTAGTTGAGATGGACATGTGTTCTGATAACCCCATCATAAATGGAAAATATCCTATGTTGAACCACTGCTTAGCCCAGCCTACCCTAACCTACTCAGGAGTCTCTAAGAATGTTAATCAATACAGTATTTTGTAGCCTAGCTTACCTGTACTGTATAGTATATTGCACAAAAGAGCAATTTACGGCACCATCCTTTATTAAACCCATAGTGGGTGTAACAATACTGTACTGTAACAACATGCGTGAAGCCCTCTGGAAGTTAAATAATGATTAGGATAGTGTAATCACTCACTCACTCAACTTCTGCCACTTAATCCTGTTCAGGGTTGCGAGAGGAAGCTGGAGCCAACCCCAGCTAACTTTGGGCGAGAGGCGGGGCACATCCCGGGCAGGTCGCCAATCCTCCGCAGGGCGACACACAGAGACAGATAACCATTCACACTTACATCCACACCTACGGGGCAATTTAGTGTAGTCAGTTAGCCTAATCACCTCTGTTCATGTCTTTGGACTGTGAAGCAGACATGGGGGGAACATGCAAACTCCACACAGAAAGGCACCCAGGTCAACCCCGGGGATCGAACCCAGGACCTTCTTGCTGTGAGGCCACTGATAACCACTACGTCACCGTGGCGCCCCAGGGATAGTGTAATAAAAAGTCTCAATAGTCTCAATGAACATGTTGGTGAAATCTGCAGAACCAGAGTGCAGAGGTCCCAAGTCCAAGTCTGGAATCCGCCAACCACCAATCCGTGCCTTCATGGACGACCTGATAGTTACTACCGAGTCAGTGCCTGGAGGCAGATGGATCTTAATGGAATTGGATAGGCTAATAGGATGGGCCAGGATGTCATTCAAGCCAGCGAAATCAAGATCCTTGGTCCTGAAAAAGGGCAGAGTGGCAGACAAGTTCCGCTTTTCTATCACAGAAACACTGATCCCTACCATTTCTGAAAAGCCGATAAAGAGCTTGGGAAAGTTCTTCGACAGCAGCCTCAGGGACACAACCCTCATCAAAACCCCTGTGAAGAACTAGATAAATGGCTGAAGGGGGTGGATAAGACTGGCCTTCCAGGAAAATTCAAGGCGTGGATTTATCAGCACGGGATTCTACCAAGGATATTGTGGCCTCTACTCCTCTATGAGTTCCCAATCACCACCATCTCAGATTTGGAAAGGAGAGTCAGTCACTACTTGAGGAGATGGTTGGGACGGCCGAGGAGCTTGAGTAACATCGCCCTCTATGGAAACACCTGCAAATTTATTCTCCCCTTGAATTCCATCGAGGAGGAGTTCAAGGTCTTGTGTTCAAGGGAGGTGTTGCGATTCCACGAGTCAGTGGACCCAAAAGTATCCAGGGAAGGAGTAGCAGTTAAGATTAGCAGGAAATGGAGAGCGGAGAAGGCAGTGGAGCAGGCAGAGTCTCGACTGTGCCACAGAGTTCTGGTGGGAACAGTGGCCAGAGGCAGGGCTAGACTAGGAACCGCCCACGTGTTGATAAGGCTCGGGGACAGGAGTGGAGGCAACTGGTCCAGAATGAGGTGAGAGCAGTGGTGGAGGAGGAGAGATCCAGCAGAGCAGCGGGGATGAGACAGCAAGGCGCTTGGATGAGATGGGAGCAAGTTGTGGGGAGGAGGATCACGTGGGCTGAACTATGGCGGGCAGAGCCACACCGCATCAAGTTCTTGGTCTAGGCTGTCTATGATGTACTTCCCAGCCCATCCAACCTGCACTGCTGGGGTTTGGTTGACACACCAGCTTGCCCCCTTTGCCAGAGTAAGAGGACCCTGGAGCACATATTAAGTTGTTGCCCAAAAGCTTTGGGGGAAGGTAGATACCGATTGCGTCACGATCAGGTGCTCAGGACCATTGCAGAGAGCATCTGTAGTGGCATCGCCAGTTTTCGGATGCTAAAACCCATGAAGAAGGTCATCAACTTCATCAGAGCTGGAGAGAAGCCAAGAACAACACAGAAAGCAACATCAGGACTTCTCAACACTGCACAGCATTGGCAGCTGTCAGTGGACTTGGGCAGCCAACTTAAGTTCCCCCAGCATGTTGCTAAGACCAGCCTCAGACCTGATATCGTGCTGGTGTCAGAGGCAACAAAGAACGTTGTCATGCTGGAGGTCACTGTGCCATGGGAAGAATGCATGGAGGAGGTCTTTGAGCAGAAGAGGGCGAAGTATGATAGCCTGGTCAGCGACTGCCACAGACAAGGCTGGAAGGCTAGGTGCTTGCCTGTGGAGGGAGGATGCAGAGGCTTTGCCGGACAGTCTCTGTGCAGAGCCTACACTGCACTCGGCATCACTGGAGAGGGAAGGAGGAGGGCCATCCACAACAACACAGAGGCAGCAGAGAAAGCCTCTAGGTGGCTTTGGATAAAGAGGGCAGATCCGTGGTCAAGTGCTGCTAGGGCACAAGTTGAGGCCTGATCAACCTCAGCTGGGTCGCCTGAGAGAGGGTGTCTGATGTTCGAAAGACCCGAAACACCCAATGACCTCAGGTACATCACTGAAGATGTGCCCTAGCTATGCATCTGAAGATGTTTCACTACAACAAAAAATAGGAGAAGTTCTTAAATAGAACAAATAGGTTTAAAAAAGTTTTAACATTAAATTGTGCCAATATTGCAGTTAATGCATTTGTGAAAGTGTATGGGATTTCATTTTTAGGTTCATGCATTCAGTGTTATGTGCTTGCTGGTAATTATAATTTGTTTGTTAAAATACAAATTTTACTATGAGGGAATGTTTTAGTTTATATCTGGTGAAGAAGAGAATTTGAGAACTAAGAACGGAAATTTATATTTTTTTGCTATGTTTATTTTCTGAACCAATGGGAATGTACTTGGAGGTCAAGGGTGACAGGAAGTAGAAGGAGAGAGGATCGAGGCCAATCAGACAGAGAGGGAAGAACAAGAAGCACACAGCTAGCTTATTAAACCACTTATTTAGTGAGTGCAAGTGGTTGGACAGATCACTAAAAGTGGGAAAGTTCGTCACGTCGTATTGGAGTAAGATTTTGGACTGAAGTTTCACTCTTTTGAAACCATAGTTAACAGTTTGAGTGAGTTAGCTGCAGGGTGGCTAATTGTGCCTGTGCTTGGACTGAGCAAAACGGTTCGCGGGCTGCTAACTACATTAGCACAGAGTCTAATGTAAATGTTTTACAATGTTTAGCGTATCTCAATCGCCATCGTAACTTCGAAAAATCGTAAGTCGGACAATTGTAACATGGGGAGCACCTGTATAAATGTTATTTGTTAGTAAATTTCTTACTTGTATGTGCAGGCAAAAAAACCCTTTGCCAAAAAGTCACCATGGCTTTCAAGGGGGGAAAAAGGGCCATATGTTTGGGCATCTAAAGCCTCAGCGTCTACCCCCCTTTAGCCTAGGGTTAGACCCATTTGGAACCCATTAAGGTTGTCATTATATGAGCCCCTATATGGATACCTTTTTTATGGAAATGTTTAAAAGTTCTACATACATCCAGGTACTTTCTTTTGAAGGTGTATAAAGACCTTTAACTGTGCCCTAAAAGTAGCATGAAGAACATCTGAAGGGTTTTTTTTAAGCATGAATCACTCTGTCTGTTTATCTCTGTACGTCTCGCTATCTACAGTTTAAGCCTCTCTGTCTAAACACTCTCCCTCCGTTTGTCTATTTTTGTCTTTCCTTATTTCTTTTTCTCTCTTTTCCTTAGTTCTTTTTCTTTCTATTATTTTATCACTCTGGCCATTTTAATCTGTTATCTCACCTATATATCTGTTTTGGTCTCACTCTTCCTGCCTCTATTTCTGTCTGACTTTCTTCATTGATCTATTTTCTATATACTGTACATTTGACCCTTTCTTTCTGTCTCAGTTTTTTTTTTTTTTTAACTCTCCCTATGTTTAACTATCTGTTTGTTTCTCTCTCTCTTTATGGTGACTTCCAGTCTGCTGATTTTTTTCCCTGTCTGTTTCCATTTTACTCCCATTCTCTTTTTATATACAATTTTCCTTCTGCCTCTCTGACTTTTGCTCTTCAACTGTATTTGTCTCACATCTATTTCTTTTTCTCTAGATTTATCTCTAGATCTTTGTTCTGTCTGTTTCCCTCTCTTTGTCTTTTTCTCCCATGGATAACCTCTCTCTCTAAACACTCTTTTCTGCTTTCTCACTCTGTGAATGACCGATCTGATTCCCTTAAATGGCAGACATCCCTCCATCTCTCCACACTCTTAAGTGCTATGACATTTGGGAAATGAAGGTATTTAGAGAGACTGTTTAATTTTCCACACTGTGCTGATGATTCAGGCCACATCTATCCTACAGTAAGATGTCCCCGGTGTTAACTTGCAACTCACTAAGGTGATTGTGTGTGTGTGTGTGTGTGTGTGTGTGTGTGTGTGTGTGTGTGTGTGTGTGTGTGTGTGTGTGTGTGTG
>JAQMCW010015172.1:0-10278 GCA_030068335.1 Chrysichthys cranchii
TTTTTTTTAAAGTAATGTCTGGACATCAAAATTGGTTTTTCGTCCTGACTCAGTAATGCAGAAATCGGAAAAATAAATTCCTAGAATAAACTTTGTACTAAAAAAAAAAACAGGGTGCCTAAGACTTTTGCACAGTACTGTATATACTGTATATATTTTCTTTCTAGTGCTGGACATCCTATTCTTATGTTTTGTTTGTTTGTTAATTATTTAAAATCCTGGAAATGTACAGAGACCTTTGAGCATTAATTATCACCTGGCAGCTCCAGGGTCCCTGGTTTCGATCGCCCGGGTGACCCTTATTATCATCATCTCTCTTTGGGGTCTCTGCATGTCCTCCTGTGTGCAGATAGACAGGTAGGTGTGTGTGTGTGTGTGTGTGTGTGTGTGTGTGCGTGTGCGTGTGTGCATGCATGCGTGTGTGCTTTACAACTTTCAGGAAGAATATTTAGTTACAATTGGCTTTGACTCTTTTCACAGGTGAACTCATGTAATATCAAAGCAGTAAAGCCACATATTTTCCATGTGTTCATTTACATTAAATGGAAAATCAAACTTCTGTCTGACAATATTTCCCATCAGGGTTCTTCGGACAGTTTTTAGCTTCTGCGACCACACATACCCGTCTTTCCGCTTATTTTTTATTTATATTTATATTTATAAGGTACTATGGCAAAGCAAAAATAAACCTAAATAAACAATTAACAGAAAGACTTTGAAACTACTGAACACGTGTCACATCCTTAGGAAGGCCTTATGAGAAAATACATGGCAGGCAAGGTCACTAACTGTGATAGTTTCCAAAAAAAAAAAACAAACATGGTCCAAAGAGGGCTGGGGTCCCATAGACCCCATGGTACCAGAGCAGGGTTAAAGCTTTATTATGATTCTAATCTTGCTCTATTTCCATTCTTAAATAAGCACATTTCCTTTGTCCTTCATAAGTAAAGAAGGTTGTGGTTCTTTAAATGCAAATGAACTCGCACCCTGTACGTTTACACCGCTGCATGGAGGTTGATGGCCCATTAGGGCACTTTCTACACGTTACCACCTGGAGGATGATAAAGAGTGAGCTGCGTGAAGCGTCCTGCTATAAATTCCTCTGTCTCTGTGGTTCTCCACATTGCAGTGAATTTGTACACTCGGTACAGGATGAGTTCATGTGAAGCCTGCGGGAAAACTGAGAGCCACAGTGTCACGCTGCACAGGTGGAGCAACACAAAAAAAAAAACCTTTACTTTTAGTACTATTCTTTCGTTGTTTGTGCATCTATCTTCTTTATCTATCTGCGCTCGTCCATCATGCAGATTCCCTCAGGAAGAGGAGCAGCTTCAGCACTGGATCTCCAGCATGAGGACAGCTACAGACGGATGGATACCTTCTGAGTCCGCACGTTTATGTTCAGATCATTTCACCTCCGACTGCTTCCAAACTCCGGGACATTTACACTCCCCCGCTGTCCCCTCTGTGTTTCAGTCCATGGTAGGTCTTCATTTTATACTTTATTTCAAGTGTTATTAAATGCTTTGCAGACAGAGACCCTTTTGTTTCGGCAATCAATTCCACGGACCACTTCAGCAGGCACACATTTATTTTATGAATATGATAGACCTATTACACTCCTTATATAATAGTTTTTTATTATTGTTGGTGTGCATCCTTTTACTGCTGAACTTTCCACCAGTAAACTCCTTGGATCCAATCTGAGATTATTTCTGACATCCTAATTGTCTAGCTTGGTTGTTTGGTTATTTATTGAGGATTTTAACTTAATTTTTTAAGTGACCAGTCAAAAACTCCGAAATAAGTATATAGAATATATTTGTTTGTTTGTGTGTTTGGTGATTTCCACCAATATAAAAACACAGACCCCTTGGTTATGGATCACAGACCCATGGGGGTGCTTGGACCCCAGTTTGTGAACCACTGCACCATTACTGAAAGTTTTCAGCTCTAGGACTGGGAGTGTAAAAAAAAAAAAAATGAGGTTATGGACATAAATCAGTTTTTAACAAGAGCACAAGCAATAAAATATTCTCAAGAATGCACTTAGAGGAAATTGGCAACAAATGTTTGTTTAGTGGTCTCCTAATTTGGGCTAAAATGGCTAAAATGAGCTTTTTCTTGTGGTTGAGGTAAGTACTCTCAAGTACACACCTATTGTAACTTTAGCATATTTTCCCAAGAAAGGCAACTCTAGTGAACTGATAAAGCTAATTATGTGCCTTCAGTCAATTTTAAAAGGTATGCTATATGTATACATTTTCATGTGAAAGATAAATATTAAAAATACAAAAATATGCTTGAGGTTCCACTACATTACTCTTTAGTGCTAACTTCTTCATTTACAGTCCCACAAACAGCGACTGAAGGTAAAACAACACCTTAAACCTCGCAATTTACGTTATAAAAACTATAGCATAATACCACAGTTTCAAACTTTTAAACTAATTACTGTATAATTGTCAAATAAATGTACATGCTTGAAAAGGACTTACAGATTCTCTACATTTTAAATAGATAATTAAAAAGTTTTCACCTACAAAAGGGTTCTACTTCCCGGTCTGATAAGGAAACACATAGTTATTGGGATATTACACATCTCTATGGGTTCCTCCAGAGGGACAGGTGAAGGGCTCCAAGCGTTTTACATTTTGTAACTGACTTCATCTAATGTGTTATCAGAATCAGGTTTTATATCAAAGCATGGTATTTTTCCCCCCAACATCTATCTCACTAAGCTTTTTTAATGTTAACTTTTTGTACAAACATCTTCAATATTAGCCACCTTTATATATCAGCTTTTATATCAAACATCAGCTAAAGTGTTCTGGCATTTTTAAATGTCTGATCTGTCTTGTTGGCTGTATTTCCCTGTAAACAATCCCATCTTTTATTGTTATTATGCTAATGCTTCTAACAGCTAGGCCTTTATTATGCAGATGAGATGAAACAGAAACCCCGATGCTAACTACTTTGGGGTGTGTTTTGTATAGTGATGATGTTGCTGGCTGTTCCGCGACGTCTTAGCAAACATTCTTAACCTTTAGTTTCGCCATTAGTACAATCTAGACTCTAAGTAAGGAATAAAATGGGTTGTGTGCTGTCATCTACTGAGTGACAGGGTGGTGAGAGGAAGTGGAATTACGTTAACCTGCCAATGCTGATTAGTTTCATATAACAGCAAGTGTTTCTTGTCTTATACCACTGCAATTTTCTGACAATAATATATGAATGTCATACTTTTTTTAACCCATTTATAGTTATCTTTCATCTGAAACAAGTCAGTTCCTGATTTCACTTAGGCTATAGCAGATATAAACAGTCATTTCCTCACCAGCCTGCTTTTTTCTCTCAATAATACCAAAAATCTAGCTTATCATGTTACTGAAATTAGATGACGGACCAAACACAGATAAAAGAAACTGAAAATACACACTGGTTTTGTTTTTCACAAAATAAATTAAGAGTCTCTACCAACCAGCTTTCTATATTTGGAATGTTTTTTGGTAACATTATATATATTCATCTTTCCATTAAATTACAGGAAGAAACATCAGCCACATGCCCAGAACCTTCAAAACACCAAATGTGTGATGGTTGTGAAAAACGACTCCACCTGATTGAACAGTCGTACAAACTAAAATTACTTTCGGCCCAACTGAAGGTGAACAAATACAAAAAGGAGCTGAGTGAGCAGTCCCACAAGATGACAAAGCTACAGAGAAAAGTGATTGTTTTACAGACCGCCATGAAGGTTATGAGCATGAGGAAGCGCATGTCTACACCCAAAAGATCAGAATCTTCATCAGAGACCACCAGCCTGATGTAAAACCGTCCATGATCAAAGAAGTGGCATATCATTCTTGTGAACATGCCATGAAGCTAATGTAGCAAACATGCAATGGAAGTTAATGGCCACCAGTTTATCATGGTGAGGTTAAATCCAGTGGTAACTCCATTTTTCGATCTGAGCCAGGGGGCGTGGCCTAAAATTTGAAGGCTCAGCTGTGTGATAGATGAGATGTTACATTATATTTACTGTAAATAAGTAATCCCTTAACTGCATTAGCTAAAATGAGCTACTTTTAATATATAGTTGTGTTACTTTGTATTGCGTAAAAAAAAAAAAAAAAAATTAAATCAGACTGTGTACACTACTCAAATCCGAAATTTGTGATCAACGGATTTCACACGTGTAACTCTTTAAAAAGCTTTACTTAGATTTCAGATGGATCAATAAAAATGTAAACATTTCATATGTATAAAACACACAGATCCACTAACATGTCCACGCTTGTTATTTGATATAATGGCAAACAGATAAATAATTACTGTCGATAGCAACAAAAGTGCACATAGAATACCAAACACAGTTATTACCGAGTAAATAGTGTAATATAAAAATGGTAGCACCCGTCAATGAGATCTTCAGTCAGGCTGAACAACACAGAACTGTGCACAAGTCGCATTAGAGGAAAACTCCACTGAGAAACACGCTGCATATGTTTTTACTGAAATGCTTGTGACAAGTTTAGTGAATTTGGTGACAATTTGTTGGTTGGTATCTTTCCTATTTCCTGCCCAATTTGAACATTTGCCAACTATCAGTCACCTTTCCCCATCACATGCTACCAGTCAGGGATGGTAAAAACAAACAGGTGACTCCTAACAAACAAAAAAACAAACAAACTTCAAGCTTTTTTCGTACGTTCAAAGTCATATTAATGAGAAACCAATGTAGATGTAGCCGAGACAGCATGCACAACGCAGCTATACAACACAGTTGTGTTGAGTTATATCAGAGTCTCAGCTCAGCTAGTTAGTGTTCTAAGGGATTACAAGCACATGGGCACTGACAGCAGCGACTTTGGAAGCTGATCTGTTTGCGTAGTGTGTACAGATGATGAGGTGGATGACGCACTAAAACACCGCTGCGTTTGTGCTCTTGAGATGGAGACGAAGAGAGGGATACATTACACTGTACCAGTACAGCAGGTAGTCAAATGGCATTGTGGGTAACGTAGGAAACCATGTTATATAAGTCAAAACGGACCAAAATGTTGAGGAACTAAGCTAAGAAATGTAAATTTGGAATTTTTTTTATTAGAGAATACATTTTGGATGCCGTTGAAGTTCATGTTAGTTATAAAAATTAATATGCCCGTCATTCAGGGTGGATTTTTCCTTCATAGTCTTAGCACAGCCTGATAATTTTATTTACCTGAAGAAATTCAGCAACGCTGAAGAACACCAGTAGCGACAGAATTTCGACGTTTAGAAAACTATAAGTCTCAGAGTCTTATAGACTGTAGAAAGTATTATCTACTTGTGTGTTGACTTTAAGTGAGCTGGTCAAATAAAAAAAGATATATATAGTATAATAACCAGAAGTTCATAATCAGACAAATCAGATGCTCTTAAAAATGAGTGAAATTTAATTCAAGTCTATGAGGAACATTTACTTCGGCTAAGTAAGCACCGCCGCAGCATTGTGTAACGAATGCCGTCACTTATCTAGGGCTCTAATACGGAGATCGAAATAAAATAGTATCAGGAATAATTAGAATTATTATAAGGATCCAATAAGAGTCTTACTTTGCTTCTTACCCACATTTAAATAAAACTGATGAAGGCAAACTCATTATACTCATCTGAGTTAAAAAAAAAAAAAAAAAAAACATACTAGTGTGTGTCTGTGCGTTCTTTCTGCATCACCTCAGCCTCAGTGTGACGTGAACAGGGTGTCAGATGCCTGAGTGAGCTCTGAGTGAGGTGCCGCTGAGAGTCGAGTCCCCAAACACGCTAGCATAGGAGGCTTTGAGGAACTGCACATAGTTCTGGAGACTGCGGTTGGTGCTGTCCGACTGTTCCAGGCGGTCCTTCGCGTCCTGCAGACGGCTCTGGTACCTCCTCTCAGCCTGAAAATTCAGTAACGTTAGAAAGACTCAATTTTCTTTTATTCATCTTGAGCTTTCCCCTCCAAATTTACAGTGCACGCAACCAACCTCCTCATCACCAGTCTTTACTTCATTTGCATTTTTGATCATAATAAATCTAATCTAGAGCACAATCTAGGCTATTTACTTAGCTGATACTAGCTAGGACTGCTTTTATGGTTGCAGTTTGCATGTTGGCTGAGCCACACGCGGTCAGCTTTTTTCTTTACACCAGTCCATTATGAAGCTCACCTCGTCTTTGGTCCGCCGGAGCTGATTGAGCTCTGAAGTGAGTCGGCTCAGTTGGGTCTCCAGCTCAATCACTTTGGACTGAGAGGCTCGTTCTTTCGACGCAGCTCGCTCCCTTGTATTGGACACCTGTCAATCATACTGCACGTCAGATGACTGAAAACATGGGAAATGCGTACCAAATTCGAGTCCTGGATGCTCCTTATGGATAGATTGGTGTTCCACCTGTAATAATGCACAGACTCGAAGACTTGAAGGTCATTTGATTGAATGCAAATTGTATAATTGATGATGAGTTACTGTGTGTACACAGATTACACTGTAAAGTTTAAATAATTTACTTTAGTCACACACAAACTTAATTAACATTTAATGCAACTCATTCCTTCTATATTAATGAACTGTAATAAACCCAAAACAATAACAGACCCTATAAAATGTGTCTATGGTACATGACATGCTACAATGGCTGAGCTGCGTTTTAGCACGTGCTCCTTGCCTGTTTAGTCATCTTTTTGACGTGTTCAAAACTTAGATAGATAGATAGATAGATAGATAGATAGACAGATAGATAGATAGATAGATAGATAGATAGATAGATAGATAGATAGATAGATAAGTTATTCATCCCCTTGGGGAAATTCAAGTATCCCGTAGTTCTCAATTAATTAAAAAGAAATCACAAAACACAAAAAAATACAACAAAAAAACATACAACAATAAAAGTTTAAGTAAATGGGTGACGCAGAGAGGACAGGACAAGGACAAGAAGCAACTAAAAAAAGCATGGGTCAAATTGTTCAAAAAATGAATAAATAAATAAATAAACAAATCAATAAAAATTTTTGAGAAGGTGTCACACGAGTTTAGCTGAATTATTGAAGAGCCTGAGGGCTTTAGGGACAAATGCCCTCCTGAACCTTTCTGTCCTGCAATGCAGTGAGATGAACCTCCAGCTGCTCCTGCTTCTCTGCTCAGCAAAAGTGCTGTGCAGAGGATGCCTCTGATTGTTCAGGATGGCTTGAATTTTTGCCTGCGTGCTTCTCTTCCACACCTTCTCCAGCGTGCCCAGACTCAATGGGTGCTCAATACTGAGCCGGCCTTTCTAATGAGCTTGTCCAGTCTTTTTCTGCCCTGGTCGTTTAGACTACCTCCCCAGCAGACCGCAGCAAAGAAAATGACACTCGTAACGGTGCACACCTAGACATTTGTATGTCTGAACCACTTCAATGTCTTCACCATGGATGCTGACAGTCTGTAGGGGTAGGTTAGACCTACGAAAGTCTACTTCCATCTCTTTGGTCTTTGATGCATTCAGCCTGAGGCAGTTGGCAAAACCCCAATCACTGAAGACCTAGACTAAGTCCCTGTACTCATTCACTCAGTCATCAGTGTCATCAGAATACTTCTGGATATGGCATGACTCAGTATTGGGCCTAATATCAACAGTGTATAGGGTGAACAGGAAAGGGCCAAGGACAGTCCCCTGTGGAGCTCCAGTGCTGCTCACCAGCGTCTCAGAGACACTACTCCCCAACCTGATGAACTGTGGCCGCCCCGTCAGACAGTTTCTGATCCAGAACGTGATAGAGAGCGGCACCTCCATTACTGCGAGCTTATCTCTCAGTATGGAGGGATGGATTGTGTTAAATGCACTTGAAAAATCAAAGAACATAATACTTCCATAATCACCTGGCACATCCAGATAAGAGTAGGCCTAGTGAAGCATGTACAGGATGGCATCCTCCACTCCAATATGCTCCTGATATGCAAATTGAAGGGGGTCTAGTACATGTGCCACTGATGGTCTCAGCCAATGGAGGAGTAGTCTTTCCAGGGTCTTCATAATGTGGGATGTAAGTGCCACTGCTCTGTAGTCATTTATCTCTGCCGGTCACCCTACTTTGGGTACCAGAATGAGACATGACGTTTTCCATAGAAGTCCCATTCCCTTCCCATTAACAGACTCTGGTTAAAAATCCTCTGAAGGGGCTCCGCCCGCTGACTCGCACAGTCCTTCAGCAGTTTAGGACACATACCCTTCAAACCGGGGGGAAAGAGGCGCAAAAGGAGGAGAATCAGGAGAGGGAAAGGGGGAGGAACGAGAGAGACCTGTGTCAAACCTGTTATAAAACAGGTTGAACTCATTGGCCCTATCCACATCACCTATTACTGCCTGGCTGTCTTTCCTTTTATAGCCAGTGATGGTCCTCATACCCTTCCACACCTCCCTGGTGTCGTTATGCCGCAGCTTCCTTTCCACCTTACATTTGTAGTCCGCTTTAGCTTGTTTAAGACTCCTCTTCAGCTAATGCTGTACCCTCCTGAACTTCTCCCTGTTCCCCTCTCGAAAGGATTCTTTCTTCTGGTTAAGGACAGCCTTAATGTTGCTAGTTATCCAGGGTTTATTGTTAGGATAACAACATACAGTTCTTGCACGAGCCACGATATCTCTACAGAAATTGACGTACTCTGCCATACAATCCACCATAGTATCAATGTCACTGTCCGTGCTGTTTCCCTGTGACTCCAACAGCACATTCCAATCCGTGTATTCAAAACAGTCCCTTAGACACTCACTGGCCTCTAGTGTCCACTTCCTGAATGAACGGGTAGTTACAGGCTGTCTCAGTACACAGGGTTTGTAGGAGGTTTGAAGAAAGACCAGATTAAGGTCTGATCTACCTAGAGGTGGTACAGCTGAAGCATTATAGGCCTCCTTAACATTTGCATACAGTAGATCAAGTGTCTTATTCCTTCTTGTTGGACAGTTAACGTACTGTACAAAGCTAGCCAAATGGGAGGTGAGGGTGACATTACAGTCTCATGGATGATGATGTCCGACGCAACGCTGGCCCCTGCCCGTGGGAGGATATAAACAACAATGACAACGACATGGGAAAACTCCCTCGGTATGTAATACGGTCTCAGACCAATTGCCAAAAGTTCAATATCCTGACAGCAGATCTTCTCCTTAACCATAATATGTCCAGGATTACACCATCTGTTGTTCACAAACAAAATCAGCCCCCCTGCCTTTATTCTTCCCACTCGTTCTTGCCTCTCTGTCGGCTCATACCGCACTGAAGCCAAGAAGTCCACACAAGAGTCAGGGATGTTGTTACCCAGCCAGGTCTGCATGAAGCACATTAGACTACACTCACGATACACTCACTGATCCATCACCAGTGCCTTCAACTCGTCACACTTGTTAGAGAGTGAGTTAACATTCCCCATGACTACTGATGGTAGGGAAGGCTTGTATTTCCATCTGACAGTCCTTAGCCGAGCCTTTAGCTTAGCTCCAGCTCTGCACCTGTGATATGATTTCTTCAGTTCAGCCGGAATGGGATGTTTAATACCAAGGCTGGACCATTGTAATGCAAGGAGATCACCTCGCATGGAAACAAGCTTCCTCAATGGAATACACATCTTCAGTCTTACACTAAGAGCCTAACACACAAAAACAAACAAACAAAGAGCTACATGGACATGCTGCCTCTCAGCATGGTGCATGCATGTGTGTTGGTATGCTATTAAACTGTCAGTACAACTGCAAACGCAAATTCTGCATAATATGCTTCCCATCTAAAAATGTGACCCGTGCTGGCATAATGAGTCGGAATGAAGAAATCTTCAAAAGTGAGTTATTGTTACTTCCCTCATTGTCCACCCAGTGTTTCACCACTGTACTGTGATTATTTTGTAGACAGATAACAACAAGTGTATCTTCTGTTCCCTGCACAACCGTAGCTAAACATACAGTCTGCTGTTCTGCTATATGCATTGACAAGGTTTATGAAGTCTGTGTTATACATGTACCGACCTGGCGCCTGGCGTCCTCCAGTGCCTCTTCAAGCTGCCGGTTCAGAGTGTTGCACTCTCGGGACTTCTCCTCCAGACGCACCTGGTTGTGAAGGATGGTCTCCTCTCGCTTCGCTATCATTTGAAGAAGATCTCCGTTCTGAGAGCTTGTCTCCTCCAACTTCCTGTTTTCATCAACAGTAGGGTCAGAAATATTTGTGTGTGTGTGTGTGTGTGTGTGTGTGTGTGTGTGTGTGTGTGTGTGTGTGTGTGTGTGTGTGTGTGT
>JAQMCW010015205.1:0-10277 GCA_030068335.1 Chrysichthys cranchii
ACATGGAATTCCAATAAAATAGATTCATGTTTGTGGCTGTAATGTGACAAAATGTGGAAAAGTTCAAGGGGGCCGAAAACTTTTGCAAGCCACTGTATCTGAATATTTAAAAGAACGAGGGCCAAAGTTGCTCCAATGCATAAAAGATTTTTTTTTTTTTTTTTGCAATTTTCAGCAGGCCAACTGTAAAATTGGCAAATATGTAACTGTGGACCTTCTATTTTTGGACTAAAAGACATTGTATGCTAGATAACATTCCTTGAAAATTTCATGCATTTAGCATGAATAACTCAGAAGTAATGACGTATGGAACTTTGTAAGTTGTTTTCTGAAGAACTAATTTTTTGCTGTAAAATTAGGGCCAAATTCACTTTATTAACTCAAAAACTAATGAAGAAACAAGCCTGAAATTTTATCCACAGTTTATTAGGGAAAGTCCAGAAAGTATGAAATAATCTGACAAGGTCAGTAACGAGACCCTCACCAATTTCACATGGACTGAATTACTAGCCTAATAGCCAAAGGTTAGGTACTTTTATTTTAACTCTCCTGATTGCTACAGTGAGACATTCGTGTGACTTTGTATTGCAAGTTACATGTTTAATGGTTTGAAAGTTGTAATAATAGACAGTGTATGTGTGTGTCCTGTCTACCTGTAGACAGTAATGAGCTGATAAACTGAGTTTCACACTTGCCAGTCAGTCAATTTACAAATTGCAGCATTTTACAAACAGAGTATAATGTACACATTGTAGAGGTACCAGACTTGTAAGTTCTCGAGAATCTATGCTTTTGCAATATGGTAACTAAATTATAGCTGTCAGCTCTGAAATTATTGACACCCTTCAAGATAATGGTAGTATAAAATTAATATTACACACAATAACTGATTTTCCACTTAAACAGCAGCAAAAATGTAAAAAAAAAAAAAAATTTAAACATGGCCTTGTTTTTAAGAATATTGTTTTATCTATAAAACATTCACAAACTTCAAAGTACTGAAAGAGAATTGCAACAAATTGCACATTTTAAACTGCCCCAAAGTAAAGCACTCGCTAAGTGTCTTAGAGCAGTGTTTCCCAACCATTTTTGAGCCACGGCACACTTCTTGCGTCAGAAAAATACGACGGCAGACCGGGGGTGGGGGATCGGCGTTCGAATGTTGCGAAACGGGGGTGGGGTGGGGGGGTGTTGGTATTTTCATGCGGCACACCTGATGACCTCTCACAGCCGCGGCACACCGGTTGAAAAACACTGTCTTAGAGCGTGTTTCTTTGGGAGATAAATATCTAAAT
Organism: Chrysichthys cranchii; assembly: GCA_030068335.1. Taxonomy (NCBI): domain Eukaryota; kingdom Metazoa; phylum Chordata; class Actinopteri; order Siluriformes; family Claroteidae; genus Chrysichthys; species Chrysichthys cranchii. The sequence goes on from JAQMCW010015205.1 coordinate 1,296, forward strand.
AAGAAATTTAATAAATGTAAAATTTCATTACCATTCATTCAGTATTCTCTGGCTGGAATTGATTCTCTGCAAGCACAGTAGTAGGCTGGCGTAATGTAGTGTTTACCTTTTAAATTTCAGGGATTTTATGGATTTAAAAGACATCGCATAATGCTTTATAATAATGTTTCATAGTCATTTTTATTGATTTGCCCATAGTGACTGTTTCTCATAGCCTGATATTACATTTCTTCCTATGATCCAACTCTTCTAGATAAAGCAAATCCCAAATGGGTTCATTTTGTGTGTGCCCTACATAGGACAGTGCACAAAAGCTGAAAGCCCAAGATGAGTAGTGTAGAAATTAGTCAGACTCAGCCCCATAAGACTGCTTGTGCGTTATCTGGTAAAGTTTGCACTCAAACTCCTTCGTATTTTCATCAAAGATAAAAGTACTGACATACTTGGGAACGGGTGCGCGCACGATAAAAGTGCACGTTCATCCTGAATTTCGTTAGTCCTTGCCTTTTCTGCCAATTTGAAAAATGCACTGAGGCAAGTGTGGGGGATCATTTGAAATCTCTATTTTTAGGATTTTTAAATTTTTTTTTAGTGTCGTTCATTTAGCCGCTGTAACACTAATCATCCACACTTTGAAAACTAACATTGCACGCCGCAGTCTATTTATAGAAGTGATTTGTCCATAAAAGTGAGAAATGTATTACAGGATGTCTTCTCTGATGGGATGAATAAAGTTTCTATCGATCTGAACGCTCAGTGAGAAGCTCTAACCACTCAGCATAAGTGCTCGCGTTAGCAGCGTTCGTGTGTCCTCACACGTCACGAGGTGCCTTGTGTCAGCTGAGCGGAGGAACGCGACAGGGTCACACAGTGGTCACATGCGTGAACAGGTGCCTTTGGTGCCTTTAAATATAAAAATCCAATATATGCCATCCAAAAAAGGTATATGTAGCCTTTGCCATGCCATCTCACTCTTGCGTTGCTTCTAGCACGCCCTCTTTGGGAAATGTTAAGGGTATGATCAAATTATATATGCCTGGTTTCCAAATCACTTGCCTGGATTTCAAGTAGAATTTTACTACTTGTGCCCATCAGGTCAATAGCCAATAGAAAACTTGCAGGGGTAGGGTTACATAATAAGAAAGAAAGACACACACACACACACACACACACACAGCTGAGATAAAGTCCAGGGATGGAATTTAATTCTGAGCCAGGGAGAGCCATGCTGTTGGTTGGCTAAGAGCTATATTATAGAAAATTCAACCTTTTGGTTGTGCTCAGCATCTACAAAAAGAGGAATGCATACAGTGAAAAGTATCAAATACCCAATGTCAGTATGGTGGTAGGGCATTGATGTGCTGGGTTCAGTTCCTACTGTATGGTTCCAGGGGCTTCGGGGAGCATTGGGGGCACTCGGTAGCAGTATTTTTACTCCAGAGCCTGGTTACCTTGAGCAGGGCATTATTTTACGTATAATAAAACAATACTGCATCCTCTTCCACTACATTTTTTTGTCATTTCCTGGAAGGGTGCCAAGAGATGACTCTATGTAATGACATAAGCGTTCCAACATTTATGACTGTGTTGGATCGTATGATCAGTTATAAGCCACGTTACCCAGTCATGCTGCCTTGTGTACTGATCACTACTTTTGGGATTTGGCACACGCCATCCATGATGAAAAGTGTGACGGCCTCCAGCAACTTCATCAAAAGCAAAAGGCGTTTGCAAAAAAGACAGCATGTAACTCACTGGTTCCTTTTTACAGGCACATTTCTCTTGCTTTCTCTTCCTTTATTTGTGCTTTCTCCTGAAAAAAAAAAATAATCACACATTCTGTTGAAGGACTCGGGATCTTCCATTCGGATTACAAGAAATCCACCATCTGAGGGACTAATCTTCAGAGCCAAGCACCGGAGTCACTCCGCTGGCATCCAGAGTGGGTTTGAGGACAGTTTGGCTGTTCTCAAACAGAACTTCAAGTCTGGCTTGATCTCCTCCATAACCTACTGTAAATGAGGATGTGAAACTCTGGCAACTTTAGTGCAAAAAAAAAAAAGAACAAACGTCCACTGGGCTTCCCTGGAGATAACAGTAAGTCTCAATCCATTTTCCCCCATTCTTGATAAAATCCCAATGTCAAAGCAATGCGCAGATACTGATGCCCCGTACTGAGCGTCTGTTTCCAAGTTTTGCAACACATTACAAAAATTACAGTGATGTTCTGTGTCAGGCCCTGTTCAGATTTGGTATTAAGCACTTTCAGTCAAAACTGGACAGACTAAAAGAATACACATTCACACTTGGGGACAAGAAGGGTTGCCAGGTCTGCCAAAAAAAAAAAAAAAAAAAAAAAATTAGTATCACTTCAAAACCATCTTTCCAAAAAGATGATGGCTTGACAAATGTGTAAAAAATGGGGGGGAAAAAAATAAATAATTTCAACATTAGTTGAACACTGTTTTAGTAAGGTGTCCGGTCAACATGAGCTGTTATAACAGCTTTAATGCACCTTGGTGTAGATTCTACAAGTCATTGGATCTGACCGGATTATCCGCACCAATTTCCCCCAAAGATATTCCCTCAGTTGGTGATTTGATGATAGTAGTGGACAGCTCTGTCAAACCCCACAATCTCCCATAGGTGTTCAATCTGATGACTGTAAAGCCATGGGATATATGACATGACATGACATGACATCATTTTCATACTTGCCAAGCCACAGTGAGCTTTCCTACCCTGTGAATGAGGACATGCCCATCCTGGAACAGTCCAATCCCATTAGGATAGAAACCTTGCTCAGCAAAGGATAAATGTGAACAGTCAAAGGGACAAGTGGACCTAAACCACACCAAACAAAATGCTCTCATAGTGTAACAGAGCCACGGGACCTCTTCACTACAGAGGTCAAGCCTTCAAGCACGTACCATTCTCCTAACCTGAGTCACAAGTGCACTCGCTCACTTGTCAAGATTATGGTAAAGAATGACTCACCTTACCATAACGCTTTTTACAAGATCTCCGTAGACCAGCACTTATGGAGTTTGCCCCACTCTGTGTATGCACATTCATCATGACACTGTTTGCACAGAAACCCTACTATAATATGTCCATATCGTAACACAATAATTCAATCATATACTATTGTGCATACATGGCAGTCTTCTTTAAGAGTCTGATCACATCCTTCCTTAACAATTTCTTTATTAACAATGGTACCTGACGAACAGTTGCTCATCTGGCCTAATTACATTTTGCACTAATATTCAAGTATCACATCATTTATCATCCACTTTTGGCCACAAGTTCCAACCTTATTTATTGATATGTATCCCCTAGGTCTAAATGCAGATTACCTTAGTGACCGTTCCTACTGAAACACAGTTGACCCGTCGTTCAGCCTGGAGCTCCCCCTATTCAGCCCGCCTAACGAAACCTCTTTTTAGATCTTTTCCTCTTGCCATTTATGCATAGTAGCAGGTTAACTTATCTATTGTGCCATGACATTCACCTGGTCAGGTTTTCGGTGTAATTTGCCATATGTCTGTATATTTAGCTGTTCGGAAGGCATTTCCTAATTACAGTGGTTGATAATTGGATCAACCAGAAAACATAACATAAAAACAATATAGCATATTCATTAAAGGAATGATTTGCCTTTTCAATATACTTTTAAAAGTATTATTATTATTTTTATTATAACTATAGTTCCATTTTAGTATAATATGTCTATCAGGGCTGTTTTAACAATGACTTATATCAATGGCTTTATGACTGCATCATGAATATTTCCAGAAGGATTCGTACTAGGCGGTTGGGATAGCATTAGGTGTACACAGGGAGCTAGGTATTTCCAGTTGTCCTTTTTTTCCCCTTTCTATTTTCTCATTCCGCTCCGGATCAAATTCCAGCTCAAAATTCAGTCCCGTATTATTAGAGCTTTATCAGAAAGGAAACGTGCAAATGTTTGATTAGATGACACCCTGTGAAACACCATCTGAATTGGGCTTTCGTCCTAATCACGAGTACACATGAGAGTGTGAAAACAAACAGGACAAAAGAGGCAATTATAAACTGTTAAAAAACATTGATCACAATGTGTTAGGTTAAGGGTTGAAGGTTAAGGGTTGAAGGTTAAGGGTTAAGAGTTAAGCACGAAACCTTAGTTCGAATCCCTGGCTTAACCCTCCTGTTATGTTGTGGGTCAAACTGACCCATCTTAAAGTTTAAAAATCTAATATATATATATATATATATATATATATAGATATATATATAGATATAGATATAGATATAGATATAGATATATAGATATAGATAGTTAAAAGTTATTTTTTCGGTATGAAACTTCTTCTGCTTGGCTTAATAAGTCTAATCAGCATATAGAATAAAAATGGTTCATTTCACATATTACATAGATACCGTTTGGCTTGATTTGACCCGGCACTCAAAGTGGAGGCTAAAAAGGGTCAGACGGGTCAAATACAATTTGTGTTTTTTGCAACAGTGAGACATGTCCCACCCCAATCATACACACAGACAGACAGTTATTAATAGTACCGAATAGCTAGTAACGGGGTTAATAATGAAATATAAACAACGTTTATTGGGATTTTTTTTAGTATCATGCCCCTTTTTTAAAAAAGTTAAACATAACCCCAGATCAAACTGCCCCAGGAGCGCCCCTGCTGTACCTGAGAACCCTACATAACAGGAGGATTAATCAACTTTTTCTCAGATCAGGCAGAAAAACCACAATGTCCATGAAACTTCAGGGTATAAATGTAAATGTTTGTCAGTTGATCTGCATCCTCATATGCCAGGATCGGTCTAAAAGACAGCAGGCTGCTTGGAAATGAGGAGCTTTTACCAAAGAGACATCTTTAACACATCTGTAACATCTGTCCTGCAGACTGAGGCTTCGTCCCAAACAGCAGGAGTCAGACTGACAGCTTGGAGGCAGCAGTGTGGCAGTGTGTACTGCTCAGTTTGGGACAGAGCCCCACTCTGCCACGTCTAAACAAGCCTGGGAAGGCGACACACTCAGCTGTGCTGCTTTATCTTCTTCTTCTTCTTCTTCTTGTTTAAGAGTACTAACCACTAAACAACTACCTCCAGAACACTGCAGATCACCAGACAAACAAACTCACCCCATTTTGCACCAGTGAGCTTCAGCTCCCGAAGTCAAGCAAGAAAAGTCCGCCAACTTTCCCCCTTTTCTTCTTTTTCTCCCAGCACTAAGAGCACTAAGAGCACTAACTCGTGCAGCTCGACACAGCCTTATCGCGCTCGAGCTTTGTTTTCTTTCCTCTTGTTTTCGTCCTTTAGGGCTGCGGGGCGGCGGGTTTCTCCGACAGTCTGATGGCCTGGGGCTTTCTGACCTCCATATCCCGGCTGTTTACTCCAGTGTGAGGGCTGTTAGTGTTGCAGTCTGCAGAGAAAGCAAGCGAGATCCGTAAGACTGGGTCTGGACTGGAAAAGCCCTGAAAGCAGCAGAGTTAGAGAGGCGCTGCATTCAGGGGAACAGCACGTGAGTGTCGTCTGCTGCCACCTGCTGCTCACTGCGTTAACTACACCCAGCTCGAGAGCCCTCCTGTGTGTGTTCGTGTGTGTTAGGGGTGTGTTGGTGTGTGTCAGTGTGTGTTAGGGATGTTAGTGTGTGTTAGTGTGTGTCAGTGTGTGTCAGTGTGTGTTAGGGATGTTAGTGTGTGTTAGTGTGTGTCAGTGTGTGTTGGTGTGTGTTGGTGTGTGTTGGTGTGTGTCAGTGTGTGTCAGTGCGTGTTAGTGCGTGATAGGGGTGTGTTGGTGTGTGTCAGTGTGTGTCAGTGCGTGATAGGGGTGTGTTGGTGTGTGTCAGTGTGTGTCAGTGCGTGATAGGTGTGTGTTGGTGTGTGTCAGTGTGTGTCAGTGTGTGTCAGGGATGTTAGTGTGTGTTAGTGTGTGTTAGTGTTAGTGTGTGTCAGTGTGTGTCGGTGTGTGTCGGTGTGTGTTGGTGGAGTGTTAGTGTGTGTTAGTGGTGTGTCAGTGTGTGTTAGGGGTGTGTTGGTGTGTGTTGGTGTGTGTTAGGGGTGTGTCAGTGTGTGTTAGTGGTGTGTCAGTAGTGTGTTAGGGATGTTAGTGTGTGATAGGGGTGTGTTGGTGTGTCAGTGTGTGTTAGGGGTGTGTTTGTGTGTGTCAGTGTGTGTTAGGGGTGTGTCGGTGTGTGTCAGTGTGTGTCGGTGTGTGTCGGTGCGTGTCGGTGCGTGTTGGTGCGTGTCAGTGTGTGTCAGTGCGTGATAGGGGTGTGTTGGTGTGTGTCAGTGCGTGATAGGGGTGTGTTGGTGTGTGTTAGGGTGTGTCAGGGTGTGTGTTAGGGTGTGTCAGGGTGTGTGTTAGGGTGTGTTAGTGGTATGTCAGTGTGTGTTAGGGTGTTTAGTGGTATGTCAGTGTGTGTTAGGGTCTGTTAGTGGTGTGTCAGTGTGTGTTAGGGTCTGTTAGTGGTGTATCAGTGTGTGTTAGGGGTGTGCTAGTGGTGTGTTAGGGTGTGTTAGTGGTATGTCAGTGTGTGTTAGGGTCTGTTAGTGGTATGTCAGGGTGTGTTCGTGGTGTGTCAGTGTGTGTTGGTGTGTTAATGGTGTGTTAGGGGTGTGTCAGTGGTGTGTTAGGGGTGTGTCAGTGGTGTGTTAGGGGTGTGTCAGTGGAGTGTTAGGGGTGTGTTAGTGGAGTGTTAGGGGTGTGTTAGTGGTGTGTTAGGGGTGTGTCAGTGTGTGTTGGTGTGTGTTGGTGGAGTGTTAGGGGTGTGTTAGTGTGTGTTAGGGGTGTGTTGGTGTGTCAGTGTGTGTTGGTGTGTTAGTGGTGTGTCAGTGGAGTGTTAGGGGTGTGTCAGTGTGTGTTAGGGTGTGTTAGTGGTGTGTCAGTAGTGTGTCAGTGTGTGTCAGTGTGTGTCAGTGTGTGTTAGTGTGTGATAGGGGTGTGTTGGTGTGTGTCAGTGTGTGTTATGGTGTGTTAGGGGTGTGTTAGTGTGTGTCAGTGCGTGTTAGTGTGTGATAGGGGTGTGTTGGTGTGTGTTATGGTGTGTTAGGGGTGTGTTAGTGTGTGTTAGGGTGTGTTAGGGTGTGTTAGTGGTGTGTCAGTGGTATGTCAGGGTGTGTTAGTGGTGTCAGTGTGTGTTAGGGGTGTGTTGGTGTGCTAGTGGTGTGTCGGTGTGTGTTAGGGGTGTGTTAGTGGTGTGTCAGTGTGTGTTAGGGGTGTGTTGCTGTGTCAGTGTGTGTTAGGGGTGTGTTGGTGTGTCAGTGTGTGTTAGGGGTGTGTTGGTGTGTCAGTGTGTGTTAGGGGTGTGTTGGTGGTGTGTTAGTGGTGTGTCAGTAGTGTGTTGGTGTGTGTTAGTAGAGTGTTTGGTGTGTGTTAGTGGAGTGTTTGGTGTGTGTTAGTGGAGTGTTAGGGGTGTGTTAGTGTGTATTATGGGTGTGTTAGTGGAGTGTTAGGGGTGTGTCGGTGTGTGTTAGTGGTGTGTCAGTGGAGTGTTAGGGGTGTGTCAGTGTGTGTTAGGGGTGTGTTGGTGTGTCAGTGGTGTGTTAGTGGTGTGTCAATGTGTGTTAGTGGAGTGTTAGTGTGTGTTAGGGGTGTGTTGGTGTGTCAGTAGTGTGTTAGTGGAGTGTTAGTGGTGTGTCAATGTGTGTTAGTGGAGTGTTAGTGGAGTGTTAGTGGAGTGTTAGTGTGTGTTAGGGGTGTGTTGTGTGTTGGTGTGTCAGTGGTGTGTTAGTGGAGTGTCAGTGGAGTTTTAGTGGAGTGTTAGGGGTGTGTTGTGTGTTGGTGTGTCAGTGGAGTGTCAGTGGAGTGTCAGTGGAGTGTTAGTGGAGTGTTAGTGGAGTGTTAGTGGAGTGTTAGGGGTGTGTTAGTGGAGTGTTAGTGTGTTGGTGTGTCAGTAGTGTGTTAGTCGTGTGTTAGTCGTGTGTCAGTGGTGTGTCAGTGGTGTGTCAGGGGTGTGTCAGGGGTGTGTTAGTGGTGTGTTAGTGTATTGGTGTGTCAGTAATGTGTCAGTGGAGTGTCAGGGGTGTTATGGTGTGTGTTCGTGTGTCCGTGGAGTGTTAGTGGTGTGTTATTAGTGTGTTAGTGGAGTGTTAGTGTGTTGGTGTGTCAGCAATGTGTTAGTTGTGTGTCAGTGGAGTGTTAGTGGTGTGTCACTAGTGTGTTAGGGGTGTGTTAGGGGTGTGTTGGTGTGTTAGTGGAGTGTTAGGGGTGTGTTGGTGTGTCAGTGGAGTGTCAGTGGAGTGTCAGTGGAGTGTCAGTTGTGTGTTGGTGTGTGTTGGTGTGTGTTAGTGGTGTGCTAGTGGTGCTTCTGTAGTGTGTTAGTGGAGTGTTACTGGTGTGTTAGTGGAGAGTTAGGGGTGTGTTAGTGTGTTGGTGTGTCAGTGGAGTGTCAGTGGGGTGTCAGTGGAGTGTCAGTGGTGTGTTAGTGTGTGTTAGGGGTGTGTTGTGTGTTAGTGGTGTGTCAGTAGTGTGTTAGTGGAGTGTCAGTGGAGTGTTGTGTCAGTGGAGTGTCAGTGGAGTGTCAGTGGTGTGTCAGTAGTGTGGCAGTGGAGTGTTAGTGGTCTGTCAGTAGTGTGTTAGTGGGGTGTTAGGGGTGTGTTACTGGTGTGTTAGGGGTGTGTTACTGGTGTGTTAGTGGAATTTTAGTGGAGTGTCAGTAGTGTGTTAGTGGAGTGTCAGTAGTGTGTTAGTGGAGTGTCGGTAGTGTGTTAGTGGAATGTTGGTGGTGTGTTACTGGTGTGTGTTCGTGTGTTAGTGGTGTGTCAGTAGTGTGTTAGTGGAGTGTTAGGGGAGTGTTGGTGTGTTAGTGGAGTGTTAGGTGTGTGTTGGTGTGTGTTAGGGGTGTGATGGTGTCTGTTAGTGGTGTGTTAGTAGTCTGTTAGTGGAGTGTTAGGGGTGTGTTAGTGGAGTGTTAGTGTGTGTTAGGGGTGTGTTAGGGGTGTGTTGGTGTGTGTTAGTGGTGCTTCTGTA
>JAQMCW010015211.1:0-10276 GCA_030068335.1 Chrysichthys cranchii
CATCTGTGAGGTGCTGTTTCGCTTGGGTGAGGTGGCTAGTTCAGCCGTGGGTGATTTGAGGTGCAAGTCTGTGCTTCCTGTGGTTGCATATGGACAAGTTCTATTTAAGAACTATGCTGCCTCTGCAGGCAGAGTGTAATAAAGCATTGTCTTTTCAGTGCTGAGTATTACCTCTGCTATAGTATGGTCATCCAGCTATGTAGGGAGTGCTTCTCCACCATAGTATGCACCTGCGGCTTGTAGTCCAGTGCGGCTAATATATGGGAAAATCTAATTTTCTTTTCAAAATTAGTGGGTGCGGCTTATATGCCGGTGCGCTCTATAGTCCGGAAAATATGGTATACTCGGAGACACCCATTTGCACATTCATTAATATGCCATTAATATTTTCATGCAAGACAAAATTAATGAGTATTGAGTTCAAATAAAATGTCAGTAATTCTAATTATTTTATTTAATTTGAAAAGCCAATTAGTTACATTCCACTTTACCAAAAGTGGTGGGATTTCAGTAACATGATACTTTGTAATGTCTTACTCCCAATATTGGTGGTAAATGACCTACTGCTGTCCAGAGTTGTGTTTCCCTGCTTTTGTTGCTTGACCTTTGTACAACTTTCCACAAGTTCATATTGTTCTCCCTGATATACTAGAAAATATTGCTGGAGTTAAGGAAACAGCCCTTTCCAGGTCTTGTTTGACTTATCATGAGCAGTTTAGAATTGGCAAGGTCAGAATCTCTCCCAGGGTATTCACGATGGGTCTCACTGATTAAGTTGGTGGCTTTCCAGGGGAATAATGGAGGCTAGTATCCAAGCACACACTGGAATGACTTTAGCTTGGTGGATGAGTGGCATAGAGAGTTTTGGGCATATTTTGCCCACAGGATAAAGGTGGTTCATTGTTCCAGGTTCTCAGCGCAGTACATTCAAAGGAATTTCAACACATCCTGGTTAGCTTGTGCTATCTGGCCTTTAGCTTAGGAATGATAGCCTGAGGTGAGGCTTACCAAGACTCCCAGCTTGTCCATAAACACAGCCCAAACCCATGCTGCGAACTGAGGATCACAGTTGAATTACAACATCCTTGAGATTGCCATAGCATTGGATTATATTATTGAACTACTGTTTGAATCCCAGTGGGCAGTTTGGGTAGAGGAATGAGCCAGAAGGCTTTTGAGAATCCATCCACTTCAATCAAGTTGCTTGTATTGCCCTGACACTCTGGCAGATCCATGATAAAGTCTCCTGAGATGTGAGAACATGGCCAACTCCTCATAGGTAGTGGCATGAGCTTCTGGCAGCATGCGCAGGATCTTGGATGTGAAACAAGTAGAGCATGATGTTACAAACTTATTGATGTCATTGGGCCACCGATACTTGGCTTGCAACTGGGAATACACAGGCTGAGTACCTCGATTACCAGTGCCTACTGATATGTGAACAGAGGTCATCAGACGCACCTGGAGCTGTAAGGGAACAAATGTTCACTCTGGCAGACATCCCTCCGGAATGTGGTGTGGCTGGGAGCGTGTGATCTGTTCTTCAGTCTCCCAAGTCATTGCTCTCCCAGCCTGTAGTGGAGCATAAAATGGGCAAAGAACATCGCCCAGTGAGCCTGGTGTGGTTTCATCCATTTAGCTGCCTTTAAATACTCGAAGTCCATATAAATTGTGGACTGCTCATGTAAATTTGTGTTAATTTGCATATTATGCTAAACCAATTTTTGAAAAACAGTCTTATGATTTTTGGCTTATCTTCACAATTGTGTCTCAAATTATGGGAAACTTGTTAATTATTAAAAATATGTTGATATTTGTAAATTATATAAATACATCAATCAGTTCTAAGGAGCCAGACCTGAATTACTCAAATAGCTGTAATTCATGATTTTTGGTATGATTTTGAACATATTCAGTATAAGTATTTGAGGACATCGGAAAAGTCCTAAGCCAGAATTAAGTACTAATAGCTGTTTCAAAGGAGCTATAGACCAACTGAGCTAAATTTGGTAGGCATCAGACTGTTAATCTACAGTATAACTGGGTTTTTAAATATCATTCATTTATTTAAAAACATAGCCACCTTTAGCCAGTCAGATTTCAGCAGGCATTTCACACAGGTAGCATTAAGCTATCATTACAAAACTAAGTACAGGAAGTCCCCAAGTTATGTCAGAGATCTGTTCCTAAGGCCAGGTGTAACTCAGATTTCGTTGTAAGTCAGATCTTAACATTACACTATAACGTACATATGATATTATAAAGATACATAATATGTAATAATAATAACAATAATAACAATATTACTGTAATAATAATTTCACTATTATTGTTATTATTAAAACATTTATAAAATAAAACAAGTGAAGAATTCATTACTGTACCTTTAATCCTGTAGGACATTTTGAATGATGTAGAGACAGGCTTATTGGGATGAGGGAGCTGGAGATGCAGGGGAGTCTGGGTTAGGAGAAAGTATGAGGTCACTGTGTCTGGAGTTGTACATGGTGCCAGAGATTGCTTCTTGAAATAAAGATCAAGGCTAGACTGGACAGATTTTCACTTCTTCGCTTCCAAAGTCTATTTAGCGCACTCTTTAAACCAGGCAAAATAAACCTTTACTTGCCATAAACTGTTCATTTTCACTTTCACTCCCATCCCCCTTCTCACTTTTCAGCACCTCAAAAATCCTTTTAGCCTTTTCCCGAATCACCATAAAGCTCACTGGAATACGACGCGGTTCTGGTCTTCAACCCAGACCAACAATAATCTTTCCATCTTGACCATGATAGTACCTGTTTCATAGCATATACTGGCCTAAGCGTATTGTGCGCTTACGTTGTATTCCTACACCGCACCAAACAATAACAAAAAGTAGTACCCGCTTGCATCACGCACGAACGCCGTATTTGTCGTAACATCGGGTCAGTGGTTGTATGTCCGAATTAGGGTCATTATTTTAAGCGTTCTTAAGATCAGATTTGGTGTAAGTTGTGACCATCATAACTAGGGGACTTCCTGTATATTAATGTATGGTCTCTTTATTGTCTTTATTGTATGATATGTATATATCTTGACCCACTAGGGGCACCATTAACAAAGATTGCTTAGACCACACACATTACTGCCTGCAGCTAGATTTATTATTTAAAAAAAAAATTCTCAAATGAAATGAGTCATGCAGCCTAAAATGTAAAGACTAACATACCTCAAACATAATGGGTGGGGGTAGTATGGCAACCAATACTCAAAGAAATTATGACTTACAGATTAATTCTAACATTTAAAGTAGGTTTAACATTTTGTTCCATATCACATGAATCTTATGAGTAAATGAAAATTTGATTCCTTGGATTCAACCAAACAAAAAACCCTCATTAACCATTTAGCTCTGCCTGCTTATACAAGGGAGAATCAAAAAGTAAAGACAATTTATAAATTACTCGATAACTGGAACAAAGTGAAGCTAGCAAAATGAGACATACTCATGTATTGTCTGTTGAAAACTAGATTAGATTAGATTAGATTAGATAAGATTAGATTCAACTTTATTGTCATTACACATATATAAATACAATACACATGTATAAATACAGGTAACGAAATGTAGTTTAGCATCTAATCAGAAGTGCAAGAGCAGAAAGTGCATTATGTATAGTATACAGAGCAGGTATGTACAGTATAATGGCAATGAAAAGAAGTGGGATTAAGTTAATAGAGATATACAAAAGATATAAATGTAGATGTGGTACAGATGTACTTGTACAGAATATACAGTGCAGTATGAACAAAATTTACAATATACAGATGTGATATGTACAAATGTACAGGTGTGGTATGAACAAATATGCAGAGGGGCTATACTAATGTATGATGAGCTATAGTAATGTAAAATGAGCTATACTAATGTAACTAGTGTAGTATGAACAAAATGTATAGCAGGTAGACAGCTGTGGGGAAAAAGCTCTTCCTGCCGGTTTTAGTCTGGATGCTCCTGTACATACTTCTGGAGGGGAGGAGCTGAAAAGACTGTGGGCAGGGTGGGAGGAGTCCTTAAGAATGCTGTATGCCCGGCCTAGACATCACATCTTCTGGACATCCTCAGTAGCAGGAAGTGGAGTCCTTATGATGCGTTGGCCAGATTTTCACCACCCTCTGTAGTGCCTTGCGGTCTGCGACAGGGCAGTTCCCATACCAGACTGTGATAAAGTTGGTTAGTATGCTCTCAGTCGCACAATGGTAGAAGTTGTCCAGGATGTCAGCAGACAGGTGGTTACTTCTCAGGGTTCTCAAGAAGAAGAGGCACTGATGGGCCTTCTTAACCAGGCTGGAGGTGTTGGTTGACCTGGACAGTTCTCTGAGATGTGGGTCCCCAGGAACTTGAAGCTGGAGGCACGTTCAACAGCCATGCCATTGATGTGGATGGGTTCATGTGTCATCTTCTCCTTCCTGAAGTCCACAATGAGTTCCTTTGTTTTGGTAGGAGCAGTTTATTGTCAGTGCACCATGCAGCTAAGTGCACGTTGTTACTGATGAGTCCAATCACCATGGTGTCATCCACAAAGTTTATGATGGAGTTGGATTCATACACAGGCTTGCAGTCATGGGTGAAGAGGGAGTAGAGGAACGGGCTCACACAGCCTTGTGGTGCACCAGTGTTGAGTGAAATGGTGGTGGAGCAGAACCCTAACATGCTGGGGTTTGTTGGTCCATGATCCAGTTGCAGAGGGAGGTACTGATACCTAGATCTCAAAGTTTTGTGAGTAGCTTGGAGGGAATGACTGTGTTGAATGCAGAGCTAGCTAAAATCAACAAACAACATTCTTGCATATGAGTTCTTGTTTTCCAGGTGTGAGAGTACACAGTGCAGCACTGGGGATACAGCATCCCCTGTGCTTCTATTGCTGTAATAGGCAAATTGGTGTGGGTCTAGTGTGGGAGGCAGGCATGTCTTGAGGTGAGCCAGGACCAGTCACTCAAAGCATTTCATCACAATGGGTGTGAGAGCTACATTCAGACTCATTGGAGAGGAGTGTTTCGGCACTGGCATGATTGAGGTGGTCTTGAAGCATGCTGGTGCTGCCTGGGCAAGGGACAGATTGAAGATGTCTGTAAAGACCCCTGCAAGCTGTTCAGCACATGCTCTTAGCACATGTCAAGGAATGCCATCAGGACCAGCAGCCTTACGTGCATTGATTCTGCTCAGTGCATTATGGACATCTGTGGGGGAGAGTGTGAGGCTCCGGTGGTCATCAGAGGGTTCAGTTTTGGCAGCCTCATCTGTGTTGTCCTTGTCAAACCGGGTGTAAATGTCAATTAGCTCGTTGAGGAAGGACACATTCATGACGGTCGGTGAGGAGTTGCTAGGCTTGTGGTCACTGATGGCCTGTATGCCCTGCCACATGCGTTGGGGGTCGGAATTGACAAAGTGTTCCTCCACCTTCAGCTTGTAGTCAAGCTTGGCCTGCTTGATGCCCCTCTTCAGGTCTGCCCTGGATGTACTGTAGGCGTGTGCATCACCTGATTTGAAGGCCCTGTTACATGCCTTCAACAGAAGCCGCAATTCTTTGTTCATCCATTGCTTCTGATTAGGGTATGTGATGATCTGTCTCTCTGTGGTGACACTGACAATTGTAGTGTTGATGTGTTCCAGTACTGAGTAGGAGTACGCATCAATGTTTGTGTGAGAGCCACAGGCAGCCCTGGAAGCAAACCTACTCTTGTCTGTGTCTTTAAACCTGTCCTGGAGTACAGAATCTGACCACACCTTGATGGTTCGGACTGATGGCTTCACACGGTAGATGAGTGGTGAGTACTTGGGGGTAAGAAACAAAGAAAGGTGATCAGAGTGTCCCAGGTAGGGGAGGGGGGTTGCTGTATAGGCTCCAACAATGTTTGTATAAACATGATCCAAAGTTTTATCCCCTCTGGTATGGTAGGAGACATGCTGATAGAATTTGGGAAGCACTGTCTTGAGGTTGGAGTGGTTGAAGTCACCCACCACAATAAATACAGCCTCTGGTTGTGCAGTTTGTTGTTTGTTAATAGCCACATGCAATTCGTTCATGGCAAGCTTAGTATTCGCATCCAGGGGAATATATGCAGCTGTTGTTATAATGGAGGTGTACTTCCTTGGCAGATAAACTGGTCTACACTTAATCATGAGAAACTCAAGATTAGCTGAGCAGTGTCTTCCAACAATGACAGAGTTCATGCAGCAGGCCTTGTTGATATAAATGCACAGTCCTCCACCTTCTGTCTTACTGGAGTCAGCTGGTTTTCTGTCTGCTCTGAGAGTGTAGCATCTGGCTAGCTCGATAGCATTGTCGGGTATTCCACTTTGTAGCCATGTTTCTGTGAATATCATGACATTACAGTCTATAAGTCTCCTGCTGTGGGTGATCCGAAGTCTTAACTCATCCATTTTGTTTGCTAACGACCACACCTTAGTGAGGAAAATGCTGGGTGAGGAAATCCGGTGTGGTGTTAGCTTTAGCTTAGCTCTTAGCCCGCTACGCTTCCCTCACCTTTATTTACGGTCTCTACGCTGCCTGCAAGCACTTCCCGAATGGCGGGTTGCTTGCATAGTGTTCTTCTGAGCTCTGGGATGAGACGGAGGTTGCTGATAAAACAATAAGTATGTTTATCTGTTGTCACTATATTGTTCTTTGTATCTTGGCAATAACTGGTGACCAAATGTGCTGTAAGCATATTGTTGTTGTTAGGATTTTTCTTCTTGATCTTGTTATTATTATAATTGTCTATTAAAATGAATTGTAGAGACCAAATATCAATTTCATAGATATGAAACTTAGTCAATAGGTCATATAACTCCTGACACCCTCAGACAAGCAAGATGGCCCCAGTTGGCCTAAGAGTGGTGTTTTAGCCCAGGGATTTATGTTTAGGTGCATGTTTCGTGAACTGTGAGACCTTCAAGCATGTCCCAAACAAAAATTCTATACAGCCATTTAGCCCCACCCCTTGAAATTTAATTTATTTGCATAAAATACAAAACCCACATTTGTATACTCCTCGTTGTTGTTTAGCTGTCATGAATCCGCCCGAACTGAACGTGCTTCCGCGGCAGTTAGGATAACCACACAGAATGCACCTGTTGTGCACCTGTTTACAGGCACTCCGAGAAACGTTGCACTTCGCGCTGGGAGCACACTGCCAGGCCTAGTTCAAGGTCACCTGACTTGTAATGAGACGCAGGTGCGGCTCATTAACACATGGACTATTTAAGACTCGCACAAACACATACCCGATGCAAAGCATTAGCTCAGCCCCGTGTGTACGCTAGTGCCGAGCCTTTTGTTTATCTGCCTGATTTCCTGTGTATTACTGTTTTGACATCCCATTTCTGATTTTTGCCTCGCCTTTGTCTGCCTTGTTTTCTGATTTCTGGATTCGACCTTGGACTGTGTATTTTGGATATTGTCTCTGTCTTGCCTCCCCTTGCCCGTTTGCCTGATCGTATGACTTCCTGCTTGTTTTTGACTTAGATTTTGCCTGCCGTCTATCTAACCTGTTTGTTTATATTAAATATATTCAGTTATCTGCACATGCATCCTGCCTCACCTCTTGGACCTGACAGAATGCTTCACCAAAATATGGATGCAGCAGAGCCGAAGAAACCGATGAGTCGACGAAAGCAGAATGCAGCCGGACCAACCCAGAGTCAGGAAGGTACGCTCGTCATACTGGGCAGATTATTTATACAGCGACAGCCTTGCAGCTCTCCGGAACTGTTCGATGGGGTGAAGGGAGATTCTTGGGAATTTGTGCAACAATGTGTTATATTTTTGGGCAGTCTGGATCCATATCCGGAGGACAGTATAGGGGTGTGCTGCATTGTCAGCTGGTTAAGGGGACCAGCGTTAAATTTTGCCAAGGATATGATAAACATTTGTCATCCCTGCCTGTTTCGTACAAACAAGTTCTTAGGTGAACTGGGCAGCTTCTGTTGAGCACTTGGTAGAGCCGAAAGGGAGGCATCTGCTCCAGAGCCCCCTCCAGTGGCCGAAAAGAGAAAGCACAAGTCCGCATCCGACACCACCGAGTCTGCATCCGACGCCGCCAAATTCACGTCCGACTCCAAGTCGGAGACCATGCTGTCGGAGTCCATGCCACAGTCCGACTCCTCGTCCAAGTCCGACTCCTCGTCGGAATCCAAGTCGTCCGACTCTTCGTCCATGTCATCGAAAACCATGTCCATGTCCGACTCCTCATCCAAGTCCGACTCCTCGTCCAAGTCATCAGAAGCCAAGCCACGTTCCGACTCATCGTCGGAGGCCAAGCCATGGTCCGACATGTTGTCAGAGGCCAAGCCACGTTCCGACTCGTCGTCGGAGGTCAAGCCACGTTCTGACTTGTCGTCAGAGGTCAAGCCACAGTCCGACTCGTCATCGGAAGTCAAGCCGCCGGAATACAAGTCCGACGCCTCATCGAACGTCATGCTCTCAGTTCCAACCACAGATCTCTCAGCTCCCGCCACAGACTCGTCAGCCTCTGAGTTGTCCGCCTTAGCCTCGTCAGCCTCAGAGTCCTCCGTCTCCGAGTCTTCAGCATCTGAGTTCTCCATCTCCGCCACAGAATCTTCAGCCTCTGAATTCTCCGTCTCTGCCACAGAGTCATCCTCAGCTCAAGTCACAGAGTCATCCTCAGCTCAAGTCACAGAGTCATCCTCAGCTCAAGTCACAGAGTCGTCCTCAGCTCAAGTCAAAGAGTCGTCCGTGACCGCCACAGAGTCGTCGGTTCAAGGCGAGGCCGCAGCCCCATCGGTCATCGCAGCGACGCCCGCCATCGCAGGGATGCCAGCCACAGTCATGGCGTCGCCCGCCGTCGCATGGACGATAACCACAGCCATAGCGCCGCCCACCGTCGCAGGGATGACAGCTTCAACCACTGTGCCGTCTGTTGCCATCGCGATGCCAGCCTTGTAGATGAGCCCAGGCTTCAGCAAAAAGCCTGCAGCATTGCCACACATGACTAGCATGATGTGGTCCTGGTGAGCTTTAAAGCCCATAGCTCTTGCCTCCTCCTTCATGATGAAGGTACGAGAGGGCATCCAATTCCAGAATAGGGTCGTCTCGTCCATATTGAACACCTGCTCTGGCCGATATCTGCCTTCTTTAATGATGTTCTTGGAGGTGTCACCATTCTTGAAGCCAGCCTCTCCATGGAGACTCACGCTGGCCAAGTTGAATCGCCTCTTGAATTTTTCAAACCAGTCCTTGCTGGTGGCAAAGTTACTTTTCAGGCTGGGGGAATCCACAGAAGTTCCAGGTTGAGGGTCACCCTCCAGCTCAGCCCCGCCATCCGCAAACATTTCATGAAGCTGCTTGGCCTTCTCTTGGATTATATGGGTGTCCACGGGGATGTTTTCCTTCTGACAGTAATCAGTCCAGAGTCCTAAAGCAGATTCCATCCGGACCACAGCCTTATTCCTCCCACTTACAACTCGTTTGGTGCCCTGTTTATAAGACACTGCGGCCATAGCTCTACTCTTCTTTTCAGCCTTCTTTCTGTAGTGAACCATGGGACGGTTGATGCTGTATCGGCGTCCTACAGCAGCGCCGCTCCTCCTTTCCTTTACCATGTCCAAAACTTTTACCTTTTTGGATGATTGTTAGCATCTTCTGCCGGTGCTTGGGCGTCGAGCCAGAAGAAGTAGAAGGTGCAAGTAGCTTTTGGGGCATAAGGAAGGGCTTTACTACCCACAAAAAGCTTTGCGAAACATGGCGCTGAACGAGTGAAACCTAACACAAACCGGAATGACACTCTTCACTTAGGTCATTAGCACCCAGGTGTCTCTACTTAGCTGCATACTCTGATCATCCATCGGCCAATGGCAAATGAGGAAGCATGTACCCTACCATAAAAGGCTCGCAAACCAGCTGAAAAGCTGCAATATTAGACCAATTTAAATGAAAGCCCACGGTAAAGTGAAGGTGCAAAATTTGAGGCACGATATGGCAAGGGATTACTGTGTACACACACACACACACACACACATATATATATATATATATATATACACACACACACACACACACACACAGTGAACCCCCACAATACCGCGGTTCACCTTTCGCGGATTCACTGCATCGCAGATTTTCCAAATTTTGATTCGCGGAATTTTTGGGCTTTCGCGGGACTCTGGAATATAAATTATTTTTAAAAAATGTTCATTCAAACATTAAAAGAACATTTAAATCAAAATAAAACAGTATGCACTGTATTTCATCAGCCGATGAAAAGTGAAAGTGGC
>JAQMCW010015240.1:0-10275 GCA_030068335.1 Chrysichthys cranchii
GAAACCTATATCAGGCAAGAATGGGACCAAATTCAACACCAAAACTCCAGAAACTCATAACCTCGATGCCCAGACGTCTTCAAACCGTTCTGAAATGAAGAGGAGATGCTACACCATGGGAAACATGCCCCTGTCCCAACTATTTTGAGATCTAGAGTAAGCATGAAATTTAAAATGAGCTCATTTTGTGCAAAAAATGTGTAAAATGTCCCAGTTTGAACATTTATGATGTGATCTATGTTCTGCTGGGAATAAAATATTGCCTCGTGTGATTTGAAAGTCTTTTAGTTTTAATTTTATTCAAATTTAAAGAACGCCCCAACTTTTCTGGAGTTCGGGGTGTACCTAAAGCAAAAGGTTAGACACTCACTGTCCATTTTATTAGGAACACCCGTACACCTGATCAGTCATACCATTTTCACCAATCATGTAGCAACACTGCAATGCATTAGATCTTACAGACACGGGTCAAGAGCTTCAGTTAATGTTTATATCAAACATCAGAATGGGGAAAAGTGTGTTTTCGGTGACTTTGGTCATTGCATGGATTTTGGTACTGGAAGGGCTGGTTTGAGGATTTCAAAAACTGCTAATCTCCTGGGAATTTCACACACAACATTCTCTAGTGTTTACAGGAATGCACTGTTGACCTTCGCTAAACCTAAATGCCTGCAAGTCAATGCATGACAACTACAGTGGATGATTGTCGAATTCTTTCTTTTTGGTGAAGAAAAACACCTTTACAACATCGAGACAATTCACGAACACTCATGAGGAGGTAGGCGTGTCACTGTCAGAGTACACAATCAACAGACGCCTACCTGAATGGAAATACAAAGGGTTTACCTCAAAATGCCGACCAGCGATAACACTCAATAACAGAAAGTCTACCAATGAAACTGGGTCACTGGTACTTGTGACTGCTGATACAAACAGAAGGATGAATTCTGGGGTATGCAGAGCTATACTTTGTGCTCAGATTCAGTCACATGCTGCAAAACTGGAAAATGGAAATGTTCATAAATGGCAGAGTCAGTCAGTCCAATTGAGTTTGGTTTTCAGTTGGTGAGGACAAAGTCAAAGGCACAATGACCCACAAAACAAGCAGCAACTAAAGGCGGTTGCACTGAAGGTCTTTCAAAGCATCCCGGGAGGAAACTCAACATTTGGTGATGTTCGTGGGTTCCAGACTTCAGGCAGTCATTGACTGTAAAGGATTTGCATCCAAGTAATCGTTATGTTTGTAATAATGTTAGTTTTTCCAATGTGAAAATGGAGGGACGATGTAAAAACAGCTGTAATTCCTAAACAGTTCATGTGAAATTTGTTGTTAAATGCATTGAATTAAAGTGTAAGGTCTAGATTGCAATAAAATCTTGATGGCTTCATTTCAATTCCATTGTGGCGATGTACAGAGGTAAAAATGCAAAAAGTGTCTCACTGTCCAAATATATCTGAACCAGACTGGAAATCAGCTTATTATTATTATTCTTTTTAAATGCCCTGTATTTAAAGGCTTTCAGATTAAAAAAAAAATCAAAAAACAAACAAACAAACAGAAATTATCCTACTGTAAACACACAAACTTGGTGTCCATTTTAATGTCTCAATACTTACATTTGGCAAAACCTCTCATGAGGATTCCCATGAGAACAAAAAGCATCATGTCAAACAGGCTGTACAAAGTCACAAAAGCAGACGCCAGAGAAATATGGAGACCTGAAAATATAAAATCATATCTCAGATCAGTACAATTTCTGACAGGCTGACAAATAGGAGGAAGATAATAAGTGAATATTATTGTTTCATTTATTATTAATGTTTGTATCAATTAGGGATTACTGTACTCCTAACAATACTTACACCTAAAAGGGTTTTCTTGAAAGAAGTGCTTTTGTAGAATCAAAGCCATCATTAGTGCCATGATTAGAGGTGGCAACGCTGCAGGCATCGGTAAATATAAAAGGATTCTGTTGCTCAGAGTAGTGAATGAACAGAGCTCTGAATGGTGGACAGGAGGTAACCAGTGTTTATAACTGTAATTAACTAGACTAAATTTGTTACAATTGCATGCAGATAAACTGTACTTACCAGCGCAATTTTCTCCATGGTGATGGAGAAACAGAGCAATAAGAGCTCCGTTGAATATTTCGAGGCACACGGTTGAATATATGTGCAGATCGAATTTAGCTGTGGAACAACGGGTGGAAACTTTGAATTGATCTTAATAAGACTAGTTATTTTCAAGCTAGATGATTCTTCCCCTAAAAGGACATCAGGATTTCTCTTTTAGATCATCAAGAGTTTCAGACCTCTGTGTGTCAATCATAAGGGCAGAAGGTGCAGATCCCCACCATATACATTTTATTAGCATTCAACTTTTGTTCATCATTTACAACTTCATACATTTGAAATTCTGTTTAAATGCTAGTTAATTTTGAGTGATCAATAAAAAAATGTTATTTGACAGATATAAACTGATATTTCATTGATCTGTTATTGCCTTTCTCGATATTGTGCAATCACGGGGCTGTGTGCTTACTGCCCCAATTCTCATGAACCTGTTAGTTTCATTTTTTTGGACCTATTGGTCATTCATGGGAACTTCAGCAAGTGCTAACAGAGGCAAGAATCACATCTTTTGTGTATTTACTCTGCACCACCCAGAGTTGTCATATTGAAATGACTTATTTTTCAGAAATTCAAATGAAAGTTAATTTTTGTGACAGTAAAAAAAAAAAAATTCTATAAAATTACTACCTAGTTATAACCTGGAGAGAATCTAAATATACTGTGTGTGGTTGAAGACTTAAAGACTGAACAATAGACTCAAGCTCTCCTTACCTAAAATAAGAGTACCGATGATGGACACCGCTGTTACCACTGCCATTACTGTTTTAATATGTTCATATGCTGTGCGTGCCTGTGTGAGGCCACCAAAGAAAACTGAAAAAAAAAAAGCCAACAGACAAATAAAATCAGTAAATAATGAAAAGCGTTTGAAATTGTTGCAACATCATCAGCTCCAGCAAACTGAGGTACTTCATTTTGTCTGTCCCAGAACAGCACAGAGTAATACATAGAGCATATCTTAAATATTAATCTCAGATTCCAGTTTAGTCTCAGACTTTATTCACTGATAAATGCAAACTTCAATCTGCAGAAGTTTTTTCTTTTTTAATTTTTATATCCTTATGAGCAAGTGTTGTAAGAAAGTCAAAGAATTTTTTAAATAATTGTCTATGTATTTATTTATTACTTATTATCTCTTTGTTTGTTTGTTTATTTATTCATTCATTTATTTATTTTGTTTTGTCAGTGTACCATGTAGAAAATTGAATAATGAACTTCATGGTGCACTTAGTTCAGATTTAATGGCTTACCTGAAAATGAAGCTACTGTTAT
Source organism: Chrysichthys cranchii (assembly GCA_030068335.1). Lineage (NCBI taxonomy): Eukaryota > Metazoa > Chordata > Actinopteri > Siluriformes > Claroteidae > Chrysichthys > Chrysichthys cranchii. Next base: position 3,406 of record JAQMCW010015240.1, read on the forward strand.
AATCGAGTAATAAAGAGGAACAGCCAAAGACTTCACTGATTTTTGCATCCACACTGATGAAGAAATGAGATATTTATATTCGTGTATTTAATTAAATTATGTAAAGGGATTGATTCATAAATTAAGCTTTTTTGTTCGTAACATTTAAAAAGTAGTTTCATAGAAAAAGGCATTCATTATTTTACTCATCATAAGATCAAAATATTTAAGTGACACCTACTTGGCAATCTGTCAAGATAAGGAGCGGCCTTCGTCAGCAAGAGAGGCCGTCCAATGCTGACAGCTGTACAAGTAACAACCTCGTAGAGTCGCCCTACGGTAGGGAATCACACCAAAAATTCATTATTTTTTAAAATGCTTTGCAAATACCAAAGAACAAGTTTATTATGAAATGATTGACACTGAATTTACCTTCTGTTGCCCACAATCCAAAGGCAACAAAGAGGCAGATGTTTGGACAGAGGAGAAGTGCTGCATGCATCATCATGCCCTTTCTGCTAGCAACTGATAGACAAGAAAATTCATACACTTACTGTATATAATTACGCAGTTATTTTACTAAAATATATACATGATGTCTGGTAAAATACCTTTCTTTCTCAAATTGTTGAAAGTTGGAACACTCAATCCCAACGTAAGCAGCAGCGCAACACAGCACAACACCAATATGGACATATGACGTGTAGAGAAACCTGCAGGAATGGGGCAATAAAGAATACACACATGTTGAAGAGTATAACGGTACTCCTCTTGACAAATTTTTATTAGAAATGGCTTCAATTTTGCATCCAATACTTCACATAAAATACTTAGAGCCATAGGGAAATAGAAAAAAAGTAGATAAAAGAGGAGAAATTATTAAAATTACCAATTCCTTGTAAAACCACAATAGTACGTGCAGAATTGTTCTTAGTGTGGACCTCACACACAAATTCTCCATTGTCTTCCCTCCTCACACCCATCAGCTTTAGTGAAACGTTCCCTTTGGAAATTTCAGAAGGAAAGAAATCGACTCTTCCCTGGTATCGCTCATGTGAGGAGTCTGGGAAGAGCTCATGTTCTTGATAAAGCAGAACAATGACGTCTCCGTCTCCGTCAGCCTTTTTCCACGTCACTTCTTCGACGTCACTCCCTGACACTTGGGAATTTACAGAGCAGTTCAGAATGACATCCTCACCCACATGGGCAAAAACCACTTGGTCTGCCTCTCGCACCATAAACCGCTCTGAAAGAATGTAGGGGACAAAGATGGACATATGATCATAGCAACAAGTACAACATTTTGTAGTGTATTTGTATTGCACCTTATAAGGATTTGGAGAAAAAAAAAAGAAAGAACTCTTGGAATATAGCAACTCCTGTAACTGGGAGAGCTCAGTGCGCTAAAATGTATTCAAATCATTGAAAGAATTACAGATTTATTTTAATAGAATGAAATATCTACCTACCAATATCTCTAATTTCCATTGTGACCTCATTGGAGTTTTGGTTTGTATTTATTCTACATCTGTAACCTCCAGCATCTTCTTCAACCACATTTTGCAGTAAGATGGAGAAGTTCCCTCTGAAGACCTCATTTGGGAAAAAGTCAGCTCTGCCTCTAAACAGGTGACTCTGGAGATCTGGTTTGGTTTCTCCTTTCTGAAAGAGGCTTACTAGAGAATCAGACTCCATCTTTCTCCATTCCACCTGCAGACCTTCCAGAGGCAGTGGGCTTTCAGTAAAACATGGGAGGAGGACTGAGACTCCCAACTGGGCCACAACCGGATCCGCGGGGCCGTGGACATGGAGACCTGGATTAATACCAAACCATACATGGGTCCACAGATTCAAATTGTTCTTGAAAAACTACGTTTATCGAAGTAATCTCAAAGCTAAGCTATTTTTTGTTAGTAAATCTGATAGAATTGGAGTATGTAAAGCAGTATTTGTATCCACCACCCAAACCATCTGGTTATTTACAGTATACACCGGCGAAATCATTTTCAAATGGCAGTTAATGTTTCACGAAACCTCCTTCAATTATTCTAACTGGGAGCAGAATTTACACAAGACCATGAATCTCATCTGTTGAAAAATATTGCAAACTTGTAAAATATGGAATTGTAACCCCCATGTTCATCTTATAATAAATAACTACAAAACTCTTACCTTTATATCCAACAGCAAAAACAACCAGAAAAAATATCAGCACATACATCTAGCCTGTACTTTGTTCCTCAGATTCACTTCAACTAAAGGACATAGGAAGTATCTGATTTTTAATAACGCCTTTATGGTATGAGGAACTTACATAAACTCGCAGAGCAAGTTTGAAAGGGCAAAAAATAAATAAATAAAACAAATAAAAGAGACTAAGACCAACATCTGTATGCTATGGATAATTCAAATTAATGGGTAACATTATAGCACATAGTGTTTCTTCAATGCATGTTCTGATTTACTCAGCAGATCTGACACTTTTATACATATTTGTAACATAGAACCAAAGTCATTTCTCTCAGGACTTATCCACACCTGGAGCACAACAAAAACGGGCCTGGCACCCAACCCAGGAAACCGTAGCAACTGGTTTTACTGCATGTTATGACCTGGTCTGGGTCATACAACATCATACACAGGACTAAAAGTGTTGGAAGAATAAGACTGTGCTTGTTGGATTTTCTTCTCACCGAAAGAAATGCACACAATTCCTTTTAATTAACAAATTCCAGTTTTACTCTATTCTGTAGAATATTCATAAGAATAACATAATAATAAGCCACAAGAATTTTAAACCAAAATTGCAGCAACAACCAGCACCAGCAGAATGGTTTACTGCTTTCCAATGAATCTCTCAGAACAATGTGTTTATGCATGTCTTTCTTCAGACAAGTTTTTTAACCTACCACTGAATGCATCAATGCAGCAATGCTTACTAGCTTGCTAGGTTGCGTAAATCTTCTTAAATAGTTATACAATGACAAAAGTGGCATATCCATAGTGCATGTGAACAACACCCTGCATCTGATGTCTTACACAATATGGTCATTTTTTTCACCATGCAAGTAGTAAATCATGTACAGGTGTGAAAATGCTTTTAAAATGGATAAGGTCACTCCTGTGCATCATCTCGCACCGCTTCATGGAGATATTCAAATGTGATTTTCTCATGTTTACCTGCGAACAAAAGCAATAAAGCAAACCCCTGTAATAATGGTTCTTCTCAGTTAAGTAATATCGAGAACACACTATCATTAATGAAATAACATTTTTCACTTAGATTATGAACAAAAAAGTTTTGTGGTGTGACATCATTCATAAAAAGTGAACTGCTGTTTTCGCCGGCACTGGACCAACACTGGTGCTGGTTGCATCCACATTGGGTGTCCAAGATTATTTTCAAGGTCGAAGATTATGGGATATCAATACAGGATTGTCTGCTTAATTGGTGGACATCCTTTGTGGGGTGTTTCGTGGAAACTTCACACGTGAACACGTGAATTTATGTTGCTCAACTGAATTTTGGATCTTGATTTGAAAGGGGGTTGGAGGTATGATGAGGAGTTGATCCAGATATACTGTTAATGACCTGGTTAATGGAAATCTGGTTGATGGAATGTTGTTTGAGTTTGCTTGTGAGCCAAAAAAAAAAAAAAACTTTTAGGCCCAGCATTGTCCAGTGACTCTCAGCCAGGAGGGTGTGGAAGGTTATGGTGAAATCTGGAGATGAATAACAGTACCAACAGCATCCTTTCCAGACCTGGAATGATCAGGTGCCTCCTTATATACAAGTCCAAATTGCTGAAATGGTTGTGACCTGATTTTGATAAATCAAGCCAGTTTAAATGGGCATGCCTTTTCTGAATTCATGCAGCGAGGAATTTGTACAAACGGGTTCAGCGGGTCGCGGGCTCAGACCGACGTCTGTAAGTGGTGAGCTAACACTGGCACTCTGTGTAATTCAAGGTCATGAATAACATTACAGCACATACAGGAATAAATCATTTATCCAATGCATTTTATATGACATTAAGCAAGTCGGTCTTTTCTCCATGTCTTTATCCTGGAATCAGAGTTGTTTTAATTCAAATCAACAAGGCATTCGCACACCCAATCCAGGAAACAGCAGCAGCTTGGCCAGGTGAGTTGTTGATCTAGTTTTACTGCATTCCTTAAAAGAGCTCACTGGAAGGTTCCTGATCTGTAAAACTATGAAACACTTACACAGGATACAGTCACTGCAGTAGGAGATTTATAAAATGCTGCAGTAATGTGTTTACGGTTTAAGTGAGTAGAAATATGGATCAGATAGGCCACGTAACTACACCTGGTCATCTCAGGGTGTACATACACTCGACAGGTTGCTTTGGACTGCACTCAAGAGCGCTCGCCGATACGCACCCGAGTGTGTCCAGGTCGTCACGGTCCAACTAATTATGTTGAAGAAAAGCATTCTCTTTCTCTCTCAGCATGATGGAAACTCTTTGTACACTGTGGTTTATTTGGAATCATTCTGCGCGAGGTGAGACAAGACCCTCTCACATGCCGTACGCACTCATCATTCATGGTACGCGGTGATTTTCAGTAATTCGTGCTCCACAGAAGATTTGTACGCAAGCAGCTGACTTTGAAGGAGGATTTTGTGGCTTTACTGAACAAGTACTCATATTACCGTATTTTCCGGACTACAGAGCGCATCGGTATGTACGCCGCACCCACTAAATTTTAAAAGAAAAATATATTTTCCATATATTAGCCGCACCCAGACTATAAGCCGCAGATATATACGTTGTGAAATGAGATATTTACTCAGAAAGATTTTGCAAATGTTTATTTACATACCTTAATTGTTTCCAAATGGTGCCTCACACGGCAGTAAATCTAGGTACGTGTGTCTTTATGCTAATAAGCTAAGCTGCAACCTAACTTTATTCCGGACTTTGTGGTTGCGCAATTGCCCTCCCCCCCAGTAAAACCACTCCGATTGGCTGGTTGTGACGTCATTGATGACGTGTTCAAGGACAGCCAATAGCATTATCCCGTACTGGAATTTGCAGGGGCCATAATTTTGTCAAAAGAGGCTATAGACTTTCTCCAAACCCCTATAGACTGTTAAATAGATATCCGAGAACAAGTATACCAAATATTAAGTCATTATAATGACTCGCACATAGGTTTTTATCTCCCGCAAAATGTAGTGTACAGTGCCCCCGGTGCTCAGCTAGAGTGCTCTGGCGCCATCTGTCAGGGATGTGGAGTAATGCACTTTACGGTCACAACTTTTTTCCAATGAGCATATTTTCCTCAATATTTAACGTATGAACATCATTTTGGTCTTATTTTAAAGCATTTTTCAAGCTCTTTCCAACAGTGCCCTTTATTTTGTAATACAGCTGATCGAACAAAACAGAAACGTCGAGACATCTTCTTCAGCGTCTTACTCTGTGCATTGATCTGTTGCGTCTTTCACGTTTCAGTGCCCCCTGATGGCAGTTAGCAAGAAAAAGCTATAGATAAGCCGCATCAGTGTACAAGCCGCAGGGTTCAAAGTGTGGGAAAAAAGTAGCGGCTTATAGTCCGGAAAATACGGTACATCTCATTTCTGCTGATAACCCCCCCTAAATCCTACATAGTGGACCTTTAACATCGCAGTTTTACACAGACTTTTCTAAAAGATTTGAGTATCTAAGTATCTTCTTGAATCCACATTTTCTGCTCCTCAGCAAGATGACAGAGGAAAAGTAGACAAGCCTGACATAGTGGGAGCCTTTATTAGGGTACACGTGAGGTGATGATGGCTATTAGTACTTGGATAGGAAATCAGCACATGAGAAAACCTCACTAGTTCCAGAAGGAAACCAGCCTGCTGGTCCAGACCATAAGGGCATAGAAATGCAATCACTTTCTTTCTTATTTTGGGAGACATTCCAGGGTTAAAGGTAAAATTAAAAAAAAAAACTGTCGACATTAAAGATTCCTCTGACCTGGTGTACTTTCTTTTTTTTTTAAAAGTTATGGCTGGTTCCTGCAAACACTGCTTTATTGTGGATAATATTGAGGTTTTCACAGATGAAAAGCTCTAACTGGTGCTTAGTCCATCATACTGATATGTTTGATTTGTTTTTAATTTACTGGTTGTAATATTTAATCCCAGCTAATTTACAGAGGTAAATTAAGACAAATTAATCTGCTATGTATCAATTTTTTACATTTTAAACTAATTCCCCTAATCCAACCTTCCCACCAAAAACATGAGAAAATGCATATGTCATTTGTTTCCAGGCAGTAACATGCACTACATTTATTTAGCTTCTACAGAGTACAAAATGCTTGATATTGAAAATATCACAATACAAGGCTAGCGCAGGTTAACTATCTGCAAAGTTCAAACATAGCACTGAGGGTTTTGGTTTTTTAAATAAATTTATAGATGGAGCTCTCAGATGTGCAGCTGTGTGTCACTGGTTGTGTCTTTTTTTATACCCTTCTTTCATGTTTTCTTTCTTTACTACATTATCTTTGTTGCCCTTTAATTAGCATTTAACTTTTAATATGATTAGACTCAATTTCTCTGTTGTTATCTTCATAACAGTGGCCTTGAATAAATATTCATCCCCTTTGAATTTTTCCACATTTTGTAGTGTTACAAACAGGAGCTGAATTTGACTGAATCATGATTATATACCATGAAATTATATAAAATAGGCAATTATAATGAAGTGATGAGAAAACTAAATACAGTTTGCAGTAGGTAGTTATGTAGTTATGTTATGTAGTCACATGTCATGAGTTACTTAAATTCAGGAGCACTGGATAAGAAACTTAAATGAGATATTTGAAAAAGGACACTGATCAAAATTAGAGAACACTTTCAGATCCCTCCCAGTT
>JAQMCW010015263.1:0-10274 GCA_030068335.1 Chrysichthys cranchii
TACAATTAAAGGGGGTCCTCAGGTTATGACACAATTCTGTGCAGTGTTGTAACCCGAATTTTGGTGTAATTCAAAACACACCCTAGCCTGAGTCACTTCCCTATCCTTACACAGTTGTACAATCATAATCTAGAACATTAAAACACAACTAAGCCACAGAAAAAGGAAAAGGATATAAATATACTGTATTTGTCAGTCGTGTGGGCTTTAGGTGGACACATGTGCAGGCAGGAGACAGCTCTAATGTCCCAAAACAGGTTCATTAGAATCCAAAGCTAAGGTACATAAACAGTAGGTGAAATCAGGGTCCATATTCTCACAAACATGAGAATCAAGGCTTAGCAAGAGTCACAAATGAAAGCTAATGCTTTGCAAGGAGCATATGAATGGGTGAGTCTATTTATAGTCTTGCGAACCGGCAATAAATGCACGTGATGCACGACACAATGCTGGAGAGGAAAACCCGGAAGAGCGCATCGTCCTTGCATCATGCGGAGCGGATCCATGACAGTACTGTAGACCATACTGTAGTAACAGAAAAACTAACATCCCATGTCTGTCGCTGTTTCTCCCTTTTCTGATCTCTTTACAATGTCGAATTTCACTTCCATCATGATGGCTTTCCTCTTCGTCAAAGCACTGCCATCTGAAGACTCTGACTTTTGTTTAGGAGTCATGATAAGAGCCAAAAAGTTGCCAAACAAAGCAACACAAACAGAACACTTGCACTTTTTTTCATGAACTTCGCCAACTTCCTCACTTGTACACCGCGTTACTGCGTATTCTTCTGCCGCACACAACCAAACTACTTCACCCACGTAGTCCATACGTACGACATTAAGTGCAGCATAAACCGAAACATTCATGTCTCAATTTTTTAACGTTTTTATGGGAGCAAGCGTTGCAAACTCGAAATATCATATGTCGAGACTGTTGTAACCCAAGGACCTCCTGTATGTATGTTTTTCTTGAATATATATATATATGTCACGCCGCACCACCACTCAAACTCCTTGCACCCATAATTCCACTCCCAGACACGACCATAGTGTCCCCCTCTCTGAAATCACAGACGCATCCCCAAACCACATTTCCCTTGAGCACTCACAATCAGATAGTATGAACATACAGTATCAGAATATAGGGATTCAGAGCCTGACATGGAACTGGACTCCATTTCCCAGGAGGCCCTGGAGGTAGAAAACATGGCCGACATCCCTAGGTCCGAGTCGCCAGAATTCTGATTTGGTGCAGGTGTGCCCTATTTACCATTCATTTGCACTTTGCAAAGCAATAGTCCAAGTAATAAGCCACGTTTTGCCTGCTGTTCTTCTGTTTATAGAAGTATTTCTGTCATGCCTAAAATTTAATGTCTAGTGATCTCTAGTTAAGAATGAATAAAGCATGGACAAGCGTGTACGTATCACCTAAAAGCACATAAATTAGCTTTAAATGAAAGTCTAACAAGTGACAGGCACATGTTGTAAACTGCTACAAATATTACGCAAGATAAAAAGTCTTATAATGCAAAGAGAAGGACACAGTGTGCGTGCAATAACAAAGACAAGACTGGGGGGGGAAAAACGCAAAAGACACCCACAAAAAACCACGCGAACGTTAAAAGAAAATCAGCACGAAGGCAAATATGCAATGTCGAAAAAGAACAGATAAACAAAGAAGGATATAAATAAACAGATGAATGATCTAAATGTCAGTAGTGAGTGGAAGGTGGAACGTTCACCCTGGATGTTTTAACCACTGAGGCATGGAGAGTCCACGCATTATGTTTTGAAGCACGTGTTTAGAGATTGAAGATATTGAGTAGGCAGCTGCCTGACAACACATAATAGAAGGGACAGGACGTAGAGCTGTGTTCATCATTTCAAAAGGGTAATTACAGTACAGTGATTACATTGGAAATTTGGATAATTCTCCATATTTACAAGAAGATCAGTATCCATTACAACAGTTTCTTTTCGTTCCACTTCAAATTTTGATAAAAAAAAACAGACCTTAAATGTTGCATTTAATATTTGTTAGTGGGTCGCAGGAACATCGATATCCCCTTTGTGCTCCCCCTACAAAGTTCTGCAGGAAATCTTAAAGGGGTTATTTGTCTCTAAACATGATCAGTGAGCACGTGGTCCCCGGGGTAATTTCACTGGACAATTTCTATATGGAAGATAGGCTGGTCAGCTGACAGTTAAATGATGTTTATTGTGTGATTGAGGCATGAGGAATCATTCACCTAGCTGGAGAAGAATTACACCCCAGGCACACTTTCTCCCAGACTGCATTACAGCTGATTAATATTTAATGCAACGAGCAGCTATTTGTGATGTCTAATTTGTAATAGTGCAATCAGGATGTGATTAATGGCATGCTTTAAGTAATAGGATCTATTAGACATCTGACAACTTGGAAAATTAGCCCTAACTATATTTGGTTGACCTTGATATTTTGTGCTAATTAACGTTAGTAGGTTCGACTGGTCTGTCGACTGATATTCATGTTCTTAGTGCAGTTGATTATTTAAATCGAAGCAAGAAAGCTGTTGTTAGTCTTTAACATAAAGTCTGTTCATGGCCCAAAACCTGCTGCATGAAATTTCTCCAGACGTACCGATAAGGATCAGTATAAATTAGCGGAGAAGTTTCCGAGTAGAACTCAGTGAACAGTATAATTAAACACAACCTAAGACAGCAAAGCGAAGGCTAACCACAAGTAAATCGAAGGCATTAGCTTTACACGTGTTGAGAGCGGTAATATATCTATGGGAAATTTTATGGAGCACAACTGTGGCTTTTAAGCAGGCCCTTCTCATATATCACCATAAATGCTTCGGACAGGCGTAATCTTAATAGTTAAAGGGACAAATGCAAGCAACCATGTCATAAAAACTCAATTTGAATTATGATGGAATCATTTCATTAGTAGTGTCATCACTGCTGAAGCCAAGCGAATGGCTCACAGGGGCATGAAATATGTTGGCTATCAGAGAGGCGCAGTCGGTGATGGTCGTCGTTCGTTTTATTCTCTCTGATATTGTAAGAAAGCACAAAGCAGTCAGTCATATGGATCCCCACCTCATGAGATGTCTGTAAAACCTTCAGTGTTTTTCTGAGAACTACTCTTATGAACATTAGCTTTCTGGTTAATATATTCATGACTAAGCCCTGACCTGCAAACCCCAAATACAACAGTTGAATAGTTCTGAGATGGAGGAACTTCATTATATTTTTTAAACCTTTCTTATGGTTTTGATCATTTTCTCCTGAGACATTTGGGGGGCTGAAATTGCAGTGCGTCCCGAATAAAATCAAACACATTTATAACGTTTATTTCATATGAATAGACTCAAAACATTCTCCATTTACCTTGACAGAAAGCCAAGTCAATGCAATCTTCAAGCACGAAAACTGGGTCAAGATGAGCATGCCGGTGAAATGATTACGAATGTAAGATTGGGGGTAAAGGAGGAGCTTCAGTGGGTTAGTTATTATCAACTGGCGTGTCTGCCGGTTTTATATGGGGGCTGGGTGTGGGGTGGAGAGAAGATATATTCTGAGCATATTTTAGAGATAATGCATACTGGCATATTCTGATGTTTCTGATGCAGAGCTCCTACACAAAATGCATAAAGGTTGGCAGGCTCCACAAACTAAATACATGGATTACTTAAGGGCTGGTGGGCCGTGCGTGTGTGTGTGTGTGTGTGTGTGTGTGTGTGTGTGTGTGTGTGTGTTTGTTTGCTGATGAGAATGAATATTAGGCCAATGAAGATTGTGTTCTTTGCTTGCAGTCAGCCATGTCTGATGCTTATTGATTGCACAGGCAGCTTGAGCCAATGACCATGTGATTTTCAAGCATATCAATAACCGACACCTTAGTGCAGATGCAGGCTTGCATGGCAGTGCCGTGGCAGTCTCATCATATCGACTGATTGCACACACAGTCAACAGAACAGCCACTGCAGTGAAAAGAGTTTCGTGAGGTTTCTTTCTTTTTTTTTTCTTTTGAAGTATTTTAGGGGGGGTTTTTTGGCAGTAAAAGGTTCACATCTCATTATAACTGCGTGAGGAATGAAAAATTGCTTCACTGACCCAGAATTTGCATATTCATCCCATTTGTAGTAACAATATTTCATTGTTTTAGAAGGTTAAAATGGTAAATGTCTGGAACTTTGCCCTTCCATGCCTATTAATTCAATGTGATTAGAAGCCTTTAGAAATCAGTATGGTGTCATATTTGAATTATGAAACCTAATTGGAAAAATAATATGGTTTACAGGTTCAAAACAAATCACACAGTTTGTGTAAAATTTATGTAGATTAAGGTTAGGAACTGGATGCCTTAGTTTTGATACCTTGGCATTCAAATTCATTAGTACGACTGAATTTGTATGTATTACAGTATTCGTGTGATCAGGTGGCTGGATTTGGAAACAGTTAAAAGCTTGCATGGTTTTGCTCCAAATCTTTTTATTTATATATAGGTTTGCAGGTAGAATGTCAGAACAACTTAAATATTCTGCATCAAGACTGTGCTCTATTTGTTGTTGTTGTTGTTGTTGTTGTTATTTTAGTTCCTTGCTTAATGAATGCAAATACAATGAGACAAATCTGGTAGCGTTTTGCTCTTACCAGTTTACATTAAGGTTCTGTCCAAGATTTTGATTTACAGTTGGAGAATGTAAGTTCTCTGCTTCAGTTTTGGTTTGTTTGTTTGTCTGTTGGTTTGTTTTTACCTCACAAGTACTAGTATCCTTGTACTGTTAGAAAAGTACTTTTATAAGCAATTAGAACACCCTGCATGCATGTACTATATAGCCGTGTTATTGCACGTTATAACAAATATTATAACACATATCTATTTCATATAGACAGTTGATCTGTTGGTGTAATTCAACCCTGGAGTAAAATGTAAAAGTTCAGACATGAAGTAAAAATAAATCTGCTTGGTTAATGTGGTTATTTAATGGTATAATAATAATAATAATAATAATAATAATAATAATAATAATAATAATAATAATAATAATTTTAGAATCTATCTAATATCTATCTAATAATTTCAGAAAAATGAATAGAAATTGCCTAAGCAGACTACTAAAACTTAAAGTGCATCCACATCATGGTCAGATTTCGATATTTACGTATGAGTTTTTGACATGATTTCATGAATTCATATCAAGACTATATTGTGAATGTTGAGAAACAGAATGTTTTGGCTAAAAGCTCTTCATCAGCTGATAGATAGATAGATAGATAGATAGATAGATAGATAGATAGATAGATAGATAGATAGATAGATATTTTACACTGTGGTATTTAACTTTCAAATATCAAAAAATACAAATTAACAGCCTTATATTGTTATACATTGTCATAGAAACACCTAGAACATGAACAGCTTCACACAGTCTTGTGCTGCTATCTAGTAATTTTCATAATATTATGTTCTAATAGTTGGATGGAGAAATGTACACTAAATGCACACACACACACACATCCACTCCCACCCACAATTCCACACACACACATCCACTCCCACCCACATCCACTCCCACCCACACACCCACACCCACCCACACCCACACCCACACAGTTCTTCCATGGAAGTGCGAGCTCTTTTAACACTAGTACAGACTACATAGCTGACAGTATATTTATAGTAATACAGGGCACAGGAAGAAAAATGCAGCCTAAAGTAAACTCACATTTCTATTTTAAATTAGAACCTTCATAGTCATCTAAATTCAGTGCTTTCTTTACCTGTCAACACTTTTCGCTTGTTAATCTGTTAGCTAAAGAGCACTCTGCGATTAAATTGACTTGTCAAAGAATGTCTACTGACTTTATCAGCTCCTTAATACCTGAGGAAATGTCTCATTAGCATAGCTGATCATCCCCTCCACGTCAGTCAATTATTTTCAAAACTATATCCCATTCGTGCAACACCCTCTTCACTGAACTAATGATGGAAGCTTGGACTTCTTTGAGAGTTTAAAAGAAGCCAACATGGCTGACTCCTACCTGCCCTTGAGCTGTTCTGTGAAAATGGTATTAAACGCACTTTGTATTTTTACACTGTAGATCCATCATGTTGACAGGCAGCTCTATTTGACTGCTGCTAATGCTGTTCAGTTCATTTGGCCTGCCCAGGAGCCTGGTGTCCTAATTACTAATGTCCAAGTCAACAGTTTCCAAAGGCTCCCTCTGACATGTTGGAGATGAAAACAGTTTAGATTTACCGTGTAGAGTTTTTCTGAGCAAGCAACACTGATTATGAGTGATGTTATTATAACTTCTCTATGGGAAACTTGTCTAAACACAGATGGACACGTGAACTCTCGGGAACAGCATTTTGTTGGGGCAGGATGACAATAATAATGACATTGTCTCAAATAAATTTAAGTCGAGAGCTTATCGCACTTTATGACATAGGCTATATAGGACAGCTAGTGACTTTTTTTGAGTAACCCTATTATAGACAGTTGAGAGTTGGCATCATACAGTCATCCAGAATACAGACTAGGAGCTCGTTTTGAGTGCATTTATATACATTTGCTTAAGTGTGTTTATTAACCATGTTTTCCAGGTTTCAGCACAACTTCATCTCAAGATATACAGTACACAAAAGCGCTGAAAGTATCCCCCAAAATTTTGGCCCTGGAATAGGGAGACACACTTTAATTTTTTTTTGTTTTGTTTCCTCAGCCTTTGCATGAGAAACAAGGCCACAATCGTGCACACACATTTCTGATGTACAGAAATTATCCACTCCATAATCCCCCTAACGTAGCTCTTTTTTGGTAACCCTGTTATAAACTGTTCTGTCTGTTGATCCAACCCTGAGCATGGGGCAGCATGATTGTCACCCCACTTATCATTAGCAGTTGTTGTAGTTGCCAATTTTTACCAATAGATGCAATAATAAATAACTAAAAATTAATCTAGACTGCGAAAACCCTGCCCCCTGATTTTGCAACATCTATAAAGGTGAGCAAATCAATGGAACATCAACTTGAAACTGTCAACATTCGGAAAATTTGTTGATAATTTAAAAGAGATCATTTGCATTTAAGTGGAATGTAAATGCATTTAAAATGTACCGAGTTGTGAGTGAAGATTTTATGAAAACTAACTTCAGCTGAATGGCTGATATAAACCTGCCCCTATGGGCAAGAGTTATTAACTGTCTGAACTTGACAGGCATTCATTGCACACTAATAAAAATAAATATTTTTGAATTTAACAAACAAAACAAACACAAACACAAATATAGGTAGTCCTCAAGTTTCGTTCCGCCACACCCATTGTAAGTCGAAAATATTGTAAGTCAAACTACTGTGTTGAACCACATAGCCTAGCTTAGGAATCTCAGCCTAGCTTAGCCCAGCTTAGCATAGCTTAGCCTAGCCTACCCAGAAGTCTTTTCCTGGAGAAGACCACACACACTCACTGAAGACTTCATTTGAATCACATTTCTATCAAAAGAGAGAGTTTGTCAGAGAGCGGTCCGTACCTGGTGGAGGCAGCAGCGCTCTGTTTCTGAGCTCCGTCCAGTCGCAACACCCCGCTACACAAATACTGAGCTCCGGCTGCAGGCAGCCGCCGTTGAAGCTGTTCCGTTAATAATCACAAGAAAACCCGTGGTAATGCACTGTACAGTACATCAGTACACAAGTAACTCCGTGAGTTGCGGGAGAGAGTGAGACATCGTGCGAGGCGAGTAATCCGGGCTTCGCCCGCGTACTTCCGGGTGTCATCTGAACGTCCATGTACGCCATACGCTTTTACACTGGCCTGCCTGCGATGCCTGCCCGTGAATTTTATATATTTTCTCAAATATTTTTCAATTTTCAGCATATCACAAATGTTCTGTCCTCAAATTTATTTTCGTGTAAATGTGTGATGTTTTGTTAAGAATATTATTTGATGTATTAAAATGATCTGATATTGATCTGTATTCAGACAATGACAGACACACTGAGTAACAGGGTTACTTTGGGCTGAACCTTAATTTTGACACGTCTTTGTCAAAAAGATGCGCGACTGCTTATGTCTCTCATAACCGTGGTAATCTCCGATAGGAAAAGCATGTTCTGTACCGCCAAGTCTTGCGTAGTTTCTCATGCCCACAAAAGCAATAGCTCGAAGTTTATTATCCCTTTCTGCATAAGTGAACATGTATATTCACTCTAAATTTACATCGATTAAATTCTGGTGATGTTCTCAGCCTCGGTATGTTCCGAGTGAAATGTGTGGATTCACGTAACGTACAAGCTAACGTTAATGAACTAGCCGTGGTAACGCGTGACAGGAACTAGCTTAACTTCTAGCGTTGCAGTTTATGAGCTAACCTAGCACTTGTTCATGTGAGATTTATTTATAGTTAAGCTCAGAATTTTAATTAGTATAGTGACTTG
Source organism: Chrysichthys cranchii (assembly GCA_030068335.1). NCBI lineage: Eukaryota > Metazoa > Chordata > Actinopteri > Siluriformes > Claroteidae > Chrysichthys > Chrysichthys cranchii. Next base: position 8,432 of record JAQMCW010015263.1, read on the forward strand.
CTGTACTGGAACGAGTTTTAGAGCTTTAATCTCTCCGTTTGTTACAGTTTTCACTCATGCTATTTTATCTGCCTATTGACACAATAAATGGAGCCGGGTGCTCGCTATCCTGGCTCACTTGAAAACCTGAGTTTGGCTCGCTGTTGTTCTGTGCTAACGTACTAGATGTGCATAACGCCCAGGGAGAACAGTATAACAATCGTCATCGTAACTTCGAAAAATCATTAGTCGGGCCTTCGTAACTCGAGGGGCACCTGTATATATTTGGAGAAATTCACTGCTCTAGTTATTCACCGACTCTTGATCGTAAAATGATTTGTTGGTGGTGCAAGTGGCATTGAATTGTCATTATCAGTGACCCTGTGAAAGCCCAAGCATGTTCCAGGCATGTACATATGTAGTGTTTCTACCAAGCGGTTTGTCTATTTATCAGTTCTAACACCTAAATCATACAGATAAAAAACTGTGAAAGTCTTTTGCTTATTGTGCCCCTCACACATGTATTGCTGCAGATTGTATTTTTGACCATATCTGAGGTTCCTCTACAGTTCCCTCTATAATTTAAAGTACAGTCCATTCCTTTTTGTCACATACAGAATACGAGCAATACTAATGCTCCTTTGACTTACCCAGAACACCAGGTACAAGGGAAGAAGTGTATTCATGAGAGAAAGAGAAATCAAAAGGGAATGGTGAGGAAATTGAACAAGCCCGAGCTGAGCATGTTCTTGCTTGACTTTCTTTCTTGTCTTTTACACCACAGCAGCTTGAGCATTCACCTATGTAGGTCAGATTTCTTCCCAGCTATGAATTGAAAGGGCATGAAGGGATCAAATTGGACAGGAGGTACGCACTGGGCTCTCACAGAGCCGTAAGCCACAGGCCTGAATGGCAGCTGGAGCAATCCCAAGCAGCAGCTTTTGACTAGAAACATTGATCGTTTTTGTTGTCAGAGATCTGACTTCTTACAGCAGGATGAATTTAGATAAATAAGTGATGTTTGGGGTTTCAGAATGTTTCCAGTATTAGGGGACCTGGTGTGTATGTGTGATTGAGTCTCAACCATCAGAGGCTTGAGACCATGGAACCTATCCAAACACTCACGAGGAAAATAACACTGAGAATGTGATCACACTTCACATCTTCACTGGCCTTGTCAGTACCATTCATAAACAGTTCAGGAGAAATGAAAGGCACAATTTCAAGCAAAATTCAGAAACAAGGGCTCTTAGATAAGACTCAGGTAAAAATAGAGTCTCCATTTGGTTCTTTGAATAGTAATATATGCCCTTTTAGTAAATAAATAAATTACATTACCGTCATTGGGCAGACAGCCTTATCCAGAACGACTTAGATTTTTATCTCATTTATACAACTGAGCATTTTTCGAGGTTAAGGGCCTTGCTCAAGGGCCCAGTAGTGGCAGCTTGGCGGTGCTTGGATTTGAACTCCCGACCTTCCGATCAGTAGTGCAGCATCAACTGTGGTGCATGAAAACAACATACTCTTTGATGATCAACATACAATTTGAAGATCAAATGCCCCCACAAAGGTAGGAATATCAGAAAAGAGGGCAGTTCTAACCTTGTGGGGACATTTCGTTAGTCAAAAAAAGACCAATAAAAATGCTAGCTTTAATTAATAAACCGTATAGCACAAAAAGTTTCCTTTTGGCTTACTGTGTGTGAGCTACACTTACCATTTAGCCTGCATTTGTACAATTATAAGCCCTCAACAATTTTTAACATCATCATTTTATATATTAATATTATTATTATTATTATTATTATTATTATTATTAATAATAATAATAATAATAATAATAATAATAATAATAATAATA
>JAQMCW010015345.1:0-10268 GCA_030068335.1 Chrysichthys cranchii
GGTTTTTAAATGCCCCCCCCCCCCCCCCCTTCTCCCCCCTCTCAGCTTTAGAGAATTTGCACCGTTTCCATGACACCGAGGATTACCCCTAGACCTCCTCGTCCTCCTACGCTGCACATTAAACGATGCAAACTGAAATTTTTTTCCAGCGTGCGAGTCCTGCTGTCTTCTAACCCTCGGTCAGATTAAACAGTCATATCAGGGTGCCATAAATTCTGGCCCTGTCAATCATATCATGGTGTAAGACTACGAGTCTGACCCCAACCAATCATCGTTCAGGTCCCTGCGTGTCGTCGGGGAGGAGGGTCAAGAAGCTGTCGAGCACGGCGACAAAAGCAAAGTCAAGGAACTCACTGTAGGAGTCATCACCCCGGGTGAGGAAAAAACCTACAAAGCATGGTCTTTTTTAATCAGGGTGTCATGGGGCGTCCCAGACGCCACCTCTTTGATCATGTCGTGCTACGAGATCATGTCGTATTTATTTATTTATGATTTATGATACACATTGTCGCTTCTGACATTTAAAATTGGGCCCAATGCTGGAAATTCACCTGCCACAACACAACAAAATCACGTTGAAGTCGTGCAGTCTGATCCTAGCGTCGCTCGTTCTAAGACGCCCGATGAATTCTTTCGCAGGTTTTCAAAACTTTGACAGCAAAATCAGGTCTAATAGATCATATATATCAAATCATAATATATCAGGTCTATAAAGTCAAATGGCTTAGGGCATGTAACTGCACTCTCGCTCACACACACACCCCTTGTATAAACTTTTCAGCTTGGCGTTAATAATTTATTGATCTTCATGTGGCTGTACAAGTAACCCTGTGGAGAAATATATTTTAAAAAAGTGCATAAAAATAAAGTAATAAATATGTTTAAAAAAAAAAAAATAAACAAAATGTGTTTTTATACACACACACACATTTCAGGACTCAAACTCACTAGAACTCAAATTTCTTAAAAGTCGAACAGACCAGATCGAAAAAAAAATGACCTTGAACTCGATCTGAATCTCAGAAGTTGAACCGTGAACGGCGACCTAAGATAACTTGTATGCGTGGGGAATTGAGTGACCAAAGGGTAACGCTTCAGTCTCAGCCTCGCATTCACTGTGATACCATTGTTTGTTGGTGATGGTGCTTTTTTTTATTGAAAATATCAGGTAATACACTGTGAGTCAGATGGAAAATCCCTTTCAGGCTTTATTTAGGCTCCAGGCAGAAGTGCATGAGACGGCAGGCAAACTCGCAGTCGAAGAACAGGCAGGGTAACTGAACTGCGTACAACACCACGAAGGAACAGGCTACAATCATAAACCGAATAACAAGCGAGAAGGTCAGAACCGGAAGAGAATAGACTTGGATCATGGCTTGACAGATTCACGCACGAAAGCGGCCATCAATGTTTTGCCATTTGAGTGTCCAAGACCGAGCCTCTTATAGTCGGAGTCATTAGACCAGATGTGGATCACCTGCGGAAGACCACGTGACGCCCGCACCTGGAGTGAATCCTTGCGCATGCGTAGATATGTAGATGTGTTTAGCATCTGTGTTTAGCTCTTCTTGTTTTATCCTGTTCATTTTGTGTTTAAATGCTTAAAAAAAAAAAAAAAACATATTTAGGTGTAATTTTTTGGGGCCGGGGAACGAATGAATTGGTTTTCCATTATTCCTTATGGGGAAAATTCGATCAGAACTCGAGCTTTTTAGGATTCGAACCCGCGTTCTGAACGGATTAAGTTCGAGTTATGAGGTACCACTGTGTGTGTGTATGGGAGGGAGGGAGAGAGAGAGAGGCACAGAGACAGAGGGAGAGAAAGAGAGAGAGAGGAACAGAGACAGCGGGGCAGAGAGAAAGGAACAGAGGGAGAGGGGAGAGAGATGGAGAGTTTCTTTACAGCTGCTGTAATGGAAGTGTGAACAGGAACTAACTGGTTCCTCAGAGGTTTCACATCATGAAACGTCAATATAAACAAATAAACATGTTGTTCTTTAATAAATCTGTTTATAAAATACTTTTAGACCATTTTCTCTGGTGGAACACGAACAAAACACGTGGCGTTAGAGAAATCCTCAACTGGCCTTTAACACCACACTGATGGCGTTGGTGAGTTTCCTGAAACAGCACGAGCCTCACTTACAGCAAGCTGCGTTATCCACCAGGGCTACAGCAGGGTTCACACCAGGGCTACGGCAGGGTTCACACCAGGGCTACAGCAGGGTTCACACCAGGGCTACAGCAGGGTTCACACCAGGGTTCCACTAGGGCTACACAAGGGTTCCACTAAGGTTCCACAAGGGCTACCCCAGGGCTCACACCAGGGTTCCACTAGGGCTACACAAGGGTTCCACTAAGGTTCCACTAGGGCTACCCCAGGGTTCCACTAGGGCTACACAAGGGTTCCACTAAGGTTCCACTAGGGCTACCCCAGGGCTCACACCAGGGTTCCACTAGGGCTACACAAGGGTTCCACTAAGGTTCCACTAGGACTACCCCAGGGTTCACACCAGGGTTCCACTAGGGCTACACAAGGGTTCCACTAAGGTTCCACTAGGGCTACCCCAGGGCTCACACCAGGGTTCCACTAGGGCTACACAAGGGTTCCACCAGGCAGAGCTCACACACCAGGGCTCAGTGTGTGTGTGTGTGTGTGTGTGTGTTTGTAGTGAAAACACTGTGTCGATAAACTTCTAAAACAAACATTACACATAAAAAGCCGGTGTTTTCCGGCCAGAGTTTTTAATGTCGACGCGTGACAAAGTGTTAAAGTGTTAAAGTGAACATTTCAGTCAACACCAAAACAAGCCGCCTCACACACTGAAACATCGACTGTCCTAATGTTCGGCGGCTAAACTGAAGGTTTTATTCTAAGAATTACCCGTTAAACCTTTATTAAGAATAATTTTAAAATACAAACAGACTTGCTAATCAGTGAACAGCACACACGGCGTTACAACTAACTACGGAAAAGTATCCGCCTGAAACTGGAGACACCTGCCTGGTGAGTAAATGTCAGTGGCCCCGTCTCAAATCCTCCCGCATTCCCTGCACGCGCGCACTACATAGCGCACAAAATAACACCGCCGACCGCCCTATGTAGGGCACTACTCCTTCAAATGGGACTCCCTGACAGCGGCGAGCTAATAATAATGACAGCCTTGTTAACTTAGCTTAGCCAGCGACTACATTCACAAACATTTCGGAGTAATGTAGTTACTCGTATATGTTTTAAAAAATAAACTCCCTACCTCAATAAAACTCAAATTGGGAGCCCAAACGCCTCCTTGTGTTTTTGGTTTTTTTTGTGGTTTGTAATTCTCCGGCTTACTTCGGGAGATAAACTTCCGCCATGTTCCTGGTTCCCGGTCGGGCTCGCGTGACCGGAAGTAAGGCGGAGCGACTGATCAGCGCCATCTAGTGTCGTGTATGAATCAGAGGGAGACAGACAGACAAACAAACAAACGCCTGTGGGATGTTACTGCCCTCTTGTGGACATAAGTTGACGTTAGAACAATTTATTCGCTTAGTTTTTCTCTTTCTCTTTTTTAATTTGATTTAATTTAATTTAATTTAATTTAATTTTACATTTCTTTCCTTTGTTTTCGTTTTCTTTTCTTTTCTCTGCTTTTCTTTTCTTTTCTGAGCTGTAGCAAACAAATTTATTTGCTAAATACTTTCCACCTACAATTTGAAATTTTTTTATGAGAACCAAGTGTTTTCTTTTCTTTTCTTTTTGATTTTTTAAAGAAATGTATTTAAACTGTAAAATACACAACCCACTTGTGGAATGTCACTGCCCTCTTGTGGACATAAGTTGACATTACAACAATTCAATCTCATCATTTACCTGCTTTTCTCTCTCATTTTTGGGAAGAATTAAATGTAATTTAATTTAATTAAAATTTATTTTTATTTATTTTCCTTTCTTCTCCTTTCTTTTCTTTTCTTTTCTCTGCTTCTCTTTTCTTTTCTTTTCAATTAAAAAACAACATTTATTTAAACTGTCCTGAGCTATCGCTCAGGCCCGCTTGTTGAATGTAACTGCCCTCTTGTGGAGATAAGTTGACATTACAATTTATTTGATTATTGTTTACCGGCTTCTATCGCTCTCTTTCTCTCTTTTTTAAAGAATGACGGAGAACCAAACATAACTTTTTTCTTTTCTGATCTGTAGCACACAAATTTATTTGCTATATGCTTTCCACCAGTAATTCGATTTTTTTATGAGAACCAAGTCTTTTCTTTTCTTTTCGATTTTTTACAGAAATGTATTTAATCTGTACTGAGCTATGCTCAGGCCCGCTTGTGGAATGTCACTGCCGTCTTGTGGACATAAGTTGACATTACAACAATTTAGTCTTTATTCTTTTCTTTTCTTTTCTTTTCTTAGTAATGTACTTAAACTATCCTGAGCCATCACACAGGCCCTCTAGTGGATTTCACTGCCCTCTTGTGGACATAAGTCGACATTACACTAATATATTTCCCAGACGTCTTTCTCCATTTTACTTTGCTTTTGAAGAATGCTGTCTTTCATTTTTTGTTGTTGAAGGGTTTAAGATTTTGTAGGACAATTCCAATTCAGTTACCAAAACATATATAAGTGCCCATTCCTTGCCCCCCATATTCCCCACCTGATATTTCCACAACAACATGTGGGTTTGAACAGAACAGATATAAATATAAGCTCTACATTTGTTCAATTGCACAGTAAATCCTAATCTATCTCATGCACCTCCAGCACTCTGAATTATACTGAGCTTGTAACATATAAAATATTGCAAAATAAAGTGCAGAAGCTCTTCTATGAGATGCACAGTTACAGAATGGAGATCTATAATCACTTTATCATCATTCTTTGGTTAACGTTTGACCCAAATTCAAGCTGCTCACTTTATAACCATCCCTAAATACCACGTACTCAGGCATTCTGAATCCATACAGCTCTTATCAAAGCAGCAAGAAGTTCATAAGCTCACGTCCATAATCATCTGTCTGTCTTTCTCCAAAGGTACCGAACATTTCTCTGTGGAATTTGTGTAGTGTGTTATAAAGTTTACTACTCTGATGAATATTCCTGGAGTGAGGTACCACCTTGAGTAAATGTAACCTAATTCAATGAAGCTGTAGACAGATCAAATGTATGACATGCTTTTCTTTTGTCTGTATTCCATTCCAGGTCTGACACTGAGGTGCACAAAGACGAGCAGAGTCTGTGAAGATGGATGTGTTAGCTACAAAAGTGCATCTGCCGACTGTGAAAAAGTTCTTTTGATGTAAAATGTCTTTGGGGAGACTCCCGGCTGAAATACGTCCTCGGACCACAAATGCTGCTACGCGGATCTCTGCAACAGTGGACCAATTCCTGGTAGAAACACAGCCTTTCCACACAGGATCCCTTTAATATGTTTTAACACAAAATGTGTTTATGTTATCTCTGTGGTTTCTGGGCTTCAGTGTCTTGTCTCTCAGCTTTGACACAAAAACAGCATTTATGCCATGTTCACATTCACAGGAATTTCTGATTTCAATGAACAAATGTGACAAATAATCATGTGACAAGTTCACACATTTATTTACATTATATACATTTTTCAGTGTAACACCGGATGAAGCTGAAATAAAGGAATAAAAACAACAAACACTTCCATACTGACAAGTTGCAGCACTTTTACCCAAACAGTAACACGATCTGACACCAAAAGGAAGCGTTCTGTTGAACATCCATCGCCTTCTTAGCTATATGAAAAAATCTAAATATGTGCTTGCGCTTTAACTTTTAATCCAATCTGTGTTAAAAACCCCATTTTAACCCAGTGTATGAATGAAGATCTTCAATGTGACCTCTGAAACTCCAAGAAAAGAAAACACCCACCCCCTTATTCATCACCATAAAACCACACTTCCTCTCAGACTTCTTCCGTATTTTAACCACATCTGATTCATCTGCACACCTCAACATCTATAAAACCACCAACAGGATGTCTCAAGTCACTGTCTGATCATCTGCATGCTGTTCTCCGAAGGTAATGTGGCTCACATTTTGAACAGAGGAAATAAGTTGAATTCATTTTTCAGTATATGAAGAATTCAGTTGAGGTCAGAAAATGAAGAAATCAGCTGGTCATTGGTTCCTTGGTGAGCATCGATTACCGAATAATGACAAGATTTTCATTGTTTTCCCCAAAGAACTCCCTCTGTTTTTCCTTTTCATTCGTATTTCTCTTTTTGAAGTGTCTGACATACGAATACCGAATCTGTCCAGATGAGTGACTAACTGAAGCCACTTCTGATCATATGAGTAAGTGTGTGTGTGTGTGTGTGTGTGTGTGTGTGTGTGTGTGTGTGTGTGTGTGTGTGTGTGTATTATTTAACCTAATTTATTTATTTTTTCTCTGGATTTGTTTTTTCAAGAGTACTACAGTATGAGTAATAAATACTAGAATTTCAAAGATCTGACATGTTTAGATGTGGAGTTACAGAGCACCAAAATGCTCCAAAGCATAAAACGATTAAAAAAAAAGATTTCAACAAGCTAAAAAATGGTAAATATGCAGCTGTGGATCTTCAGTTGCAGTAATTAAAGACAACTTGAATGTAAGAATAATGACTGAAAATTTCATGCATCTAACTTAAATATTCCCAAAGTTAAGGCTTATGGAACTTCATAGATTTTCTACAGTACTTACTGTATGTGTACAGTAAAATGTGGGCTACGTCCCACCTGTTCAAGCCCCTGTATCTCAAAGACTAACAAAGCACTGGCTCCAAGGCAGACGTTTTGCACGCCGTTTCCTGGAACTAAATGATATTAATATTTAAAAGTATAAAAGTATAAAGCAAATCTGATATGGTCAGTTGGGGAAGCCTTCAGTGCTATTATATGGACTTTCCCCAATCCAAAATTCATATAGACCTCACATGTTAAGTAAAAAGTTATTGACGACGACGACGACGATGACGACGACGATGACGACGACGACGACGACGACGACAACAACAACAGTAGTACCACACCATACCAATTTTTGCACTAATGTTCTTCATAAATAGTAATTCCTGTATATCACTGAATGTAATGACAATACTAATAACATGACCAAATAGCAAAATTACAATTACACCTCGAAATTACAATGTCATGCATACAGCCTTACACTAAAGAAACGTTAAATAGTATTTATTGTATATTAAAAGGCTTTAAACCTGTGTTTCGTTTCACTTTTTGTTTTGCGTTGTTTTTCCTGCGCTAGGTCCCTTTCCTGATCCTGCCTTGTCCTGGAAATTTGCAATTTTCTTTTGCTTTGTCATTTTTCTCCTTATGTCTTCTCCCTAAGCTTCTTGATGACCTTATTTTGCATTTAAATGATTTCTGCATTTGCATCCATCATTGCAGATCTCCTTTAATGGAGAACTCGTACAATAAAACACTCTGGAAAGCTGTATGAGGCCAATACTAAACATAGGAATATTATTATATTTTTTAAACCACCATACAGCAGAATGCTTCCTTTTCGAGGTTTTGGTGCAGATATATTCCTTCAAAGAATTAATCCTTGTGCTCCTTGAAGCCAAAGTTAATCACGGCCTATTGTGATGTGTGTGCTGTGTTTGCAATGTCTGGACTGTGGAAGGCTGGATAACCGTTGAGAAAATGTATACAATGTAACATGTTTTTAAAATAGATGCATGTGATTGGTTGGATTTGAAGAGGGGCACTAAATAAATAATGATATTATTCTGTGAGGAAGCGCAGCGGCTTGCTTGGTTTTTGTACAATTCGCCGAGACCACTGTCCGAGACCAAGGCAAGCCCGAGACCAAATAGACTCACGTCCGTGACAAGACCGAGACCACAAAAAATTGGTCTCGAGACCGGTCTCGAAAACTACATCCCTAGATATTAGTAAGCTGCTGCTGCTGTGACTGTGCAGTTTCCTATAGGGAGGAATAAAGTACTCTATCTATCTATCTATCTATCTATCTATCTATCTATCTATCTATCTATCTATCTGTTTCTCATATTTTTATTTAATTTGTGACCTGTCTGTATTTAATTAAAACTGTACTGATCTGGGAAAGTTCTTGTGAAATTTCACTGCCCTCTTGTGGGCTTAAATTGACATTACACTGTCATTTGTCACATGCTTTCTTTCTTTCTTTCTTTTTGCAGAATTATGGAGAATTTGGAGATTTGGGGAAATGTATTTCCCCACTTTTTTTCTTGTCTTTTCTTTTCTTATATTATATTTTGGTTTAATGTTAAGGTTGTAAGAAATATACAGTCAAGAACCACATAGTAGCCATTGGGTTTGAAAATATCTACTATTGAAATGACATTAAGAAAATGAATTCATATATTTTTGTCCCATGAATTTGCCACTACAGGTAGTCCTCAAGTTACGATGGAGACGCGTTCCCCCACACCCATCGTGAGTCGAAAATATCGTATGTCAAACCACTGTGTTGAACCACTTAGCCGAGCTTAGGCATCTCAGCCTAAATTAGCCTAGCTTAGCCCAGCTTAGCCTAGCTTAGCCCAGTTTAGCCTAGCCTACCCAGGAGTCTTTTCCTGTCGAAAACATGCTTTTGAATTAAAAGTAGCTCTTGAGGCACACAAAAAACCCCTGTGTTAATGCACTGTACAGTAGGCTACACTGATACACAAGGGAACTCTGTGAGTTTCAGGAGAGAGTGGGGCATCGCGCGAGTCGAGTGATCCGGGCATCGTCTGTGTATTTCCGAGTGCCGTCTGTGTACTTCTGGGCGTCACTCAAACTTCCGTGTTCTGTTACGCTTGCCTGCCAGCGATATCTGCCTACGAATTATAAATATTTTCGAATTGTTCTGATAAGCTAGGCTAAGACGGCTAAGAGCAAACCTATAGTGACCTGTCAGCTACACACATGCACACACACACACACACACACACACACACACGCACACACAAACAAACAAATAAATAAAAAAATAAAATTACAGTTATAGTTCTATCTTTTGCCTCACACCTTTTTGTAGATTGTTTTTGTTATTTATCCAAAAATTTTGACTCGTTATGAAGAATTATTCGGCAGGAATGGCAAGGTGTGATTTCTGTCTCTTATGAAGGTTGACGACATCCTGAATTCTGTTACGTGCTGAATCAGGATCTTTCAGTCCAACACCTTCTAAAAAAATAATAGTCTTAAAAATCAAACTGAAATCGTACCACGATAAGCCAATAAATGCACTTTAGACAAGAATGTATTGACATGCAGCTGCAGTCTACTCATGTGTTTGGATAAAGCAGATAAGACAGAGTTACCGTACCCAGGATTTATCGTCATCAAACTCAGCATTGGCCTTTCTCGGCACAGGCACTGAAGAGAAAATCCAAAGTACTTTGAGAGCAAATTCACACGAGTGGCACACAATCAGGTATCCATGGTTATGAAAACCGTGACTTTTACTTTCGTAATTTAATAGTATAATATCACTCCTATCGCCTGGACAGGCAAAATTCTCAGGATCGGCAGTATAAAACTCCATGATACCTTAATTCTTACAGTTACAGCAATAGTATAACATCACACACACACACACACACACACACACACACACACACACACACACACACACACACACACAATAGTATATTGATTGGTGTGGCATTGTCACATGGTGTATGTCCACAAAAATGGACGTGTTGTTCTTTTAAGCAGGGGAATATTTTTTATCCAACATGCGAAACCTCTCCATATTTGGTCCCTAACAAGACCACTTTGTCCTCCCAAACAACAACAATCCAGCTATTTATCTGTCTTTAAGTGTATGTAAACTATATATGTGTTTATTAATTCACTCCACTTTTTTTTTTATTATACCCTCCAATACAGCACATTGCTCGACATTATTTGTTTCATTGTGAATAGAATAGAATAGAATAGAATGTCTTTATTGTCATTGTCACAGGTACAACGAAACTGAAAGTGGTCTGGAAGATACTTAGATTATATCACCACCTGCCCTCATTGTTCGCGACCACTTAAGTGGGATAACCTGTATCATAAACACTGCACTATTTTGTTTAAATCACACAGTTGTACAGAATGTCTTTGAATGCGATGGCATTAAATTTATCCAAGGTTGGAGTGGAACAATAGTGTGGAGTGTCCCGCACAGAACCACTAAACACCTTGGGGACGAACTGGAACTCTGTGTGTGTGTGTGTGTGTGTGTGTGTGTGTGTGTGTGTGTGTGTGTGTGTGTGTGTGTGTGTGTGTG
>JAQMCW010015354.1:0-10268 GCA_030068335.1 Chrysichthys cranchii
CCACACATAAACCCATAATACACTTTAAAAACATGTTTTGAGGCTGAAACACATTCATTGGATTTATATTCATTTCAGTGGGAAACACTGATTCGGGTCTTTTTATATATAAATATATATCCATTTCATGCTCAAAGATTATATTCGATTTCTTAAGTAGTGCTGTGCATGAACCTAGATAAAAACAAAAGAAATATAAAAATATAAATAAATTTGCATCAAGTTGTAGCAGGGTTTTTTCTTTTCTTTTTTTTTTCTTTTTTGCACCAAGTCTTACCTTGTGGTTATATTTTCTTTTCTCTCTTTACCTTTCTAGGCGTATGACTCCACATGTACCCTGCAATGAATATGAATACCCAAATAGTCAATATAATTCAACAGGGTTAAGATTAGACATGAGCCATTTGATATTTCAGTCAATTCAATACAGTGCAAATTCAATCCAAATTGTATTTGTATATTGCTTTTAACAACAGACATCGTCACAAAGCAGCTATACAGAAATATATAAATTCTGATTATACATTTTAAACATATGAATGAATATATTTATCTCTACTGAGCATGATAGTGGCCAGGGAAACCTCCATGAGATGAAATGAAAACCATCCTCCATTTGGAAGACACAGGATAATGCCATTACAAATAACTCACTCCTAGAACTGTGTGTTATATGGTCCAAACGCACAATTGTGTAGCCAGGAAATTCATTATAGTTTTAACATGCAGTCTATTTGTTAAAGTTATCAACTGTTCACTGAAGGAGACTTGAGTGCAAAGCTGTTTGTGGCAATTGAGGTCCTAAATTTATCATGGGAACTGGTCTAGGATCTCATAAGATCTCATAAGCCGGCAGTGTTTGTAATGCATTTACATCATTCATTTATTCAGTTTTCATGATTAACTACTATCTGTTCAGGATCAGGGTTAAGCAACTAGTTTGTTCACACTGTGAAATAGAGGACCAGCTAAATTCATTAGCATTATTAGGAGGCTAATTATGAGTTGGGCGGCATGGTGGTGTAGTGGTTAGCACTGTCGCCTCACAGCAAGAAGGGTTTGGGGTCGGCCTGGGCACCTTTCTGTGCGGAGTTTGCATGTTCTCCCCGTGTCGGTGAGGGTTTCCTCCTCGGGGTACTCCGGTTTCCTCCCACAGTCCAAAGACGTGCACAGAGGGGATTAGGCTAATTGGTGACTCTAAATTACCCGTAGGTGTGAATGTGAGTGTGAATGGTTGTCTGTCTCTGTGTGTTGCCCTGCGATGGATTGGTGACCTGCCCAGGATGTACCCCGCCTCTCGTCCAAAGTCAGCTGGGATTGGCTCCATCCCCCCCCACCCCAAATCCCCCACAGGATTAAGCAGCAGAAGACGAGTGAGTAATTATGAGCTAGTGGGATGTAGCTGAGGTTGAGGAACTGTCAGAGCCAGATTTCATACACCATGCTGTTAATTCTAGCATTTCTACATCTCGGATTAATTTCAGTGACAGTAAAGAAGGAAGAACGAGAGGAATAGGCCATGCCCATTCAGGTTGAAATCTTATAAATCCCCCTCAGCACATGCCAACCACCCCAGCATTACGAAAGCTGCCATTCCTACAAATTTTGATTCATAATTTTCATAGTGCCATGTAGTTTTCCTTTACTTCCTGGTCCTGTCTCAGCTTCAGTCCCTCATTGGATGTTTCACTAATATGCTCACCTGTTTCCTGTCAACTCTTGTTTAGCTCAGCGTATATATATATATATAAAGCGACTCATGATTCAGTGTTCTTTGCTAGGTTTTGATGACAGCGTGCCATCTTGTTTCCCATTTCCCAATGGTTCGTCTTTCTTGTTCTATCTTTTGCTTGTGCTTAAAAATGCCTGCATCTAGGGTCAGGGTTAGCCAGTCGCCATTTGGAATTTCATTCCTTTCCATTCAATTTTATTTGTTTAGAACTTTTAGGGAAAGGCATATTCACTAAGACGCTTTAGAGAGATACAGGGTGGGGCATAAAGATCTCCCACATTTGGAGGGTTGTAGTGGCGGTAGAGAGGCGGGGCAGGTCTCATTCGATAGGCTAGGCTCCATCATTTTCATTTTCTTCATCAATTATTATAACAGTTTCTATATCCCTATGCCGATTTGAAAGTGTATCCTTACAAAATGACGTTGGTTCAGGAATTTACTGAGACAGATGAGAACAATCGCAGAGCCCTATGGGTGAATATTCTTGCACAAGTTCCTGCTGCAGCTGTTCTTCTGAGTACCCATGAGGCTCACTTCCATATCAATGGAGCCGTAAAGAAGCAGAATTTCCCCTACTGGGCTGAACACAATCCTCACAAACTCGTCCAATGACCGCTTCACTCTCCTGGTGTAACTGTTTGGTGTGCAGTTGCCAACTTTGGTGTGATCGGCGCATACTCTTTTGAAGAACATAGTGCAATAGGAACTGCTAACTCTGGGTGGGATGTTGAAACGTTGGAGAACATTTTGTGCTTGGATACAGAACACGTGTGGGTTCGACAGGACGGGGCGAAAGCTCACACAGCGTGACGTTCGCTTGAGGTGTTGAGGGAAATGTTTCCTGGGCATTTGAGCTCTTTAAGGGGAGAAATGGGGTGGCCAGTAAGGTCACCAGATTTATCTAAAGGAAAAGGTTTTTCGATATCATCCTCAAACTCTTGAGTATTTGAAGGAAACGAGCTGATGCAATTCTACCTGAGATGACATGGAGTCATGGAGAACTTCCGAGAACGACTCCATCAATGTATTACTAACAACGGCCGCCATTTGTCCGAGTATCATTTTTAAAACCCATTAAAACAAAACTGCTTTACGTACTTTTTAGAAATATAACCACTTTTTTTTTCTAGATAGTTGTGTTCTTTTTTATATTTATTCAAAAGGTGGGAGATCTTTATGCCCCACCCTGTATTAATCTTTTATCCATTTTCTTTCCTTTTGTCATGTGAAAGAATGAAGAAGAACAACCTTTCCTACTACAGTGCAGTGAAATTATATATTTTTTTTCATTTATGTCATCAGCTCAAGGCCACAAACTCCTGACCTTCAGATCGGTACACCACAGCTTCAGAGCCGCTACGGCAAAAAAAAAAAAAAAAAAAAAAAAAGAAATTAAAAAAAATCCTTTATTCATTTTCTGACATAATTAATGAAAGACAAAAATAAGATGCTCGAATCTGTTTCTTCCTCGGGAAACTGGAACACGATCTTCACTGGCTGTCATGTAACAAGCGCAACCAAGATCCGGGGGGGGGAAACATCTCGCGTTTCAGAGAATGATCATTCAGATGGGTGTCATCATTATGAGACAATGTGCCATTTTTATCCCTTCACCATACTGTCAGGTCAAATCTTTTTCCAAAGACCTGACATCTTCATAGGTATTATTCAGACTCCGTGTTTTTAGATCGAATTATGGTTAGCGGATCTGAATACAGATACAGGCAGTCCTCAAGTTACCATGGAGATGCGTTCCGCCACACTCAATATCGTAAGTCGAACCACTGTGTAAAACCACTTAGCCTTGCTTAGGTATCTCAGCCTCGCTTAGCCTAGCCTACCCAGGAGTCTTTTCCAATACAAGACTCACACACTCACTGAAGACTTCATTTAAATCACATTTCTGTCAAAACACAGAGTTTGTCAGAGAGGCCCGCACCTGGTGGAGGCAGCAGCACTGTGTCTCTGAGCTCCATCCAGACGCGACAGCACGCTGCACAAATACTGAGCTCCGGCTACAGACAGCCGCCGTTGAAGCTCTTCCGTTAATAATTACAAAAAACCCCGCGGTAATGCTCTGTACAGCACACCGATACACAAGTTAACTCTGAGTTGTGGGAGAGAGTGAGGCTTCGCGCGAGGTGAGTGATCCGGGCATCGGCTGCATACTTCTGGGTGTCGGCCGCGTACTTCCGGGCGTCGTCTGAACTTATCGTATGTTACACTGGCCTGCCTACGATGCCCGCCTGTGAATTTTAAATATTTTCTAAATATTTTACAATTTTTTTAGCGGATCACAATCGTCATCGTAAGTTCAAAAAAATCGTAAGTCAGGCCATCGTAACTAGGGGAGCCCCTGTGTAATATATATATATATATATATTATCAGGTGACACTGCCTTATATTATTATTTACAAAAAAATCTACACGTTGGCTCCAAAAAGAGCTGAGAATTCAACCGCATAGTCATATAAATCTCTCTTGAAACTTGACAACAGACTGAGCATGCATGATCTTTTATCTTAGCTGATTTATTTATTTATATTTTTTTTCCTGGCTGACTGCTCTGGAAGGAAACAACTCCGTGTTCATTTTAACCCAACGATTATATTCTCTTTGTGTCAGACTTCTATCACAGTTCTAATACTTTAAAAACATAAGTAGCAGGTCACCAGCATCACTGTAAGATTAAGACAAAAAAAAAAAAAAAGATTTCTGACACAAACTACACTTCTGCCGCTTGCTCATGACAGCAATAACCAGCCACCACTTTCATAAATGCCATGCAAATTACACCTCCTCACTGTAAAACCTGACGCTTTGACTGGCTTGATCTGGATCTCCCACAATGCACTGTTTTATAGAAAGGCAGTGGGTAGCCTAATTGGCAAGCCAGCGTAACATTATATGAGGTACAGTATGATCGGACGACGCCCGGGAGTACGCCTGGATTTACACGTCACTCGCTTTGCGTGATGCCTCGTTCTCTCCCGCAACTCACGGACTTACCTTGTGTATCGGTGCACCACACAGTGCATTACTCCCTGTTTTTTATGTGTTTCAAGAGCTAATTTTAATTCAAAAGTGTGTCTTCTACAGGAAAAAACTCCTGAGTAGGGTAGGCTAGGCTAATCTAGGCTAAGATAGGCTAAGCGCCGGTTCGACATATGATATTTTCCACTTATGATGGGGATTTCGGGACGCGTCTCCATCGTAACCTGAGGCCTAGTTGTATATACTGAGAATTGAGTCTCCAGTGTCAGTGCTTTTTAAAAGTCAGAGGAACGTAAGAATAAATAACCTTACCTTTTTTTTTTTTTGTTCAAGACAGACAAAATAAGAGAAGCTGTTGAGTAAGCGACGGTCCGTACCTTCTTATGTCAGCGATACTTGTTTTGTGGATGTTTTGCAAAATTAAAAGTCCCGGATAAGAGATAAAACAAAATGTATGACGTTTTATGTTGGGAATTTGCAATGATAGGAGAAGAGTAAACCCCTTTGATAATTATAATAAATAACGCTGACGTAGTAAATGTAACTCTTCTCCGCATCATTGACTGTTTCTTCATTAACGCACGGCGTCATGGCTATTAATTCGTATATTCCATTGTTCAGGTATATCACTGGAAATAAGTACCCCTGTCATAACAATTCTTACCAGCATATAACCCCTATATATATATATATATATATCCTAATGCTTTTATGACATGATCAGGTTTAAGTGTTTGATAAAGCTCTAAATGTCATTCAAATTATTCTGCACCCTCCACGGATAGCAGCCCAGGCCATCACTTTAATACTGCATGGTGTATTTTCACCTCAGTAAAGACATTCTGTCGACGTTCTGGGAGACTTTTATTTTTTCCCCCCCTGCTAATGTGAATCGCAGGCTACCTTTGGACCTTTTGCGCCACATTGTGCTATCTGTGCACTTTTCGTCTCTATCCATCCACACATTAATATAAAAAGACTACAGTCTCATGGCCCGGTGCAGAGCTAGGACAGCGTGTACGGAATACTGAGATGACAGGGACATGTCACTGGCTTTTATCACACTGCTGCACACTCGTGATTGTGGGCTAGCATTACAAAAATAGGTTTTTTGTTTAAGCGCAGCCAGTTCAGCATTCTGGTACATGTTCTGTGACTGTGGTTTTCATAGAAAGACTGCATTTCATGTCATTGTTTCAACATCCGGTAAAGAGATCTGACATGCTGTATTTAATTCACAATAGGGACCTTCTATTAGCCCCTGGCACAGAGCTAACAGGCTCTTGTTAAAACCTGTATGTCCATTAGTGTCCATTAGCCATTCGTCTACTCACTGTTTTAATGATAAAAAAAGATGAAAGAAGAGCGGAAGAGCGGAACTTTGTAACCAACTGCCAATCGGTAAATCAGGAATGAACATGACTAACATCTCAATGTCATAAATATAGCCTGCTTGGAACGTCTGTAAGTTTTCCGGCTGCGCCCGAAGCCAGGCGAACACCGCTTCCTTTACTTCATCATCAGAGGTGAATCAGCAACTGCGCAGTGCCTTCTTCAGGGTACCGAACATGTGATAATGGCTCGGCACCAGATCCGGGCTGTAAGGAGGACATGTCTCTCCTGTCTCTGCTGCTATATGAGGACGTGCATCGTCACGGGGAGCAAGACTGTTTTGGACAGCGTTCCTCTTCCTTTGCTGCGAATTGCAGGTTTAAGTTCATTTCTCAGCAATGCACAGGAATTTGCACTGTTCACTGTTTGTCCATGCGGTTGGAAATGAACCAGAATAGAACTTTTATGTCCCAAAAGAACGTGATTTTCTTGGGGGAGGGCTGACTTTTGGATTTCTTCTTCGCTGGAGAAGACGGACGTCTCCACTGCATGCTTTGTCTTTTGCTCTCCAGGTTAGCAGAACAATTGCCTTTAGTTTTTGATTGTCCCTTGTAGAAATATTACAAATAAAGCAGAACAGGAAATATTAGGGTTCATTTATGAAGCTTAATGGAGAGCGATTTGTTCCTAAATTGACTATGAAGAAGAAAAATAAAATGAAATATATTTAAAAATATTTTTTAAATATTTATATATATATATATTTTTTTTAATTTAGTTAATGACTCTCCTCCCTATAAAGCTCTGTTTGATTATTTGCATACTTCTCTTCTGAAATTTAGCTAGCTGTCTCGGCCTGCTCCTGCCAGCAGCTCAGCTGCTTTTTGGCAGGAAACGAAAGACCATGCTAATATTGACCTGAAGTCTACGATAGCAAGTTGCACTTCCCCTGTTATAATAACCACCAGCTGCTACTGGTAATTACCTATAACGCCAAACTAATACGGTTAAATTGCCTTTTATAATTCATAACACTGTTGTGTTGGGTTCATGTTTTGAAAGTCCTCCATTATTTCGATTCATGAGGCCTGTAGCGTATCTAAGAGAAAGAGATGTCACTTGGAGCTTACACTTTCGCTGGTTAATGAACATGAAATTGATATCCTTCTTTCCCTGTGATTGCTTCCAGTGAAAAAAAAAATCTCCTGAACACATTTCTGTCAGTTTGAAGTAACGCATTATATCTCTCACGCTGATCACTTGACACCAAATCATAAAAGCATTTGCTTTATCATCTGAATTATGGATACATCAATCGTGTTTTTTTCAGGCTGAGCACACGTTTTTTTTTTTAACTTAGGAATTCTGACACCAATATTGCTACCAAACGAATCCTTGAGGAACATTATGGAACTCTTTATAGCGCTCTGTTTATGGCCGCGGCTGTGCGTCTCTAGCTCTGAACCCCTCATGTTGAGTTCGATGTTAAACTTGTACAGGTGTCTAAACAGGATCTTTAATAAAGCATGGCAAGTCTCAGAGTGCAGAGCAGTATCAACAAGCATGGTGATTGAAAATGCACTATGACCCGGGAGCAAAGCGTGAATCTTGATGATTGAGTAGAAAGGAAGGGCCTTTGTCTTAGTGCTCAGTGCTCGCTTAAGGGAAGTGCTATCATTCCTGCACTTGGTGCATGCCATGTTTTACCCAAATGTGTAATGACCACATGCAAATGTTTGTATAAGTATGATCACAGTATCAGATTAGAACCTAATACCCATATCTGAACTAATGCAACCCAATTCTGTAGTATGGTGTAAGTAGAAGACGCTCAGCCCTAGGTTATTATTCGTGTAAATTCACGACATCTTACTTGATGTACAGTAATTAAGTGGTTAAAAATGTTACTAAAATATTACACACTCTGAGAAAAGGGCTTTGGAAGTGCGAATGCCAATGAAATATATAAAGAATTTAATTAAATTCACTTTAAACACTTGCTGTGCCTTGACTTAATGTTTTTAAATTATTCAAATCACTTGATGTCCAGAATAATTCTCCTAATACCTTCTTGTAAATGGGAATTAATTAGGAGGCTATGAGGCTGGAATGCACACCCAAGGTGTACTCAGTGATGATTCATTAAAACCCAGGTCTCTGTAAAGAGATGGGTTTATTTCATCAGCCCATACAGATAGCCTGTAGTGGTTTCTGTATTTAATTTTTAATTTTTTTGTTTTTTGTTTTTTGAATAATGTTGACTTTTGCTGAGCGAACAAAGTGCCCTCGAGTCAGGAGAACTCGGCCGATTGTCCCACACTTGATAAAATGCTGAAAGCTGACACCAAGTTTTAAGAACTGGAAGCCAAACGATCCCTCCAACTTGTTACTTGTTGCACGATCCAACAAAACAGCTTTGCACGTCTGGAAAAAGAAACTAAATAAAGTAAAAATAATAAAAGGATAGCATGCTAAAATGCATTCTGGTGTTTCAACATACGTTTGGTCGAATAAAAAGACTTTCTGGTCTAATTAGGGCGAACCTTACAAACATCATCATTACAGTGAAGCATGGTGGTGGGAGCACTATGTTATATGAATGCTTTTATTAGGATTAAGGACTTGGGAACTGGTGAGGATCATCTCAGCAGGATGCTAAACAGTTTAGGTGGAATCGTGCACCCACACACACAAAGTGAACTACAAACGTGGGTTTTCTTGAGAGCAATTTATAAAATGCTCCTACTTTTCAAAATAATTGGCACTGCTGAGAAGAACAGCCCTAGAATGAAGCATGGTGGTGGTAGCATTAAAATGTAGATCTGCTTTTTTATCAGAAGCACAGACTGGGAAAGTTTCAAAGGTAAGATGGATAGTGCCAAATCCAGGACAATCCTAGAAGAAAACCTGTTTCAGGCTCCAAGAGACTCAAGGCCATGTGGCAGATTCCCACCTTGTAACAAGCCCGTAATCCAAGGCATTCTGCCAAATCCTGGACCATAATCCATTTAATAATCTGTGGCAAGACGTCAAAATCGTTCGCCAACATACAATCTGACAGAGAGTTAGCAATTTTTTGACAAGTAGAATAGAAAAAAAAAAAAAACAACCCAGGATCCAGATGTATGAAGCCGATAGAGTCAGAGTTGCAGCTGGGGTATTACATATACCAGCTGCTCCAACCCAGGGGGATGAAACTTATGCATCCAACAAATGTCTGCTTAATTACCCTTTGTGTCGTAATTGCTTTTCTGTGTAATCAAACGGTAAAAGAAATAGATTTTTGAATTCCAGGTTGTTGTGCAAGGCACAGGGTGTTCTGCACTGCTGATGGCCTTCATCTGCTGGGAAAGCAAATTGCTACTGAAACTGTGGGAGGTGAATTCAGCAGATATTTGAAATATTTCTAGATATTCTAAGCACTTTGAACACAATCAAGGAAGGACACTACTGCTGCTCCCGTCGACATTACATTTACATTTATGAGTGACTTGCATAAGTGCTTTGTAGCAGTAAATACATTCTGATACTGGTTCACTAGGACCCGCTAAGAATACCACCAGGCTAAAAACTCAGTTGGAAGATAGTACAGCAAGAAAGCATGTAGACATGTATTTATTTTTTATAAGCGTAGACAGAGAAAGTCAATACAAAACTGATTTCATGTCCTTCCACCATTTCCGCCATGCATGTACAGCCAAGTGTTATCTCCAGGTTGTTTTTGCTTAATAATTATAGTATTTTTATTTGTGTATTTATTTGTTTGTTTGGTTGTGTTTGTTTATTAGTTTGTTTGTTTGTTTGTGAGTGAGAGAGAGAAGTTGTGATCACGTGAGGCTCAGCAGATGAAGCGTACGCATACTACTCGTATTGCAAGGTCTCGCTCGCTCATCAAGACAAAATTTATTACAATTTCTTGCTCGTCTTACAAAACACTCCCAGACCAACTTACTCACAATCCAAAGTTCTACTGTATACATATATATATATATATGCATCTGGTCACAACCACATAAACAGGTGGAGAACAAACCCAGCCCCGGCCATTTTCCCCTTCCGCTTCATACGCGCCAATGTTTTCCCATTTTCTGCGTACCTAACAAAGACGCACGTGTCCCTTTAATCGGTCTCACTCAGACGTGCGTTCGTTGGCTGTACAGTAACCTCCTCCCCGCCCATCTTCCTCCTCACTTCCTTAACGCCAGAAGT
>JAQMCW010015369.1:0-10267 GCA_030068335.1 Chrysichthys cranchii
TTTCTCTGAAAAGTGCTCTCTTATGTCATATGTTGCGTTCTTTACTGATGTACAAAACTTTTCATATACAAAGAATTTATTATTATATTATTATTATTTTTTTTAAAGTAATGTCTGGACATGAAAATTTGTTTTTCGTCCTGACTCAGTAATGCAGAAATCGGAAAAATAAATAAATACCTATAATAACATTTGTACTAGAAAAAATAGGGTGCCTAAGACTTTTGCACAGTACTGTATACTATCGTATTTGAAAATAATTGTGAAATATTAGTGCGCCTTGCAACAATCTACCAATAGTCTGGATATGACTGGTACCTGGTGTATGTTTTCCGCTAATAATGATTATCAAAATGGATTTCAGCAATACAGTCTTGGCAGTCTCAGGTCTTTGGCTTGAAGGGTAAATTTAATTACATTTTATTTTCATATCACATTTATAAAATCTGGTTATTTAGACTCAGAAAGGAACCCATCTATTTCTGGGTGACACCAAATACACCACTGAAGGAAAGGAGAAATAAATTGTTTTTGGGAATTGGCCATCTTTAAAGATCAGTTTGGGACCGAATACCGCACCAGAAGGTGAGTCAGAAGTGCAGAAGTAAGACTTTAGGATGAATCAGACAGATCCAGAGCCAAGGCATAGCCAACGCAATAGATGCAATAAGTTGAAACTCATATCATGAGTTTCTTTGTTTAAAATAAAGCTATATGGTACCTTTTGGTAGGGAACCTTGTCTTTCAATTAGAACAGGACCAGCCTACTCTTAGAAGCCTTTAATTTCAACCATGAATGGCAGTCTGGGGTTAAGATGCTTAAGAAAGGGTGCTGTAGTAAATGCAGGGAATCTCAGACTGCTCTGGGTGTTCAAAACAAGTTTCATTCTTTTTATTTCATTCAGTCATGAGCAGGGTACAGCGACTGAGCTAATGTTTCATTTGAACCATCTGTAAAAATGAGTCATACCTTGAAGAAAGTTTAGGAGCTTACTTTTGACCTTTTGGGGGCACTGGACAGTTGGGCCTGCCTGGATCTTGCCATCATCCATGACAACATCCTTCTTACTCAAAATGTATCTTCGGAAAGTTAATTGGATTGCGTGAACCTGACATATTTCAACCTTGACCAAAAGGCTGGTAGCCATTAGCCTGTGCAGGCACGTTCGACATGTTGTTCCAGAGAATCAGAGTATATTAGTATACCATCAATATATAATAAACTTGCCAAGCATCATTTGCAAACACTTGAACTCTGAAGGGGGCATTGACAAGAACAAACATCATTACTTAGTATTCTTAGTGCACTGATGTGGCGTTAAAGGCCAGCATTCAAAGGAGACCTTCACCAGTGAAGCTTTGTGAGAATGGCTGCAGAATTTAACTTCTCTTAGGTTAAGGGTTCAAGTGGTACTTGTACTTGATGGAGATCTAACTGAGGCCATAATAGTCGATGCAGGGGTGAAGACCCCTTCATTTTCTCTGCTTTAAGAAGAAGCCTGCTGTTGTGGACTTGAAGCATTTGTAATTTTCAAACACCTTGGAAACGTTTAAAAAAGACACCGTAGTAGACAAATGTAGATCTTATGTACAGTGGCTACTCTCTGAAACGTTTTAAATCAGCATGTTTGTGTTTTGAGGAGAACTCAGTGGAAAGGAAAACAGTAATTAGAATTGAATTTTTAGGCCTGGTCATTTTAACACAAATTTTGTGCTTGCTCCAGTGCTTTAAGGAAACAAAACCCAATCTATAAGGTATTTGTGAACTTGAGAGCCAAAAAGATGATGGTGGCATTTCTGCTATTGTTGAAAAAGCTGAAAGTTTTCAGTTGACTACAGTATGTGTGATGGATAGCTACTATTTACCTTAGCATTGCACCACATGTGGCTTGGTGGTGTAGAGGTCATTTTTCGATGTGAACTGGATATACAAAAGCAATGCACAAAAGGTCTGTAGGATGTGTGTCTCTAGATAAAAGCAAGTATAATCCAGAACTCATGACCAAAGAATTCTTTGTTATGGTGTGTGATTTTGGTTTGCGATAGCAAAATCAGGTTGCTAAAAAATTGGACTGCGGAATGCCAGCTTGAGATCCTGAATCATGAAGCAACAAGATCTTGAGGTCATTTTCATTTCATGCTCGCCTCTAGACTGGAGAAAGTGCTCTTGACTTCTTGGCTTTGAACGTAGGCACAGTGAAGCACAGCCTCTCGCTACTGTAACAAGACTTCGTCTTCGTCTTCTGCCGCTTAATCCTGTACAGGGTCCCGGGGGGGAAGCTGGCGCCAATCCCAGCTGACATCGGGTGAGAGGCGGGACGCCCATCCATGGATGGATATTCTAATCCTAAATATAGTATTCGAGTACTAGACCTGGACGAATAGCTGTACTAGTACTATACCTGGATGAATGGCTGGATTGATGGATGGGTATTGTAATCTTAAATATAGTATTCGAGTACTAGACCTGGATGAATAGCTGTACTAGTACTATACCTGGATGAATGGCTGGATTGATGGATGGGTATTGTAATCCTGAATATAGCATTCTAGTACTAGACCTTCCTTATAAGTGGCCTTTTATCTGGTATTATAGATGTGACATGACCTTTCAGACTGAAGACTGAAAGACAGACCATTAGGTTGATGTGTATAAAATGATATGGCTGAGAAAGTTTTTACCTTCACTTAATACACTGTGATCACTATTTACCTAGGCGTTTATGCAATGGTCTATTCTGTCCTTTTGCAAATATATGGGCATACCTTTGGACTTTGTTGCAAGCTCGAGCAGTGTTTGTGGACTTCATTCCATAAAGATGCTGCACGTTCTAATATGAAGTGCTCATTCATTCACAGTACGGAGAGCCTTTTGATGGCTAAAATGAATTAACTGCTGCTGACCTTGTACAGAGAACAGAGGAGAGAAAAGGCTGAGTGTAACAGTCCCGCCCTGCAGGCTGCGCAAAGCAGTGCAGCTCTGGAGGCGCAGTGCTTGTATGCGGTTTTTGAACGCGAAATGATGCGCACGACAGCGCCACGGACGCATGCGCAGACGCGTACCTCGCGTTAATCCTCAGAACTCGGAACAGGTGTTTTGAGTTACACAGGATTATAAAAGACTATCATTTCCCAATGGACATTGCGGGTTATTGACATTCGTCACGCACGATATGATCACTGAAGCCTTGGTCGAAAACACCGATCCGAGTTTATAACTTGTGCTTGCCGCCTTGTTTTCCGGTTAGCCTAAACTGTTTAGCTTCTGCGTTCGGTTGTGAACTTGGACTGTTTATCCGTGTTGCGTTATGCTGATGACGCGGTCTGCTTTTGCTTGTTCACTGGATTATCTATCCCGCTCTGCTTCCTTTCAGGATATTGACTGCCCTGACGTATTGGATATATGTGTTCTCGGACAGTTACAATGAACATCTGGTTAAGTTTATCTAGTGACTCGCTGCATTCGTGTCCGTCTTACGCCGTGCCGTGACACTGAGATATATAACGCTCTTGCTACTCCATTATAGCAGGTTTATTCAGCAGAGATGTGTGGGATGAAATAGACCATTGGAACTTTTATAAAGGCCTGCATGAGGTACCAGTAATGAGAAACAATAATAGAGTTAAATCGAGTCAAAAATGTACAACAAATGCGATAATGTAATATTCATACTTAATAACAGACCATGGTTCGTTGGTAATAAATAGTGATGCAGATAGAAAAGAGTCTATGTTTAATTAGTAAGAATCTTCTATCCAGAGATGCCAAAGTTGATAAAATAAATAAATAAATCAGAAAATAGGCACAAAATTCCTAGCATCAAGTTACATGCATTCAAAGACTTGGTTCTGTGAACTGCTCCTACATCGCATGTTGCTTTCTGTTGACGGTTTGTTTCTTTTTTTGCTAAAGTGTATTTTAAAAAATTGGGTAAAATCAAAGTTAAGCCAGTTAAGAAAGTTTCCTAGTTTTGGGTGTAGTCTTGGCTTCATTTTCGGATATTGAGCAGTTTTTCTCTTCCGTAGTAAAAACTGTTGCAGACTGCTTGAACTGACAGACATAACACACATAAGAATAAAAAAAAATAATAATACGGTTTAACTGAGATTTTCAGATTTTCAGCAGTTTGGTCAAATTTTGTGTTTTCTTGCCCTGTTGTTAGTTAATGGTTGGCTTTTTTAATGTCTGATGACTGTAAGGCTAGAGTCTACGAACCCAGTAGGGAAGCAGGATGGGAGGTAGGATGGAATGTCCTTGTTTCTTTTAATAAGTTTGGACACCTCATCTTTCTGGTGGTATACTGGCCCCAATTTGTTTGCAGTATGGCTAATTTTTTCATATAGCACCAAGTCGTACAGTCCCAAAATTTAAGCACTGCACACCAGTGACTACCTGCTTAACTTAACTCACAGGCATACTAAAATAAACAATGGTTTAAAGTTATTTTTTAATTTGAATAATTAAAATTAATAATGTATATGTCTATCTATTTATGCGCTTTGTTTCTACCCATCAGCTGTATTTTATTGCCTTGTTGGAACGTGATATATTGATGGTAAAAGTATTTTTTTTATGTCCCAAATACTTGGCCATGTTACTTCTGGAGTTCCTGGGGACTGGAAACAAGTTCTGAGGTGACACATTTGTTCAGTTAATGAGTGCTCCATAACACTGTGAGAACTCAAATTCAATATGCTGGTCGACAATTTATTACCTTTAAAGAGAACATGCAGCTTGTTGATATCATTGGAATTTTCTCAACCGGAAAGCTATTTGCACAAGAGTCAGACTGTAGATGCCAGCATTTGCACCACTATCTGAGTTACCAAAAGCCTTTAGGTGGATTATTTTGGACTTTTGTGGGATCAAGTGCAACAGGACCACCCGTGACTGTAAGAAAATTCTACAGAATGGAGAAAATCAGCTGGAGATGATTTCGTTCTTAGATTCATGCAGCCTGTCTATCATGAAAAATGCTCCGTAAACTTCATCTCTTTCTGAGTTGATATTATTATTAGTGTGCCACGGATGAGACCTTGTCATATAATCCACTGATCAACAAGCAGTATTTAAGTGCCTCATTTCCAGTGCCACCGTATCACTTATAGTCCGCAAGTTCTTTGCCTCATATCCACAGTTCATGTTCATGGGTCTTGTTTTTCACACAATACTGAACCTAAATATTAATGGAAATTTGAAAACAAAGTTAACATATTGGTGTAACTTAATGTAAAGTTTAGATATTTAAACTAACAAGATCCAAATGACTAAAGCTATTGTGTAATTGTGACAGAAGACCTACAGTACAGTATACTTGCATGCCACTGTACAGTATGTAAGTAACCATATGTCAGGTTCAGGGAATCTCAGACAGAATGCAAGCGCGGTTCGGAGAGTTATTAGAATACTTTAACAGGCAAAGGTACCAAATCGATAAGCAAAGAAAAAAATCCACAAACAAGCAAGGGTTGACCGATGTGCAAACAGGATATTACAAGTAGAAACAGAATTACAAAACCAAGTAAACAAAACACTTATCAAAACCAGAAAGCAAGCGACGGAAATAGGCTTGACAGTAGCAGATACAGAATGTGGGCAAACTACAGGTTTGCAAAGTAAAACAGACCTGAAAGTCTCTTAAAAAGTGTTTGTGATTGTGTGTGTTTGTTAATTGCATGCACTTGCACCCAATCAGTAGTCCAGAGATTGTAAGCATGGGAGTGTGTCGGCCATGTTTTGCATGTTTTCCTGGGTTTCATAGTACATTTCAGTGTCTGAGTACCATTCTGTGTCAACCATGATGTGTGTAGGCAGGTGCTCATGGGAAATGGAGTCTGTGGAGCCACGTGCAGGGAAGTGTAGTGTAAAAGTCCCAGGGGAGTATGGGTCAGGTTCGGAGGAAACTGGTGCTGATGATTCAGGTGCAGGAGCGGACATGGGAGTACCCCTCCGGAAGAGCTACATTTGGGAGCTGAAACTTTATGAGGACACCCTCAGGGGCGAGGGCCAGGCTGTTGAGAATGATGTGCGTGAAACGCTTGAGTGAGATGAGGTGCAGGTCTAAGATGTCAGAAGCTGGAATCCAACACTGCTCCTTCAGCCCATAGCCCTCCAAGTCCACGAGATACTGGAGCTGTCTGACCAGGCAACGAGATCTGATAACCTCTCTTACGCTGTAGGCTGGTTGTCCATCAATCTGAAGAACACTAGGAGGCTCAGTTGGAAGAGACAGTTCATCCAGAGGTCCTGTGATGATGGACTTGAACTGTGAAACCTGGAACGTGAGAGGGATGTGGCTGGGATGAATTAAGTCAAATATGTAGGTTACTAGTTTGAGGATGCGGAAGGAACTGACATAGCAGGCATTGAGCTTTCTGTAACTGGGCAGATGATTGATGTCCAGTGTGGAGAGCAACGCACAATTGCCAGGGTTATACTCCGGTGCTTTGCTTCAGTGGCGATCAGAGAAGTGCTTGTTGGACTGCACCACATGATGCAGACACTGATGCGTGCTCTCCTACACCTGCTTGCTATGTCAGACCCACACATCCACTACCGGAGAATCAGCAGGGTTGACAGTCCATTGAAATGGCATGGCTGGTAGCAGAGTATGCGTATGAGTATGCTACCTCTTAATGATCCTTCCGCAGGTTCACCTACGGAAACCTTGTTACGACTTTTACTTCCTCTAGATAGTCAAGTTTGATCGACTTCTCGGCACTCCGCCAAGGCCCGCGAGGAGCCCCGGCGGGGCCGATCCGAGGACCTCACTAAACCATCCGATCGGTAGCCGAGTATGGAAGGGAGATAGTTTAGTAGTGGTGTGGCACAGCAAACTTTGGGAGTACTCAGCCCAGGGCAAGAAATAAGACCAATCAGCCCAATTATGTGCACAGAAGGTTCTGTAGAATCTTCCCACCTCTTGATTGAGCCACTACTCTTGGCCATTGGCCTGCAGGTAATATCCTAAATTTAGGTTGATAGCCACACTGAGTTCTCCATGAAGTTATTCCAAACCTGGGAGATGAACTGTGGACCCTGGTCACTCAGTATTTCCTCAGGAATGCTGTAGTATCCGAACACATGTTGAAAAAGAAGTTCAGTGAATTCAAAAGCAGTGGGCAAAGCAGGCAGAGATATGAGCCAAAGGGACCAGTATTTTTCTTTGATCAGCTCATAAGTTGCCCTGGATGCCCCGAGGCTGGAACAGTGTGTGAACATTCGACGAGTTTGCTTCAGAGTCTTGGTGGAACACAGGCATGGTCAGAAGGACAAACAGCAGGGAAATGATAGAGTAAGGTGATTTTTTTTTTTCTAACGCCTTATTGAAAACCCATTTGAGTGAGTTGAGAATACTCTCATGTGGTGAAATGATCTCAGGTCTTTGAGTCTAGTTAGCACAGGGGTGAATACAGGAGAGAACATCACCTTTGGTATGTTTTGTTCTGAAAATGTAGGACACAAATT
Source organism: Chrysichthys cranchii (assembly GCA_030068335.1). NCBI lineage: Eukaryota > Metazoa > Chordata > Actinopteri > Siluriformes > Claroteidae > Chrysichthys > Chrysichthys cranchii. The sequence continues at coordinate 7,469 of JAQMCW010015369.1, forward strand.
GAATCAGGTGAAAAATAAGGCCCAACAGCCTTGGCGGGGATTAAGACTTTTAGATGCGTTAAGGTTCTCTAGGTTCTTGTGTTTAGTACCTTCTAATGAGGTCTATGGTAAATGCTTTCATTAGTTTCTCTAAGGTGGCTTGAGCAGCATTGTTGCAGGTGAGTTTTTTGGGCCTGATCTAGAGGAGACCTATGATGGGAGCTCACACCATCCTGAAACCCCTGCTAGAATGGCAGCAGAAGTTAGTGAACCCCAGGAATCTTTGCAGCTCCTCCACTGAATTTGTTGCGGATCACTCTGTGACAGCCTTTACCTTATTTGTATCCATGGCAATGCCTCCTGATTGATGATGTAGCCCAGGAATAAGATTTAGGAACTGTGAAACTCACATTTCTCACCTTTAACATATAGTTTGTTTTTCCTGAGCTTGGATAAAAAACAGCCATAACAAGGCAAAAATCCTAATGCTTGGTCTGAGAATATATTAAAATTTTGTCTATGCAAGCAATCACAAATTTGCCTAGGAAGTCTCCGAGTATATTGTTGAAACATTACTGACAGAGTGTAGGCTAGTGCATAGGGCATGACTTGGCACTGGTGGTGCCCAGATGTGGTACTGAATCATCCCTAGAATGAATGGGATTGTACGCACTCCTCAGATTCAGCTTGCTGAAGATTCATGCTGCTCACAGTTGTTCTACAAAGGATAGTACCACTGGAAGAGCAAAAGGATCCTTTACTGTTACCTGGTTGAGACCTTGGTAATCTGTTCAATGGGTGCAAACCCCCACCTTTCGTTTAAAAAAAAAAAAAAAGAGGAGGCCTGCTGAAGCAGGAGAGATGGAAGGAACAATGTACTGTCCTGTTTTAGAGTCTATAACCATTAACCCTAGCAGATTATACTGTATCTTTACACTGCCCAAGCAATGCAATCCATCAGCTCAGTAACAAGGTTTTGTAGAATTTGATCATGTGTGTAGTAAAATAAGGGAAAGCTATAAAGTGTGTGCTGTGGAGATATCCCTCCATGGCTTTCTGTCCAGCTTGAGAGAAGATGTAAATCTGACAGGGTGGAGGCTTGGATCCAAGAAGGAGGTCAATGGCACAGTCATGTGGACCATGAGGTGGAAGCCCGCTGGCCTTGGCTTTGCTAAAAGCACCCAAATATTCACAGGACTCCTCAGGAACAGGAACAGCGGTTTCTGGGCTTTCTGTGATTGTGGTGATATGGGCATCGTTGGGCACTGAACATGGCTATGCATGCAGTGGTCTCAGTATGGAGACAGCTGACTGCTGGGTGCACATGGACATGCATCCATTGCCAGTGGGGCCTCTGTTGATTGTGCAGATGTTCACTGAGTTAAGAAGCTTGAAAAAGTGGTATCTGGAGCTGAAAAGTGGTGACAAGGTTGAAGAAGTTTCCCCTAGAACCAGGGTCATTCATGGCTGAAGGGACATGGGATTGGTCTGAGTAAGTAATCTTGGCTTGGAAAACAAATGGAGGAATAGAAACTATGGTGTTCCCTCTCACCACTGGGAATTTCTTCGGTGACTTAACCCAAGGGTTGACAAGGGTGCGCGCGTGGGTCCTTCCTATTGTGCACTGTGCAATGACATGACTAGTGTTCCCACAGTAAAAGCAAAGATGTTCCCTTATGTGTCATTCTCTCTCTTCAGGGCTTTGGCAGGTGATCCCCAACTGCATGTGTTCTGCAGTGGTGTGTAGTGTGTGGTGTTAGGAACTGGGCTGGAAGCTGGTGAGAGCACCAAACTCAGAGCAGATTATCTAAGATGTATTGCAAGGACAATGAGGGAGTCGACTGAAGCCTTGTTGTAATGGTAGGTAAGCTTGATGACCACATCATTATTTAGCCTGTGGCTGAAAACAGCTTTCAACACGGGCTGATTTCATCCACTTTCAAAGTCCAAAGTCAATAGTACACAAAAGTCCATAGTCAACAACTCTGATTGCCTTCTTTTGTGGCTATGAGGTACCTTTTTCCTCTGGTGCACGGCCAAATACTCAACAGAACAATGCAGAAACATGTTCAAAGGAGGAGGAAACAGATTCTCCACAGTGCTCCAGTACCGCTGAGGTGAGTGCCTTTCCCTTAAGCAATCCAATGGCTTGTGTTGGCTTCATCAGAAAGAACACCAGTGACATCAAAATACAGCTGGCACTAAAGTAAGAAGCCCTATGAGTATGGAGGATCACTTTTGAACTTGTCAGGCCTTGTAGCAGAGGAACCAGGTGTAGATCATGGAAGGGCTGAAGCTGAGAGTTGCTCACTGACTCAGGAATACCCCACAGACAGTTGCTGAACTTGAGCCACCATTTCATGGGACGGTTTAGAGATTTTTAGAATACTTTAACAGGCAAAGGTACCAAGTCGATAAGTAAAGACAAAATCTACAAACAGGCAAGGGTCAACCAAAGTGCGAAAGGGATATCACTGGCAATAACAGAATCACAAAACCAAGGAAACAAACACTGATCAAAACCATATAGCAAACATGGGAAATAGTATGAATTGATTGCCAGTAGGGCGGCACGGTGGCTGAGTGGTTAGCACTGTCGCCTCACAGCGAGAAGGTCCTGGGTCCGGCACAGGTGCCTTTCTGTGTGGAGTTTGCATGTTCTCCCCGTGTTCGAGTGGGTTTCCTCCGGGTACTCTGGTTTCCTCCCACAGTCCAAAGACATGCACAGTGGGGATTAGGCTACTTGGTGACTCTAAATTGCCTGTAGGTGTGAATGTGAGTGTGAATGGTTGTCTGTCTCTGTGTGTCGCCCTGCGGTGG
>JAQMCW010015379.1:0-10267 GCA_030068335.1 Chrysichthys cranchii
TTTAGTGGATAAAGGTGTACAATTTTCCAGTTTGAACATTTGTTATGTTATCTATGTTCTGTTGTGAATAAAATATTGGCTCGTGTAATTTAAAGTCTTTTAGTTTTCATTTTATTCAACTTTAAAGAACATCCCAACTTTTCTGGAATTCGGGTTGTAAAACGGTGTGGTTCCCTCAAAATAGGTACAACTGCAGTTTAATGTTTTACATATTAATTTTTTAATGCTGTATTTGCCACTCTTACTGAAAGGTGAAATGTTGTCCATTCAAATATGCGTTCACTGGAGTGAATGTAGTGTGGGTGATTTTTTTTAATTGAAAACATGATAAACTGTAAAGCACATTTGTTACATTACTGTGTAAATTACATGCTCATTTAAGCAATAAAAAATAAAGAGATAAAAAGAAAAGGACATTAAAAGAAGAGAGTAGTAATAAAGAAGAATTAGCAAAGTAGTAAGGTAGTAGTAAAGAAGTCATAAAGAAGAGTAGTAGTAAAAATCAAATACTAATAAGGACGATACTCAAGTTATTATTAAAGATGATATTAGTTTTATTATTGTTGTTACAATGATCAGTAAAACATCATAAAAATATGATAATCAAAATCATCCTTAGACCTTTACAGTAACAACAATAAGTAATTATGTTAATGACTAATTGAAAATGTATAACATCTAAATGAGAAACTGTACTAGGTCAGAGAATTCAGAAGCTTGTCTAAAATGAGGTCAGTGTGTTAATGTGTTGTGTTGAAAGGTCTTTTTTTCTTGGACACAAACTTCAGTGAGGCTTGCTAAATATTGGGATCTGTTAAAAAAAATACATTTGGGGTATGGCCCATTGTTCTATATTTATGTATGTGTTTATGTTTTTTCAAAGAAGAACATAATCTTAATGGTATTATCCATTATGGGCATTCATGTATTATAATTCAGAAACAAGACAATGGATTCATTAAATGTGTTAAGTATTCATTAAAAGTATTACTTATAGTATCTCTCTCCAAAACTAAGAAATATGAACAGCTGAAGGATAACACTGCACAACAACGTCTTTGCTTCTTGAACACTGTTGGGTGTTCCTTATAGATTTTTGGCTGCTGAACACAAAAATCACATCCAAATTTGCCCGTTACGTACTATTTCATCAAAATCTTATTTCATGTTTTTTCTTATATTTGTGTCCAAAAATTTTCGTTTTGTAAGATACCCATCACCAATGTTTTGTAAAGTCTGGGCATGTCCAGGCATGGAATCAGGCCAGGTTGGAAGCTGTTCTATGGAAGTTTGCAGTCCAGGCATGACTGGGCAGGACAGAGCCAGCTTGACACTGCATCAGCAAAATCAGTGATCAGTGATAAAATTGGTGATCAAGACAAGGAATGGGTGCCTCACATTTGTTGTGCAACATTTGCTGTCAGTCTGAGAGCATTGCTCATGACTGGTAGAGTGGCGTCTCTTTATTGATTTGTCCACACCTCAAAGCTCTTCTACTACACAATGGCAATGTTCACCCTTCAATACCTGTTGGCTATGCAGCACACATGAAAGAAACCTATGAGAACATGGAAATGTTGCTGAAGCACATACAGTATTGCAAGTACAACTGGAATATCTGCAGAGATCTGTAAGTCATTGCTCTGTTACTAGGACTTTAGCTTGGCTATACAAAGTACTGTTGTTTTATCGGTGAATGGGACAAAAGAGCCACATTATTCAAGACAGAGCTGACCACTCCGCAAAAAGTAAGTTCCAGGACAGAAAAATATTGTGCATGAATAGCTTGTTGACCTGACAAAGATATTTTTGCCTCCTCTTCACATAAAACTAGTACTTAGGAAGAATTTCGTGAAAGCAATGAACAAGGAAGGCAAAGGGTTTCAAGAATTAAGACAGATGTTCCCAGGAATAACTGTTGCCAAGATCAAAGAGGGTATTTTTTTGGCCCTCAGTACAGACAAGTTATGAGTGACCAGCGGTTCGAAGATCTGTTAGCTGGAAAGCCTTCAAAGACATTGTTGACCATTTTCTTGGCAATTATAGAGCCCCCAAACTACATTCATCTGGTAGACAAACTTTTAAACATACAAAACCATGAAGTGCACCATGTCACTCAAGATTCATTTCCTCCACTCACACGTAGACTATATGAGAAATATAAGTGTGATTAAATACATCATTGCTGGTAAACAGTTCACTGTCTATTTTTCAGAGTTGTATGCTGAATTGGGCAGATTGTCTCCATACAAGTAGAGCTCTTGGGGAGTAATTTTATTCTCTGTGGTGGTTGTGTTATGCATGGAACAGGTTGTGTTAACATCCATGGAACAGTACAGTCTTCGTTTGATGATAGAGGTCTCAAACCTGAAAACCTCAAAATCAGCTGCTAGTCACAGGAAGGGACTGTACACGACTGAGTCTGCAGTAATGGCATAATTTGTATTTATAGTAAATAAATTGAAAGAATACCTTTGTTTTATTATTTGCATACATTTCTGAAATTTGTTGTTTAAAAGTCTAGCTAGCTATCTGCAGCTTAGCTGAGTTTTGGCATAAAATGGCAGACAAGGCTAATGTTGAACTAATTTTACTTTACTTTTTTTTTTACTTTACTTTAATTTTACTTACCCGTTTTGTGCTCATACTAATGAGGACATGCTGAAAATTAAACAAGTGGCCAGATCAATGGCCAAGATCGGTATCATAAAATTAATTGCCTTTGTTTATTAAAAATCTTCAATTATGTGGTGTGTCCACCATACAAGTTCCTGTTAAATGTGTAATATTTAGTGTGTGTGAGAGAGAGCAAGGGAGAGAGATGGTGTGATGGTATGGGAAATCCAATAGGAAGTTACAATAGCTAAACTCTGAAAAACAGTGGACATTTCTGAAAAAATATGCTATATGGTAAACAGTCATTCTGTGTAGAACTCTCATTTGACACACACACAATATGCAGCCTTTCCTGGTATATTAGTTATCATGCATTGCGGCAAAGGTGGACCCACATCCATAGTTGATATCAGCACTGTGCTTGATCGAAATATCCAACAGACAATGTACAAACAAATAGGTTACATTTTGCTAGCTTCTTTGTTTCAGTTAGCCAATAATTTAAATAATTGCCTTTAGTGTTTTATTCTCCCTCGTACATATATATTAGTGTGTATGTCATGTGGGTGAGTAATGGATGAACGCATGCGCAGGCAGTAGTCAGGTGTATAATCCAGAGTGTGAGTTATTGAAACAGAGAGACAAACAAAACAGAAAACTAGAAACAGAAACACGGGTAAATGAAGCGGAAACTAGACTGGCCAGGAGCATACGCGTGGAATAACCATAGTGTCCGTTATACCAGTATCCGTGAAATAAAGCCAAGATACAATACAAAGTGCTTAAACAAAACGGGAACAAGAAACTCTCAAACTAATGCGCCACTTAACAAAACAAAAAAACAAGAGAACTCAAACTAAGGGAAGCACACGGAGCAGATACTAACCGCTTCAGTGAAATTCAGTGCAATAATCCGTTGAGCGCAATTCTGTTTATTTCAATATAATGACCCGAGCCATCCTTTTATAGTCCTCTTAAGTAGTCCTAGTCATTAATCCAAATGCACAACACCTGTGAAATGCCGCGTGATCCCTCGCGCATGCACCATTGGCGCTGTTGCGGAGTGTTCATAGAGCAGCACGAGTCCTCCGGGTTGCACCACTTTTCGGGGCGCCCGAAAACGGGCGCGCAAAAACGCACGCTCCGGTAGGGCAGATTCCTGACAGTGTAAACATAAAAGTAGGCAGAGACTAAGAATATTGGAAGAGAATTTTTGAAACTCTATAACATCTTTACAGTTTTATTAATTTGATAAATTTTCACATCTTATGCCCATACGGACAGTGGTAGCCTTGTGGTCAGGGCATTAGCCCTTCAATCGTTGTGGGTTCAAGGCCCAGGACCAGCAAGGTACACTGAGGTACCCTGAGCAAGGTACCGTCCCCAAGCACTGCTCCCTGGGCGCTGCACTGTTCGGCTGCCCCCTGCTTCACCTGGTGAATGGGTTAAATGCAGAAAAGTGATTTCACTGTGTCATGCTATGCTGTGCTGTGGTGTGGTTCACCTGTGATAATCACTAGTATACATTACTTTCTTTCTTATTACAGATTAAGTCCACAGACAGAGAATTAGGGATGGTGTACAGCATCACTGGTGAAGGAGCAGATAAGGCTCCAGTGGGACTTTTCACAATAGACAGAAACACCGGCTGGCTCTTTGTGTCAAGGCCTTTGGACAGAGAGGAAAAAAATATATATGAGGTGAGGGTTTTTATCAGTGTCTATTTTTTGCTGGTATCTGTTTTGAAGTATTTGTCAGAGAAATCCTGCTCTCATTAAAAAAAAATATTGGTTCAGGTTTTAGTAATTTGACATGTATCTATTTTTCCGTTAACTCCAGCTACAAGTCCATGCTCATTCAGAAACTGATAACATTCGAGAACCTGCCATGGATGTTATAGTTGAAGTGATGGACCTGAATGATAACAGTCCTGTCTTCACTCAAAATCAGTTCATTGGCAGGGTATCAGAAGCTGCAGAAATAGGTATCTATATCAATAATAATGAGGCAAACAAGTTTATACTCTGTCACTCTACATGCAATCACAACCTTTCACAATCTTCATTATCGTCTCACTAAAGGTTTTGAGTTCATGACGATCTCAGCCACTGATGCAGATGATCCGAAGACTTACAATGCTGATGTCAGGTACTCCATCCTCAGACACTTTCCACCAAAGCCAAGCCCAAACATGTTTGCAGTAAACCCTATCACTGGAGCGATTCGAGTGAATGCTGATGGACTGGACAGAAAGGTGAGCGAACAAATCAGGTTTTACAATGATATGAGTTGATGTAAAATGAATAAATGAAATATGATCATCTCTTTCAGAAATATCCTGAATACATTCTGGATATTAAAGCAGCAGATATGCAGGGAGAAGGTCTCTCAGACATAGGAAGAGCTATTATTACTGTAACAGAGAGCAATGAGAAGTCCTTGGTAAGACAGTTAACAGTTGTGTTCTGCATTGGTCATTTATATTAATCAAAAGTCTGCATATAAACCTACTGATTATGAATTCAGTTTACTTGTTTCTCAGACAAAGCATATGATGTGCATGGCAGTGAATATTTTTACACTCACATATTTGTGGTTTTGTCTCTGTTAAATAGTTTTTTGGCCAGATACGACATTACTGTATCATTAATTTAAGCAGGTAGAGGCTTGATCTTATTGATGCTGCCAGTGCCATTGGAGGAAATTCAAATCAAACTGCTTCGACAACAGAAACATTATAGCTTAAAGATATCCTCTACTGATTAATATAATTAATATGAACTTGACTGATGGAACAATTTGTGGATAATAACAGTTAGTTTGTTAAATAATACTGCTGTGTGATGTCTATGATCTCCTGCAACACTATTTCTATAAATTGTGAGACACAACATTTATAGGCCTATAGACCTGTTATTGTAAGAAGAGAAGACTTTCTAGCGTATTTTGACAGTTATTAATTTATTATTTATTTGTGAGTCATCTACAAAACTGAAAGTGGAGGAATATCAAATGAAACACATCATAGGACCCTATACTATGAAGGACAGAGTGATTCCTCCAATCCGAATCTCTGAAAATGAACAAGGACATTTCCCCAAGGAGATTGTGCAGGTATGTGCAACTGATTACTAACTTAAGCTGAACATCTTCTCTATTAAATACATGACAAAAGTTCAAACACATTTGATATTTATTTTATCATATTATTATTTTTAAGGCTTTTTATTTCTTTGCTTCTCTGGGAACTATTATCTGAAAAAAAATAATTATAAAACACAAATTGCATAAGAGATGATACAAAATAATTTGTTGTCTTATGCCAGTCAACTGTAATCAATAAAATCTTCCCTGCTCTAAGATCATGGAATACGCTTTAATGTTTTAAGGACAATGAGAGTCCTTGATAACATTCATTTTACTCCTTGTTAACTCCTTGTTCCAATTATGCCACTCTAAGGGAGATTATTGCCTGTTCTTATGTACTTGCTTCATGCACCTTTTTTGTACTTGCAACAAAAAATAACACCATCAAAACAAAATTGTGACTGGTGTAATAAAATAGGATTATCTCCTTTGTATAAACATGCCCTTCCACAGGAGAATATTAGTTATGCTTATGGTTGTAAAAATTGTGTGAAAAAAAAGTGTGAAAACTTATTTTTCTCTTTTAATTATAATGGCTTCTAGTAATACTTCTGTATAAACCAAATATGAAGTTTCAGAAAGTAAGCTGGTCTTAGGAGTCAATAAGTTTAACAAAGATTGTTTGGGATTATTTGGACTAGAAACTAAAAGCAAAAACATAGGGGAAGTTATCGAAAACAGCTGGGAGAGGATTCCAAGTGCCTAATTTATAAAATACTTAAAGAGTGGGCTATATCAGCAGCCTTGAATGGCTATTATGAATTTCCTGAAAATATAAGACAGTTTAAGACAACACTTTTGTCACAACAAATGTTAATGCCACATGCTATTTCATATTTTCCTACCTATAATTCTAAAAATTCCCAAAGTTGCTTTGTACAGGTAGTCCCCAAGTTAAGATGGAGATGTGGAGATGCATTATGCCACACACATCGTAAGTCGAAAATATCATATGTCGAACCACTGTGTTGAACCACGTAGCCTAGCTTAGGTATCTCAGTATAGCTTAGCCTATCTTAGCCCTGCTTAGCCTAGCCCTACCCAGGAGTCTTTTCCTGTAGAAGACATGCTTTTGAATTAAAATTAACTCTTGAAGCACACAAAAAACCCACGGTAATGCGCTGTACAGTGTACCGATACACAAGGTAACTCTAAGAGGTGAGGGAGAGAGTGAGGTATCACGCAAGGTGAGTGATCCAGGCATCATCCACGTACTTCCAGGTGTTATCCGTGTACTTCCAGGTGTCATCCGCGTACTTCCAGGTGTTATCCGTGTACTTCCAGGTGTCATCCGCATACTTCCAGGTGTTATCCGTGTACTTCCAGGTGTCATCCGCATACTTCCAGGTGTTATCTGTGTACTTCCAGGTGTCATCCGCGTACTTCCAGGTGTCATCCGCGTACTTCCAGGTGTCATCCATGTACTTCCAGGTGTCATCCGCGTACTTCCAGGTGTTATCCGTGTACTTCCAGGTGTCATCCGCGTACTTTCGGGTGTCGTCCAAACGTCCACATGTCATACACTATTGCGCTGGCCTGTCAATGATGCCTGTCTGCGTATTTGAAATATTTTCTAAATGTTTTTAGCACATCGCAATTGTCATTATAACTCCGAAAAATCGTAAGTCGGGCCATCGTAACTCAGGGAGCACCTGGTATTCTATATCTATTTTATCTTAGGTTGTTGCATCTTCTGTCTAGATAAAATCCAGTCTTGCAAAAATAACTAGAGTAAAGTACATCATCAGTGGAAGAGGAGCAAACCTGCCTCCAGTGGGACTTTTTCTTATGGACAAAAACACTGGAAATCTCCATGTGGCAAGGCCTCTAGACAGAGAGACAAAGGATGAGTATGTGGTAAGAGACTATTTTAAATAAAGACATATGCCTGTATCTGTCTTAATATACTTTCTTTAGAAGCCTGTAAGCATACATGAATTCCTTGTATCAAGTCCTTCACAGCTTGACATTCAAATTCAAATCCCTTACTCCTATAAAAGAATGCTAGTCAAGGTCTTAGTCTTTGAACATATTTGCTTCTTTTTTTTACAGCTTCAAGCCCATGTAAGTGGTGACAATATTCATGAGGAGCTTGTGGAATTTATCATCCAGGTAGTAGACCAAAATGATAATGAACCTGCCTTCACCCAAGATCCATTTTATGGCAGTGTATCAGAGGCATCTAAAATAGGTAGCTTTATCAGTATTGTGCTGATCTTTGATAAAGCTAATACTACTTTTAAAATATATTTCAGTTTGTGTATGGTTTCACAATCTTCTTTACCCTTGTTCTGTAGGATTTGAGTTCATGGCCATCAGTGCCACAGATGCAGATGATCCTAACACTGACAACGCTGATATCAGGTATTCCATCATCAGTCAGACTCCACCAGAGCCAAGTCCAAACATGTTTGAGATCAACCCTGTCAGTGGTGTAATTCGAGTGAATGCTGAAGGTCTGGACTCAAAGGTAAGATCACACATCAAATTTCTTAATTTGTGAAGTGTATGTCATTTAATTACATCACTTAGGATTTTAAACATCATCTTTCCAGAAATGTTCTAAATACGTCTTGAAGATTCAAGCAGCAGATATGCAGGGTAATGGCTTGTCCAGCAGAGGAATTGCTGTTATTTTTGTAATTGACAGCAAGGATGTAAGTTTGGTAAGGCTGTTAACAGTTTTTAAATAGATGTGATTTGATGAGTTAGAAATTTTGGTCTTCACTTGGGAGCTATAGGTTTCCTTTATGCGTTAGCCTCATTAGCCTTACAGTTCCAGTTCCAAAAACAAATAAACAACCTTAGACATCAAACATGTCTGATGAAGTTCTTTATACTCTGTATCTGAATTCCTGTTAAATAAGTAACACTGTGGAAAGGGCGCATATGTCTGGTCCCTGATACTTAAATGCAAATTAAAACAAGCAAACTTCACTGACTTATGTGCTTATAAGCTATTTAATTTTGTTTGTCCTAAAGACTTCATCCCCTGGGTTTTGGGAAATTTCTCCAATCTGCTTCCCAGAGAATGCCAGAGGGCCTTTCCCTAAACAGTTAGCCCAGGTGTGTTGTTGACCTTAGACTAAAGCCAATAATCTTCCCTATGTATCTTTTATTTTAAGTTAAATTGTTACCCCTGTTTGCAGATTAAGTCCAGTCATACTAAACAAACTAAGATTGTATACAGCATCACTGGTGAAGGAGCAGATCAGCCTCCAGTTGGACTTTTCTCCGTGGATAAAGACAGTGGTTGGCTGTCTGTAACAAAGTCTTTAGACAGAGAGACAAAACATGAATATGTGGTAAGAGGACGTTTTTTTGTATGATTTATTTATAAATTTTCACCATATAGAAACATAGTCATGAAGTACATAGCAAAGAGTAGAAATAAGGTGCAACATATAGAGACACACACTCACATCACAGCTTATGCATTCACACATGTAACCATAAAGACAGGTAAGACTAAAAGTACTAAAAATAAATAAATAAATAAATAAATTTAATTGATTGATTAATTTAAAAAAGAGAAAGAAAGGGGGGAGACATTGCTACCATGCTACAATATACATCATGGAGAGGAGGATGAGCAAGGTGTGTTGGTGCCAGATAGTGGGGCTATTTAGACATTACATTACATTACATTACTGTCATTTGGCAGACGCCCTTATCCAGAGCGACTTACATTTTTTTAATCTCATTTATACAACTGAGCAATTGAGGTTAAGGACCTTGCTCAAGGGCCCAACACGGGCAACTTAGCAGTGCTTGGATTTGAACTCCCGACCTTCCGATCAGTAGCCCAACGTCTTAACCCGCTGAGCTACCCCCTCCCCTTTTGACATCAGAGTCAAAATTTAGCTGTAGAGATCTGTCATGCTTTAAAAAGGGTTGCCATAGCTTATGGAATTTTGCATCAGAAAAGCAGAGAGAGTGTTTAATTTTCTCCAGCCTCATGAAAAAGAGGGCATCCTTAAGCCAATGAGACTGTGGGGGGGGCGGGGACTTTTCCAGTATATTAGGATGATGCGTCGTGCAAGTAGAGTGAGAAAGGCAACATGTTGGGTGACGTAGGATGGTAATGAGATATCAGAGGGTGAAACACCAAACAGGGCGGTTAATGGGCAAGGTCAGATGTTGGCAGATGTGATGGCTGAGAGTGAGTCAAAAACACTTAACCAAAAAGGCCTCAATGCAGGGCATGACCAGAACATGTGACTGAGATTGGCTGGTCCTTGATGACATTTGTCCCAATTAGGGTCAGCGCCAGGGTTGATACAGGACAGCTTACTTTTAGACCAGTGAACCCGATGGAGGACTTTACACTGTAAGACTCCATGACGTACACAGATAGAGGAGGAATGGACCCAGCTCAACACACGCTCCCAAACTGCAGGGCCTATCTCCACACCAAGCTCTGTAGACCAGGGGTCCCCAACCACCGGGCCGCGGACCGGTACCGGTCCGTGGCTCTTTTGGTACCGGGCCGCGAAACAATAAT
>JAQMCW010015437.1:0-10265 GCA_030068335.1 Chrysichthys cranchii
AGGTGATATTTTATTAAGGTTTTATTAAGGCTCATTTTATTAAGGTGTATCCATATAAATGGCCCACCCTGTAGATTAAAGAATCCATTTATGGCAAAGTTAGAAAAAAATGACATGTGGGTAATTTTTTTGACGTGTTCTTGATTCAAATCTTGGAAGGAACTTTCACAACATTGGACTCATTTTGTCCTAACATGCCCCACTTATATAAAGCCACTATTGTGGCATCTTGTTTTAAAGCTGGTCTGTAACTTTATAAGGACAAATATTTCACTTTATATTTACTCTAATCTATAAATCATATATTCTTAGACATGTGAGGATTTTAAAGAGTAATTTTTTTCTTCTTCTTCTATTATGATTACATAAAACTATAAAAATCATGAATACTAAAATATTATAATATTATTAAAAGAATATGCCACAGCATTATAAATTAGCACTTTTTTTTTTTTTTTGGGAATTGGCCAATCATTCTGAATGTTAATTGTGCACTTGTCCCATGTATCAGTGTGCAACTTTTTCTCTCCACTAGGTGGTGTCCTGAGTCCTTTGTTATGAAAGTAGGACTTTCATAACAATCAATTCTCTTGCTTAACAATGACACACACATTTAACCTAACCAAAAATAAGGATGTCTTCAGCTTTATTAACACACACACACGCACACGCGCACACACACACACACACACACATCAACTGTTCTTTGTAGACTTTCAGCAAGGCCAAATTAAGAGACCTGTATAATGATTTCTTATAGTCAGTAAGCCAGTCTTTAACCAGGCAGCCAGCAGACATGTCCAAGCCCATAACACACATGCTGACACAAGTGTCTTGGTAAGACACCATTAGAGCCGAGGCTTCCCAGCCCAGTCCGAGAAGCTGGAACCGCCTCACATGGTGCTGTCCAAGCTAACGCATAAAACAGCTGTGGCCGGTGTTCGGCAAAATCCCAACTGCAACAACATTCACACTGACAGGCAAAACAGTGGCTGCTAACACAGCACAAACTGGGACATTCCTCACTGAGAGCGTGTGGCTCTTTTCTTCAGCCAGTGGCATCTGTGTGTTTTCCAGCAAGCATGTGATGTGCGCTTTTGTTTTCAGTACAAACAACAGTTTGCGTGTAAGGTTAACACACTAGAATCATGACAGGCTATATTCCAAACATGCAACAAATGCACTGCTTAGATACATCCCTTAAGACTAATGTGATTTACTCATAAGAAAGTAGGAATTTGCTTTAAAAACTGGGCAACAACAAAAAAATTAATCTATATATATAAAATTCTTTTCGCGTTTGAAACAGAAATGACGTATGACCACAGAACATATCATACGTGCGTATGACCGGAAACAGCGTCACTAGCGCTTACATTTTAACTGATCACTTCGTTTGTGGACGCCATTTTTATATCGTCTTTACGAATTGTTATTATTTGAGTGAGAGTTATTTTACTGATATTGAAAAGACGTAAACACCTATTTGGTAAGTAATTATTTAAGACAACTTTGATCTAAATATATAAAATTCTTTTCGCGTTTGAAACGGAAATCACGTTTGAATGACCACTATTTGTTAAAAAATAAAATTGGTAATTAACAAACTTTTTTTTTTTATAAATACTGCATTTTATTTTTTTCTTTTGCACTCAGTGAGCGAAGCCACTGGGGAATCAGCTAGTACTGGATAGAATAATGGTTAAAGAAATCTCTCTCTCCATCTATCTATTTATCAATCTCTCTCAGCCTTTCAGAGCTCAATCTTTTTTCCTCACCATTTTCCCTCTGGAACGCACATCTATCTGATTGTAAAACAAAGTCAGTTGACTTATTAATGTGCTTAATGGGAGGAGCGAACTATTAAACAATCGATCATCCCTTAGTCGGACACTCTTTGCTCAACACCTAGCGCGTGCTGTAAAAAAATCCTTCCCATGTAATCCAGCGCTCAACAAATAAAAGCACAAAGAAAAAGCTTTATCTTTCATTATCTTTCTTGTGTAAAACTGCAGCCTTGGCCTTGGGTAACTAGGGTCAGGACCGAATTGTTACACGACCAATTGGACAGCACGTGTCTACTGAAAGCGGAAAACAAAGCAGCGGTAACAGACCTTGTGTAAACTGAGGTCAGAAAGGTGTGCCTCAAGTGGTCTATATGCTTTTACGACGATCCCTTTATAGAGCAAGAAAGAACGCAGGAGGAAGAGCACTTCCTCCCTTACTTGGGGAAAAGCAGGACTGTTGACGGTATTAGTACAGATAAGCCTTCATGCCAGAGTGCTCCAAATTACACATCTCTCATCAAGGGGCCAAAGTCTGAAAAAGTCTGTAGTTTCAAGAGACAAAAAGGAGAACGAGGCCAAACGCGCCTGCAGCTGCACACGGCCCAACCCTACAGGCACCCACTCCCTTATTCTGGTAAACTGCTGTGATAACCGTGTTTGCTTAGTGGAACAGGAAAAACTCCCTGCTTCTTATATCTCCAGTGCATTGTTTTCTCAGTGAAAAATGAAAAAAAAAAACAACAACAAAAAAAACAATGAGTCCGGGGACAAATAATACTATACAGCACGATTTTCCATGATGTAACGTGACAACATTTCATAACATAAAAAAAAAAGTAGGGCTATGTAACAGAAGAGCCAGAAGTGAGAGAAAGAAAGAGATAGAGAGAGAGAGAGAGAGACAGAGAGAGAGAGAGAGAGAGAGAGAGAGTACAAGCCAGGCAGGAAGATAGTGAATGATAATCAGGAGATTCTTGGTGTTTGTATTTGTCTTGGAGCCCAGTTGCAAATGCCTCTGTAGCACTGATTATATGATGACAATGCTGAACACAGGCGCACACAGACATACAAAACTGCCTCTGCTGCTGATTTTGCCCACTCAAGGTCCTCCTTGTGGCCCCAGGATGACTGGAAAACACTCACGCGAACAGAACACCCTGGTGACCTCCTCCATAAAACCGACTTCTTGTTCCAAATCAATCGGAAACTTTGCCATTCAAGCCAGGATTTGGCTTTGACCTCTTGGACCAAAGCTGGGACTAATGACTGCAACCTAACAATCCACGAATCACTCCTGAATGCAAGAGCGTGGGTTTTCTGCCCAGGGTGGCATCCACCATATCTGTAAACCAATCAACTCACCATGCAGCATTCCATCATGCTTGACTTGCAGAATAGTCTTCATTGTGCTCAGTGCTGAAAGGCTACCTCCCTTTTCTAAACAAAGACCAGCCCGTGATGTCCTGGATGACACCACAATGTCCTGTAGCTATGCTGGACACCCGGCCCCAACCATGACAAAGCCACTCTACAAGGACAGTTTCGTCTTTATGAGAATTACTTAAAAGCATGCCACTCCATGATATCTCTGCTACTGCTTCCTGGGCATCACCATACACCTTCTCCAGGATCTCGTCACCCAGGAGACTATCTAGGGCTCACAGAACCACAGTTACATCCATACAAGCATTTTCGATTCTAGTCTTAGTTCAGAGAAAGGTGTAGTAATGATTGTGGTACTCATACATACCTTATGGAAGAAATGCGGAAGATGCCAACCAGAAATGCTGGAATTTAAATCCAGCACCCGCTGTCTTGACATTCTACTACCAGATTATCTAAAACGTCTTTTTAAATGAATCTGTAAAATGTGTAAATGCTGGGAGGAAAAAAAAACCCTCTTAATATGTATTTTTCTGAAGTTAGTTAAAAAAAAAAAAAAAAAAACCCTCCTAAAATAAGGAATCTGTGTGTTTCCAGACCAAAAATATTTATAGCCCTGTCTCAAATCTTCCATAAATATGACTGAAATAATATTTTCCATCGGCTTAGCACCCCTTTTGGCAAATTTCAGTCTGGTTTCTGATCAGTTTCTATCACAGTAGGAAAACTGCCCTCAAATCCGTAAATTTATCTGAATACTGACTGAAAAGACTGGGGGGAAAAAAACATATCAGTATAAATACTCCTAGATCTTAGTGCTGCTTTGGACAATACTGAGCATAAAATATTCTTGGACTGGAAAAGTGAGTCGAGCCAGCGCTGAACCTCAGCTGAATTAAATCGTACTCCGCAGGCAGGCGTTACTGTGGCCCAAATTAACCACAGTCATGCGGAGTCCCCCGAAGCTCAGCTCTTAGGGTCTTCCTGTTTAACGTCTATATGCTCCCACAAGGCCAAATCCTGTACTGTTTCTTTCCACAGTTACGCACAACACCCAGACACCCACAAGTCGCATTTCACTAAACAACTAGAGTCCCATAGACTTTCTCTGTGCGTAACCTACTGCATGAGACACAAATCTCTTAACGTAAAACAGAATTCATTTCATTTGTTTAAAAAGGAGAAAAGGATCAAGGATGCCACGACTCAAGGCTTTATAACTCTGGATTCTTATCAAGAAACTCGAGTTCTAAAACTCCAAACATCCTTCAGACCTTATTATGGATTCGGATCAAGGTCTATCTCATGATACCTAAAAAAAAAATCATGATTTAACCGCCTTAAAAGATGGCAAGAATTGCGGAATCCTTATCCCGAGCTGACTTTGAGAAACTCGTGTCAGTATGGCAGTTTGGTAAAATACACATCTAGATATACACAGAAAACAAAAGAAGTGGACGCCATTAAATGCCCCGAAATATTTATACAAATAGTGTTTACATACCAATTTATTTCTACATCTGGTTCAGCTCATGGTTTCTAGCACAGTTGACTATAGCAATGGTTTCCTTATTGAACTTCCTATGAGGAGTATAAATCCTAAAACTCCAGAAAGGACCTCAACCATATTTGAGAAAACAGAGCACAATCTTAAACGATGTGTAAAACACCTTTATTGAACAAAATGTCCTATTAAACTATACTCGCTTTGTACTGTAGGTTGGTTGTATGAAGCTCACTGCCTTAAAGTTTGCGCACATAGCACAGGCACTTGAAAAATGGTTTAGCATGGCACATAGCCAGACGCTCACTTGTTGAGTGCATGAATCTGAAATGGAGTGCCGCATGAAGCTGTAGGCTTAGTTAACTATCTCGTCCCTGGATTAAAGACACCAGCCAACAAATCAGCAGACTCGCATTAGGACTGGCTTCTGCCAGGGTGCAAAGACAACAGAAAAGCAGAGTAACTTCAGAACAAAACACACACACACACAGACACACACAGACACACACAGACACACACACCTGACCATTTTTAGGGCTTAGATAAAATCAACCAATGAGAATATGTTCATTGTTTAAAACCACAGGTATTTTACAGTGCAGTGTTCAGGACGTATACTATAGAACAGTTTCCACTTGCACTAGAGGGCCACAAGTAATAATTCAAAGACTGGAGTTCTCAGAAATCAGTACTGGACGATATATTTCATTAAATCAGTTCTATATCGGTTCTATATATTTATCAAGAAGTTCAATAATGCGGCACCATCTTAAAATATTTCTATCATTTTTCCATTTTCTTCGTATAATTGAGGTAACCGAGGTCTGGTGTTGCCTTTTTCTTGTCTAGGGCTAGAGGACTGGTAAAAACCCATATTTATTAGGTCCATTTCTAAAATATTCACCCCTGTAGAGTCTTACGATCACACCAAACAAGGACAACCAACTTCACAAGTGCTTCAGTGTGGAACACACACCAAACCTATAGACCCTAGGGCCAAGCTATCAGAGGAACACTTTCTGAAATTTAAAAAATAAATAAAATAAAATAAAACTTTGTGGCTACATTTTAGACAAACTGAGACATATCCAGGACGTAGTCTCGTGCCTAAAGTGTCAGATGCGCTGCAGACACCGTCAATGCTCCTGCTAGCCTCAGGGCAATCACTGAACAGCTGAGAGGACCGGTGGAACAACTACGAAAGAGGAGTGAGCACACATGATAGCAGCACACAGAAAAATCATGAGCTCTCAGGCACTGAGGTTAAATGTATTCATGCCACACACAGATTTACGTTTTGCAGCCCACCCATTTCTCAAACTAGACATACCAGCTACATAAACTCAGCCACTGCCAAATCATTAGCATGTGAGATCCAAACACCAGATGGTACAAGGGAGGGCAAGCAGTGGATGAGAACTAGACATACACTCATTGTGGGGTGTTAAGGTGTGGCTGAAAACACCAATGGGAAAAACATACATTAATAAGAACTCGGTACATTTCGCACTTACTGTACCTACTTAAATGACTTAAATTTATGACACATGCCAGAGGTATTTCGGTCATGGGTGGAAGGGTTAGAGTGCTACTATAACCTGCTGTAACAAAGGAAATTCCTGGTACTCGGTCACACACGACCACAAAAAAATACCACATCGTCTAGTTAATCATTCTGGAGCGTACACTCCTTAAACCAAACCTTCCTTTTGCACAGTACTTGAAAGCAAACTCAATGAAATTACAACCTCACCATGTTCCATTATTTAATATTTCAGGCACCAAAGCAGGTGGGAAGAAAATACAAGACAAAATGAATTGCGTGAAAGTGTGGACTTTAAAAACCCAACTAACACTGAACTGGCACAAGGTGCTTTTGGACCAGAGGACCTTTTTTTTAGTTCTGAGAACCATTGGGAGAAAGACCCGCCCCATTTGTGAGTTGACACTGCAGGAAACTGAGGATGATCATAGTTCTCAGAACACCATTTTGAGGGACTTTTTTTTTTTTTTAGCTCCTACTAGTTAGATACTGTAGGTACTCTCCCAACACCAGAGGAACGATTAATGATGTAATACGACACAAGTGTAAAAAATGTTAGCTGTGTAAGCAAAAGCACTTAAGGTTAATGCTAAAAATGGAAGGAAAGAAAAAAAAAACGTTATTACACGTCATGCAGAAGTGACATTACAGCAACTGTTGGCCGGCTTACATTGCTTCAGTGTTCCTAACGGTAGTGTGAATGCAGACAGGGAAAAAGACCTTGAATTTATGTAGTTCTTAGGGTAGTAGTAGGGAAGTTTCTCTTGTGTCCCTAGAAATGTTTGGTCTGAAAGACCCCACTGTCTGAATGATGCTAGTTTTTCCAGTCCTTAGCACAGAAAAGAGCTGGGCCGTTCCAATACAGTGTGAGGCTAACAGGATAATGGGTATGATTACAAGTGTAAGAGCCTCTTCCTGGCCTTGTTCTGTCTCATAATGTGAAAATAACACTTTGCATGAGCACAGAGAGGACAAAGTCCACACAGCGGACAACGTAACATGTGGTGCGTGAAGAGACACTGGCTTAAAAAACAGTAAAACCCCTGTCTGTAACCTATTATTATTATTACTATTGTTATAAAAGCTGTGGTTTCGGTTTAAAAAAAAAATTAAATTCCACATGGAGACAGTTTCCAAAAAAACAGTCACACGTTCCGAACCATGTGAAAACACGTGGTCCTCTCCAAGATACAAAAACTAGCCACACAAACACACAATCATGGTTGCCACAGAAACCAGAAGCAAAAGCAGAAGCACTAAAAGATAAAATGTTGAACGCGTGCCCAACTGACTCTGTCCCACTTTCAGTTCATCTCATGCGGTCAGTGAGAACCAGGATAAGACAAGGTATTCCTCAGGGCTAAAGTCTGAGAATGCTCCATTTTGTTTTTCAGGTTTAGGTTAATCCTAACCACAATTGAACAAAATTTCATTCCAGCTGACGCCCCATTATCTGTGAAGTCTGCTACGTCTAGTTTTCAAATTTCTAAACACACACTGCGTGTACTCCTCCTACGTATTCATCATTAAAATCATTCTGTCTTTTGTTAGTCAAGGTAACATTTGAATAATCTGTAGAACACATTAAAAATAGAATGGCCCGAAAATCACAGTGCCCAAGTGCATCTTTCAGTTACTACGTCACTAAACAGATTATCTATTAGACAAAGGGTTGCTTAGCAACAGAGAGGAGACACCATCACAGTTCTTGCTAAACGAGAACACAGACAGTTACAAGAGCCCTCCGGCCGCCGATGCTGCATAGACCAGTGGAAGAAGTGGAGCAGTAGGAGCTCAGTGGATCCAGTTCTGTGTTAGCGTTTAGAGGGTTGTAAGTTCTTCTGCCAGAGAGTCACAGATGGTCCTTAGAACGACTAGTTGGATTGTACTCGGTCTTAATTGAAAGCCTCTGCAAATATAAGGTCTGCTTATGAACCCTTGAGCAGATCCAGCCCATCATTTGCATTTGGAAATTCTCATGTCACAGCTGCCACGTGCGGTAAAAAAAAGAGAGAGAGAGAGAGAGAGAGAAGATACGTTTTAAAATGTATGTTTTGGGACACTAACACATAAGTATTAGATGAAAAACATATTCATGTGAAAATAATAATTAAAAACCCAACCCTCTTGTTACTTAAACTTCGATCTTTAACATGAACACACACAAATATTTTGGTCTTTCTGTTTTCCTGGAGAGAATGTGAATGGCTGACGTACTTAATAGCCGTCTGAGCTGATCTGGCATCGACCGAGTGTCGTTCTGAGAGGATTAGTGAGTGTGCTGGGGAGTGTGCAGGGGAGGAAAATAGAGAAGGATTCTCCAGATTCAGGGGAGGGTCTATAAGAGTGTATGAGGGATTGGAGGAGTGGAGCTGGGGGAGGGGATAACATGGCTTGTTTTCAACTTGGGGTCTCCTTCCTAGGACCCTGATGTATTTTCCACCATGTGAACATGTGGAGAGCAGATGTTGCTCCTTCTGGGCTGAAGGCAGGGGACTCCGGATACGTGAACTTCAGTAAAATCAGCATGCATGCATGCATGCATGCATACTCACTCACTCACTCACTCACTCACTCACTCACTCACTCACTCACTCACTCACTCACTCACTCACTCACTCACTCACTCCTTTTTTGCTACTTTTTATTTACCAATGTGTTCAATGTGACTTTCCAACAGTCTAAGTAGTCTGACCTTTGCCCCACATGTCTGTACAAGGCTTATTGACGCTAGCACAGTGTAACACTTCTGTGACTCTTAATCTTAATTATGTTAATTCTAATATAATGCAGGAGCACATTATCTTAATCAAATGAATAAAATAAACGCATCCTAACAGAAATGGAGTTAAAACTCCATCTCCGTTCCTAACGCAGACTTTAGTTACAGTTGGAGTTCACAGCGGAAAGCTTTATCTCAGGATGGAAAGATTCAGTTCTGAGACAAAGTAACTGTGCAAACGACTCTGTTTAAATGATTTTAACTAGGAAAGAATCTGCCACTTTTATAGCAGGCAAAAAATTCACCTAGAACATTGGGAAGCATTGCTGCCTCACAGCTCCAAGGTCCCCTGGGTAGATCCTGAGCTTGGATTTCTATCTCTGCAGAGTTATCCAAGTTCTCCCCCATGTCTACATGGGTTTCCTCCAACCTTCTTTAGAGCAGATAAATTTCCCCCAGATATGAAAGAATTGTGTGATAAATTGCCCCTGGATACTTGTGAATGAATGTGTGAGGGTTTTCCCCTGCAGTGGACTTATGTCCCATCCAGGGTGTGTCCCACTTCATGCTCTGTGCTCCCCAGATAGGGTCCAGATTCACCGTGACCCTGCCCAGATACACTGTGACCCTGCCCAGATACACCGTGACCCTGCCCAGATAACGCAGTCACTGAAAAATAACTGCATGAATGAAGACATGATTGCTCAGCAGCATTCACAAATTTAAAAAAAAAAAAAAAAAAAAAAAAAAAAAAAAAAAAAAACATCAGCAACAAATCATAACCATGTTTGGACTAAAATGAAAATTGTGGATATTTTTCTTTTGGTTGAAATGTCTCTTTAGTATCTGATCACCAGCACATGGCAGGGAAAAAGGGCCTAATTGATGGCTCATGCCTTGTGATTTTCTTAGTCCTCTATTTCACTTAGCAAACTCAATTCTGCTAAATGACACAGGGATGAGATCAATTTGTGCTCGGACCACCTGAGCAAACTGAAACGGATAAAAAAAAAAGCCACACTCTGGAAATGGTTTCTCGTGTGCTTGTTTACTTTGAGATCTTTGCTCTTTAGGGCAAAACTTTCACTTTCCACTCCACCACCTTGGGAAACCACAATATTTCCAGACCCATGTGCCAAGTGGTACTGCCTACATACGAAGCTAAACGCTTTTACAAGAACAATAAATTATTCCTCATTTTCCAGCAACACAGTTAGAATGTCGAGAATGGCCCGAACTGAACACTAAGGCACACTTATACCCCAAGTTCCCCAGAACCAAATCACAGTACTGCTTGTGTTTATGAATACAATGAACCCCCGCCTA
>JAQMCW010015487.1:0-10263 GCA_030068335.1 Chrysichthys cranchii
AGTCAGCTGGGATTGCACACACACACACACACACACACACACACACACACACACACACACACACACACGCGCACGTGTGACCCTGACCAGGATTAAGCAGTGAAACAGGATGAGTGAGTGAGAGTGATTGAGGTGTGGATTAAAGCAATCAGGCCAGATTAGATTAAAAAATAAAATCAATAATTAATACAGAAACCTTGAGTTCCTCATCTTAATAGTAAATATGTAATAGACTAATAGATTATAGTAATAGATTAATAGTAAAATTAATGAATTAATATATCAATTACAGACCCCTGGTTATTTCTGGCAGGTACACAATGCTTCCTGTATTGAAGTATTTTTTGTTGTTGTTGCTGTTGTAGTGCATGCTGTAAGCATAGGGTAGAAGTCGGGTGAGCATATGCATGTACATGTGCAATAATATTCTAAGTAAAAGTAATTTTCTCTATAACTTGTTTCACTTTCAATTGCAAGGAAAGGAAACAAGGAAGTGCATATAAAAGAAACGTGAAGCTCCTGTAGACTTCATGAGCAGAATTCATGCTGCTCTGAAGAAAAAACATTGTTTATAAATGTAAGCCTGACAAATAAAGTGGGGAAAAAAGTAAATCAGTAATGTACAAAGATATATTACAAACTTTGATTTGATAGCTAATTCACTCACTTATTCTAGCACAGAGCGGGTTATGTTTTAAACTACTAAGCTGTAAATAAAGCTAGGAATCATCTTCTCACAGATTTCCCGTTTGTTTAAACTAAAGTTGAGTGTGCAGTTTACCTAAGAAATTGCTTTGTGCTTGTGTAGTGCGTAGTACTTAGGGGAAGTATGCTCCTAGTTTAAAAACTGCTCCTTGTTGTCCCATCTTTCTGTTTTCTTCAGCAAGAGGTCACTTGTGTGATATGCATATTGTGAATTTCTGAGTTGTGAGGGGAAGTCAACAAGAAGACATCAAGTATTGTAAAATAAATACTCACTCTCTGGCTAGTTTTTTAGATCTATCTAGCTTAGACCTACATTCTTTGGTTATTTTACGAGGTGTACTTTGAAGGTATACATATGCATCTAGCTTTCTGGGGGAAAAATAATTCAGAAAAGTAAGTAAGCAGAAAAACATCTCAAAGTACACAAAACATTGACCTTGAGCTGGATAGTCTACAGCAGCAGAAGACCACATCGGTTAGCACTGTCGCCTCACAGCAAGAAGGACCTGGGTTCAAACAGGTGCCTTTCTGTGTGGAGTTTGCATGTTCTCCCCATGGGTTTCCTCTGGGTACTCCAGTTTCCTCCCATAGTCCAAAGACATGCATATGCACATGCTTTCAGGCCCACAGTAATTGGTTAAGCTGTTGTGGTGCTCCAGACTATAAAATTGATGGGAAAAGTTAAAGAAATAAACTATCTTAGGCACGGATTCATCAGATCTGGACAGCTGAAGATAAGAAAAGGAAACCACCTAATCTCTTTCTAGTCTTCAGTTGCCCAGTTTGGGTGACTCTGTGCCCCTGATAGCCTCAGACTGCTGCCACATGATGGGTTGGTGTGATAACGGCATAAACGACCAGGTGTTCAGGTGTTCCTATTAAAGTGGACAGTGTGTGTACATCCGCATGTCGAGGTGTTCACAACAAAAGCTTAAAATAACATTACACAACCTACCTGACTGACCTAAATGTCCAGATGGCTTATCGAAACATTTCTTAATAATCCATGGTGTTGAGACGCAACACTGAGTTTGCACACACTGACATTAATTTGAAAACAACTTGCAAATGGTTCAGAAACCTGGTGATGGGAAACCTGGTGTTGGGAAACTTGACGCATGTGAAGTTGGGGACCCTTACTACAAGAAGGATATAAAAGCTCTTGAATAAGTACAGAGGAAAGCTGCTCGCTTTTGTGCAAATAATTATCACCCTACTGCTAGTGGTACTAATATGTTGAAAGATTTGGGTGGTCTAGTCTTGATTCAAGGAGAACACTTTCTAGATTAATATTAATGTATAAGATGCACCAACGACTTGTGGACATTGACGCAAACAGATACCTTAGTCCTCATAATTCTAGTAGAGTCAGTACTCGCTCAAAGCATAATGTTAAATTCCTCCAGGAAAAGACCACAGAGAATGTATATTTTTATTCTTACTTTCCCAGAACTATTAGACTCTGGAATAGCCTTCCGTTGTTGAAAGCCATTCACTGGCGCTTTTTAAGCCCAAAGTTTTAGAATATTTGATTGATTGAATAATTAATACATTTAAAACATTTTTTAAAAAATATTTGTTTAATTTATTTTAATCTATCTATATTAGTATTTTAACCCATTAGCTTCCGTGGTCCCCATTTGGGGATCATATATTGAATGGCATAGAAAATAGATGGCAGGGACTTTGACTACAAATTGAAATTTCAGAAATATTAACAGTCATATTTCTTGAAAGTAAATGTTTTTGTTACTATTTGGATGTAAATTAATAGAAACGCACGAAAATTTTCAGAAGAAAAATCTGGCAGTTAATGGGTTAATATTTTAAGAGTATGTATATAGTACAGTTTGATGTTTTTACGATATGGTACTCATATTTTATATCTATAATTAGACAATATTATGTTACTTTACAGTTGGTGCGATATCTGTATGAATTTTGCCGACTCAATACAATAAATGTAGACGTAGAGGAGACGTACATGACTTTTAATTTGACTACAGTAAAAAAAAAAAAACGAACCACTTCCGGTTGTCGGAAGGTTTTCAACTTTCACCCTGCCTCTCTTCCTTCCTCTTCCGTTTCGGTGACACCAGGTATGGCGGATTCCCTCTTTTCGCGAAAGAATTGAAAACCTTATCGCTTGTAATCTTCACTTTTGGAGTTGTACAGACATACGGTTTTCGTCTAGACGTTTTATTTACAGTGTAAAGAAGTAAACCTGTATGATATTGGGTTTGTTTTCATCTCGAGAAGCGTTTTATTTGTCCTGGTTGAGAACCAGCGCAAATGTGAGCTAGTCGGCTAAACCCGGTGTACCTCAAGGCCCTCCTCTCATGGAGATACACAAGCTCCCTGTTTTTACACGTTTACATATTTCTGTGTTTGTACAGGATGTATAAGTTCACGGTCCCGGTGTGAGTCAGTATGACTGAGGTTCTCAGAGCAGACAGTTAGGAGTTGTTTCATGTTGAGCAGAAGTCTGTCCTATCATATGACCATCAGACTATTATTGTTAAACTCAGTCAACTGGTGTATAACATGGATGTAGATTGTTACAATGGCACTATCTGTCACCCAAATGAGGATGGGTTCCCTGTTGAGTCTGGGTCCTCTCAAGGTCTCTTCCTCTTGTCCTCTCAGGGAGTTTTCCCTTGCCACCGTCGCCACAGGCTTGCTCATTAGGGATAGAGATATATTTATATATGCACTTATGGATGTGTTTATTGATTGGTTGGTTAATAAGCCTTTAATTGGACATTATGTATCGTAATGCTGCTTTGTGACAATGTCTGTTAAAAGTGCTCTACGTATAAAATTGAATTGAATATGGGAGGATTCAGGACAGCCTTGGCACCTGCAGCCTCCAGCTCTAATGCTGTGTAATCCAAGAAGACATGTTTTAGATGTGTAAACCTGCCTGTGTTTCGTCCTCCAGGTCAAGATGGTTCAGCGCCTGACTTACCGCCGTAGGCTGTCCTACAACACCACCTCCAACAAGACTAGGCTGTGAGTGTGAACTCGGTCCTTGTCCCTTCCCTTTCTGTCTGCCCTGCAGGTGCCCTCGGAACAGCCCTGGACATGTTCCTGGAGCACGCCGGGGGTCTTATTTCACCCTAACTTTTATTTCACTCTTATATTCAACCCATTGAATATAACTCTTTGGTTAGTGGACATCCCAGGAGGTCTCTTAAGGACCATTTCATAACATGTAGTATGAAGGGATTAATAATAATAATTATATATATATATAAAGAAACAAAACACTTGTTTTTGTGCTCACTGAGTCTGGATCATGATTTTAGCCATTGGAGATATTTTTCCTATGATGGTAAAGAGGTCTGGGTCTTCCAGGGTTAAAGACTCATCCTGGACGTTACCCGAGTCGTTCAGTCATGCGTCAGGTCTGGATGTGTCAGGATTTTTTTTCTTTTTAAAGCATCGTGGGTGTCATCTGTACTTCTACGACACTGAACAGGAACAAGCTAACTTTGCGAAGAGTTTGTTAATGGATTAAAATTGCACCTGTTGACAGATCACTGTTGTATAAGTAAAGGAAGTACACTTTAAGGTGTACTGGTGGAAAATCATGATCATCAGGGTGATGGTGGCACAATGACACCCTGTGTAGAGCACATGTTAGTTTTGTTTTTGTGAGGTCAGCATCAATGTTGAGTTTGATTACCAATCATTTCTGGTTCGCCGCCAGATCCCGGACCCCTGGTAACCGGATTGTGTACCTTTACACCAAGAAGACCGGCAAGGCTCCCAAGTCAGCATGTGGAATCTGCCCTGGTAGACTGCGTGGTGTAAGTAATGCTTTACATCAAGCTTGGTTATTCTTCAGCATTCAGGCTGTGACACTTAATGTACTTTAAAGAGACCTAACCAGTCAGGAGAGTTTGTCAAAGGGTGCACAAAATAATAATGTTAACCTAATATCGTCACAGGGTGGTCTTCTGGGGGGGGGGGGGCGGGGGGGGGTGGTTTTGTGGCCCCCCCCCCCCCCCCCCCCCCCTTTTTTTTTCCCTTTAAATTTTATTTATTTATTTTAAGTTTAACACTTTTGCTTAATAGATCTCCAGAGCTTTAAGTTCAAGCCCATAAGACTTTCCACATATGGACGAGCAAGTCAGCCGTGGACCCCTGTAACTGTTAAATCTACAGACTTTTATCAAATCCACAGATTTCATCATCAAAATCAAACATTTTAAATTGGAAATTTAAATAGGTGCAGTGGCATGTTGGCTGTTTACTGGTGACAGCTTTTTTTTTTAAAGTAAGACACGGTTGTCTGCTAGAATATAATATACTTTATAAGATCACGTCTTGTTTAAGATTTGGGTTAAACCCGTTTAATTCAAGTGGACCAACAGGCTCATTTAGTAACATCAGTAATAGTTGACGACGATTAACAGTTTAGTAATTGTGTTTAGACCAAAGTGTAGAGCCTTTCCAACTCTGAAACTTTAGTAGGATTTGGTCATTCTGAGTAAAGGCTAGACTGAGTTTAAGGCTGAGTTTACTAGGCTCTTTTGCTTCATGTTTGCTTACACACGACGACAAAATGAGAAATCCGTGTGGGTGTCCATGCTGTCAGAATCCTTTAAAACTGCATTTAAGTATCACATACTAGACAAATTGAATGTTAGCAGAAATGCTTTGTATTCATCCCAAGCACAAAGAAAACTGGCGCAGCTGACTTAAGCAAACATCGCAAGGCAGTATCTGTTATCATAAAATGATTTACCTGTTTTAATTTCATTTTCGAGTTCACTTTAAATTACAAAGTTAGATTTGAGATTTATTTTTTCCAGCCCAGACACAATTTTCCTTTACACCCCAAGTGGATTAGGAGTGTGTTCTCTGAAATGGATTGTCAATAAGCCTGTCAGCTCCACTTCAAAGTGCACTTGTTTTGCCTCTGAACTACCTTCACACTATTATTTGATGCTCGATCAAGCTTGAAATGGTAGAGTAATGGATGTTGTTCTGTCCAGCCTTAAAATGGACTTGATGTGTACATTTGAGTGCCTTTTGATTGTGCTTCATATTCTAAGTGCTTGAGTGTTTGTCTTGAACAGATCCGCGCAGTGAGACCTCAGGTCCTGATGAGGCTCTCTAAGACCAAGAAGCATGTGAGCAGAGCCTATGGTGGTTCCATGTGCGCCAAATGTGTGCGTGACAGGTAAGAGCATTAAAATGCTGTGCTGAGTTGAGTAATTAAAGCCATACCTAATTTTGTTGTGCTAGGAGTGTTTAAGTTTTTTCTGCTTGCCTTGGCTTAGCTTCAGGAAGAAGTAAAAGTTAATGATTATTAAATTACCTTTTCTTGTTACTCATACATATAATTGCATCTCAGGTGTGGGTGGGCTTGGAGTATGGATGGCATAATGTCACAGTAATATACGGGGAGTCCTCGATTTACGGCGGAGTTCCGTTCCTACGGCTCGACGTAAACATGATTTTCGCCGTTGGTTGGAACTGCACTCTGTACAACACTGTATAATGTTAAAACAGCCAAATACAGCACCTAATACACAGGGTTCCCACGGTCATGGAAATCCTGGAAAAGTCATGGAAATTGAAAATGTAATTTTCCAGGCCGGAGTCTTGGGAAAGTAAAGGAATTTTAGTTTCTCTTTAACGCAACTACCGCGTTCTGTTATCATTACGCTATTATGATTATTTCCGAACGTATGCACCAGCTGCTACAGCCTACAGTAGTCTTTGTTCAGCAAGCCCACTACTTTCCCATGAGCTTGAAAGTCATTGTCATACTTGGTTGTAAAGGTCTTTTGTTTAATAAAGACTACAATAAATGCACTGACAGAATTTTGTATGTTTAAAAAATATGACACCATACCATAAGGTGAGTGGAAAGGGTTAACCTTTCATATTTAGCCCTAAAAGTATGCCAAATTCTACACACTCATGGAAAATTCACTTTAGGTCATGAAAAAGTCAGTGAAAAAGAGTGGGAACCCTGAATACAGCACCCGGATCTCCAACTAAGACTTTCTTAAATTTATGGGAAATGGCGACCGACGTAACCACAAACGCTGTAGGTCGATGACGATAAACCAAAGACTCCCTGTGTATATACTGCAGGTTGCTTCACTTCTTGTGAGCTTCATTGAGTCTTAAGCATCTCTGGGAGGGTAGTTTTTATTATTATTATTATTATTATTATTATTATTAGTATGTGCAAAAAAGTTATTGGAGCTGACTAACTCTGAATTTATACCAGATCTGCTGGTCTGTTCTGACCCCCTGCTGCCGTTAAGCAACTGCGTGCTCAATGTTTTAATGAAAAAACTAATATTGAAATATATTGTTTGTGATCCATGGTTAATGGGTGCAAACCCAACTGTACAGTCTATAGTTGCATCATAATAAACGCTTTGTATAAATGTATGATGGTGTGATCATACTGGAGTTCAGTGCAGTTTATACTTCACTTGAGTTTAAGAATGGAACAATGGATGAGACAAACACAACATGACCACATTTTATATAGCTTTAAAGCCCGTATGGACTGAAACACTTGTCACAGTGGATGTATAATTGCAGCAAAATGTTCTTCAGATATGTGCGGCGTCAGTTGGCCCTAAGGATTGAGTGTTGCGGGCTTTTGTGCTTTCAGAAAATTGGAAATCTGGTAGTGCCAACCGACTCTTGTGTTTAATTTGAGTGCCATTATTTACTATTAGAAACTCATGCATGGGACATTTGCTTGCTGGCCATTGATGTTGCTCATTTTACTTTATAAGAGAGGAATGGTTTTGGCCAGGCTACCTGAATTTTATTGCTCACTATTAGATTACTAACACGTGTGATTTAGATCCATAGATAGTTAGTGATCTCTTGAGAGCACATGTGCATTCCAGCTATCTTGATTACTAACCTTACACTTCTGTCAGTGGGCTATTCCTACCATCCATCATGTCCATTATGCACACACAGGATTCAGTGATTGAAGTTTGGTTTTATTTTTCTGTTAAATGGGGGAAGTAACAAATATCTTGCTTGTTTTCCATACATGTGTAAATTGTAAACTTGGGCACAATATGTGCACTTCTTGTATTTTTTTTTTTTTTTTTTTGGTGACTTATTTGCGCGGCATGTACACTTTATGAAGCTAATTGACGTTTTGTGTCTCTTCCAGGATCAAGCGTGCTTTCCTTATTGAGGAGCAGAAGATTGTTGTCAAAGTACTCAAGGCACAGGCACAGAGTCAGAAATCGAAGTAAATGAGTGTTTGTACTTTAAAATAAATGTTTCGGAACACACTGGTTTGTGTCTTGTGCTTTATAAAATACCCTCATGAACACTACAGGTTGCCACAAAGCTAATTAGTTTTAAGTCAATTTAACAGTTTGACTGATGTAAAGTTAACAATCTTTTATTGTAAATGTTTGCGTAACCAAACTAAAATCAAAGTTTGGAAAGGCTGATTTTCATATTTACATGTCTGAAAACCCAAAAATTTAAAGAATCAAAAAGGTCAAAGTGTGTTCCCAACAACCATGCCTGCATACAAAAAATATAATACGTGTGTGTGTGTGTATACACCTATAAATCGCTAATAACATGAGGATGTGCTTGATGGACACTCAGGCACTTCAATAAATCACTCTAGATAAGGGCCTCTGCTGAATAAACTAAATAATCTGCTAATCAGTAATTTAACCTGGACAGTCTACTCTATTCCATATATAAAGGTGCAGTAATTCAGGGAGATTATATAAGTGGAAGTTAATCAAGTTCAAGATCGAGATTTGCATTGTGTGTAAATTTGCACACTGCAGAAGGAGTAGAATACAAGCATTTCCCCACGTTTGTGGTTCTCATGCAATTCATGTTTTTCTTTTTTTTTTTGCTTGTTTGAACAGTTTACAAATTAACCAAATATGTATTACCTGTAGACTTTAATTGGAGCTGAAACAAACTCCTGAAGTGATGAAACTGTGATTCTAAGGCAGACTGCACAGGATTGCTCTTGGTGAAGTTCAACTAATACTGAAAGGCAGTTTATGGCAAAGGGCATTATACTCCCTAGATCCTTTGAATAAAAAACTGCTGAGTAAAATAAAAATTTACTGATTATGGCAGCAATCAGTGTGTTGACCTGCAAATGAGGGTCATTGAGAAATATGAAATGTTTAATAAAGTACGGACAGTAAATTGTAGCCAAAGTGAATGTGCTGTGGTAACAAGGCTCTGTGGTCCAGCTTTCATGTTTTTTCCATGCCTGCCTTTGGTCTGACAATCTACAGTTTATGGAATCTATTTACTTATTTATTCATTCATTCATTTACAAAATCAGACTAAGTGAACAGTATTCTCAGCAAACACAAACATTTCTGTAATGTTAGCATTTGATTATAGATTTTTTTTTTTTTTTTTTTCAAGACAATGTCATGTTTGGTGTTTATAAAGGAATGTGAGCCTTTGAATTTAGGTTTCATTTTTGTACACAAACTAATATTACAGGTACAGACAACCTATCCTAGTCATGGCACCATGCGCGCACACACATTCACCCACTCATACACACCTAGAGAAAATTTAACCTACTGGCTTGTTTTTGGGACGTGGAGACAAATGTAGACCCAGGAGGAAACTCACACGGACATGAGGACAACATGCAATGAAACTCCATGTAGATCCTGAGCTCAGGTTGCTCCACTTTGTGCCACCTTTTGATAAACACCTGTCTAAATTACAGTGGATAGGTCACTGTATAGAACATTTCATCAATGAAAGTGTTTTTCCACTGGGCACGGGAAGATTGCTTTCTAAGAACTGTTTTCAGAATCGGAATCAGAATACTTGATTAATCCCTGAGGAAATTATGTCATCACAGTTGCTCCAGAACAGTAAGAAAGAAAGAAGTAAATTACTAACAGGTTAAGATACCAATATTAAATAATACAATATGTTAATTATAATTATAAAATAATAAATAATACAGTAATACAATAAATAATACAATAAATACAATTTCTATGTGTGTTTAAAATAAGCATCCTTGATCCAAGCTCATTCTACTGCACTGGTTACAGTATCACTAGCGCTGTAATGCATTTTATCTAAGCTCTTCTTCTTTTTCTTCTTCTTCTTCTTCTTAATAATAATAATAATAATAATAATAATAATAATATCATCATCATCATCCATTCAGCCATTATCTAATACATTTATCTGTTGAGGGTCACAAGAACCTGAAGCCAGTCCCAGCTGACTTTGGGTAAGAGGTGGGGTGCACCCTGGACAGGTCTCCAATCTATCGCAAGGCCAATACAGAGAGATGAACAACCATTCATACTTTTATTTTAGCCACTTGACCTAATCTGTATGTCTTTGGACTGTGGGAGGAAATTGGAGCACCCGGAGGAAACCAGGTTTGAACTCAGAACCTACTTGATACTACTACTACTATTACTACTACTACTAAGAATAATAATAATAATCTACTACTACTACTCCTCCTTTCGGCTGTTCCCTTCAGGGGTCACCACAGCAAATCATCTGTCTCCATCTAACTCTATT
>JAQMCW010015505.1:0-10262 GCA_030068335.1 Chrysichthys cranchii
CACACACACACACACACACACACACACACACACACACACACACACACACACATACATACATATATATATATATATATTTTTGCACTTTTTATTCCACCCATGAATATATATATAGTTACTAGAAATAATTTAACAAATAATTAGATTTTATTTTTGGATGTGTTGAGTTAATAAAACATATGTAGCACTTCTTTGTAAAGTATGGACAAGCTTTGTGTTCAAAGTCATAGTTTTGCACTCGCAGCATGTGCAAGAACAATTTTTGAAATCATTTTCCTAAATGTGTCTGTTTCAGCAAAGCCTGTTATTAACTTTACAAATCAGATCCCTGCCTCATTATTTTGGGTCAATAATTCTTCACGCTGCAAAGAAAATCTCAATTACACCTGCAAAGGTAAGCACTGAACTTACTGAGAATGCTTAGATTGCATAATGCATATGAATCTATAACAGATTATTAGATTGCATGATGAAATTGTGTATTGCAGTACTGTATTTTACAACAAACATCTTTATTTTTTTGTAGACTTAAAATCAACAAACATTGCCGTTGAAATGTTGAAACCTTTCACTAATTATACATGCACTGGGA
Organism: Chrysichthys cranchii; assembly: GCA_030068335.1. Lineage (NCBI taxonomy): Eukaryota > Metazoa > Chordata > Actinopteri > Siluriformes > Claroteidae > Chrysichthys > Chrysichthys cranchii. Next base: position 593 of record JAQMCW010015505.1, read on the forward strand.
CATATAAGCATGTTTCAGGTGACATTTCAGGCAGCATCTCAACTTACATCAAATGTGGTAAGTTGGTAATTTATTTGAAAATCAGTCACCACAGCACTCATAGTCTTATGCTATGCTATGCTAGTGCCCCTGGCCATTTAGACTACCACATTCAATGGATGTAAAAAAGTCTACACACCCTGTTAAATTAGTTGATTTTTATAAAAATCGTGTTCAACTGTTAATGTGATATAGCAACCAACAAAAGTGAAAACCAAATAGAAATGTTTTAGGGGAAAGAAAAAGCTATAAGCTGGTTACATAAGTGTGCCTATAGCACTTTTTTTTTTTTTTGGTATGAGTCTACCAACTTAGCACATCTTGATATGGCAATTTTATTCCACTCTTCCTTGCAAAAAAAAAAAAAAAAAATCTATCAAATTGCAAGGGGGTCTCCTGTATACAACCTTCATCAAATCATTGGTTTAGACCTGGACTCTGACTGGGTCATTCCAAAACCTACAAACATAACAGGGGTGTGTATACTTTTAATATTTACTCTACTTAAAAGTATTTTTTTGGCCTTTTGATCATGATGTGTGATGACATGTTTGAGAACAGCAATCTGATTACGCTAGGTAATATTGAAACAAATTGAAGGTGTTTAGGTTGCTAGTAATTTTTTCATGTACAAAGAGCTGAGTTTTATGGCATGTCACTCTAAATGTTATAAAACAATTTGAATTAATCTGCAGTATGCAGAAGTGTGAACATTGTCACTAGAGGTTTTGCTGCATTATTTAAGCATTTATAGAATTCAGATGTTCTGTTACTGAAATTCCAAGCAGATTCATAAAAAATGTGAATACAGATAATGTGTCAGGACATTAGGAGAGCTGTATGAGAAATCGTATTTTTTAAATTCAGGAACAGAGAAAAGAAATGCCTGTATTGCCCTTTTTGGCATGTTAGTGTAAGTATTTAGCAAACCGTTAGGCAAATTTAAAATCTGCAGTAAGACTCTACACTAGCAACGTTTGAATATTGAGGTATGTTACATTAATTGAGACAGGATATACACAAACTATTCAAATATTCAAATACTGTATTTAATAATAATAATAATAATAATAATAATAATAATAATAATAATAATAATAATACACTAAAATATCACATGGCACTAAATATCAGTACATTATTCAACGTTTAATTGAATGATCATTTTGTCTGTGAGCATATGTGTACTATGGTGTGTAGTGCCCTGAATAAAGGAAAAACACCACAGTTAAGACATTAGACATTATTAGCAGTGAATACATTATGTTTTACTAGAGTGGACAGATGTCTCCTCTGCTATATCCTACTTATTTGAGTAATTCCAAATTAATTGATTGATTGATTGATTATTTGAAACAGTTAGTGTGAGTTAAAATGATACTCAGCCTTCAGGCTGTTTTACACTCCTATGTCGAATCTACCCTGTGGATACACCATTGACAGTCATGTAAGGTGACATGTTTGTACCTTCATTTTAGGTGTGCATCTCCTTTAGGGGGTGCTGTCACAGGAAACACATTAGGATTTATTTTATGACAATCCCCCTACCCATGTTTGGTATCGTTGTGAAGCGTAGTTCCTCTACTTCCCGATAAAACACATGGAATTCCCGATGATGCTTTTACGAACCGATGGAAAACGAGTTTCCAAACCCCATTAGACATAAATGAAAGTGGCTAGTTGCTAGGCGGTCATTTTTTATTCGATTTCAACAAACCATGCCTCATTTTGAAGGTCTTTAGACGGACAATGTGGGAGTAACAACAACTCACTTTTGAAAATTTCCTCATTCCGACTCATTATGCTCACATTTCTCTTACTTGTGTGGACATAAGTATAAATAGATGTATATAATTCTTTTTCGTTTCTTGCAAACTCTAAGTTCAAAGTTCATAAACAAAAGCCAGTTTAATTCAGTCATGTCTCATTGATATCAGTTTGTAAATGAAACACTTTATTTGCTCAGAAGTATTAATAAATGGTCCAAGGAGTTGTAATTCCTCAATGTCAATCACCATTATCCAATGTGGAAAGAAAGTTTTAAAAATGCAGTTTTGTTCATGCGCCAACCTGCTACTCTTTCTGTCATAGACGTGAATGATTCGATTACCTTAACTGCAAGTCATTCCACAATAAACGTGTCCTGGCCGTTGAATAGAAATAACTGCCCAAGTATTACCGGCAGCTTCAAGAGGGAAGTAACCTACAATAAAACAACAAGTAGGAAATCATTCTCTTACTCTTAGAAGAAATATGCAAAATATCTCACTTTAATTATCTTAGAAATTGTCATGCTTTTCCTTTTGCTTTTCATGACTGATTTGGCATTAATCATGATGATTTTTTCCCTTACAGTTAATTGTAATGGGGTGAAATGTGAGATTCCTGATTTGAAGCCCTATCATAACTATAGTCTGGAATTTAAAACAAAGTATGAAAATACTCTAGTCAAAAACATTTCCAAACACCAAAAGACCTTGCCTGACAGTAAGTATGTCACTGAATTTTTCACATCCATGTTCACATCAATGTTGTTAGGAATAAATAACCATAATTACATCCTTTGCCGTTTTCCAGATGAACAATTCCTACGATCCTTGTCCTCCTTTCTTTCTCCCATTCTTTCTCTTTTGTTCAAATACTAATTATGCAGTAAACTAAGTGACCTAATCCAACTATAACTTAAACTATTGTTCCTGTTGTCTCATGCTCTTTGTCATGATTGAGCTTCCTGTATCTTTATAGACAAATCAATGAGTTAAATTTTTTAACCAGTAAGCAGTTATCTGTCTTTAAAGATGGCCACATAATGCTTATACACATTAACCAAATAATGGTTGTGATTATATTAAAAGTCCTTTATAATATTAGAAATATAGATGAGTTGTTACAGATGGGTATGCTGTGAAAAAAGTTACATTTCAATTATTTCCCCCCCAACATATTTCTCTTCTGCAACAGCACACCACTGCGTTCTGGTCTTTCACTGATCAAAGCAGTGCAGTAGGTCGTCTTCTGATAGCTGTCTCAGAAACTCTGTTGTGTTCTTCTTCTTTCTGAAACAGACTCAGAACAAGTTCCCTTGAGTGCAGAACTTGATTTTAGAGAAAAGAAAAAAGTGGCCTGGTGCTAGACCTGGTAAATAAGGAGGGTGGTCAAATACTGCGATATATTTTTGGTCGAAAATCGGCTTCATTGAGAGTGTTGTGTGCGCTGTCCTGATGAAGGAGGAAACCATTTTCTCACAACTGTGGCCTCTTTCATCTGACCCTTTCTTGCAGTTTCAAGAATCTTTTTTTTATAGTTATACAATTATACAGTATTATTAATTATTTATATTTTATATATATATTATATAAATATTAATTATACTGTTGCTTCACTGTTACTCCATTGAGAACACAGTTCTCCATAATTATGCCATAAATTTCAAAGAAAATAATTATCATGGCCTTGAACTTTGCCTTCCTTTGTCAAGCCTTCTTCATCCAACGACCCACATTTTCCAACATGTTGACTGTTTTATTTTTGTCTTAGAATCTTACTGATCTTGACCGCTCAGTCTAGTTATTTAATAACCACACCATATATAGGCTATAACCTAACCTTGTCTGAGGAGATGACAGTACAATTGTTTTGCTTTTCTTTGGAAAGCAAGGTTAATCTCTCACGCATCATGGGCCATGACTGATCTCTGTAGGTGCAACCACTTCATCTAATAAGTAATAAAACAATCAAGTAATATGTATAATGTATAAGTAATAAAATATATAATGGCAAAGACATGAACATGTGACGTGAACATTACCAAAGCAAATTTCTGATAGAAGACAAAACACAAACAATGTTATAGCTAAGCAAAACTAAGCAAATTCTTTTAATTTCTTATACTGTATTTTTTTCTTTCTTTTGTAGAACCCACCTTCGAAGAAAAAACAGCAATAAAAGAAATTAGCAATAATGCTTTCAAAGTGGAATGTGCAATTAAAGAATGGAATGGAGAGCCAGGATCTATCGTTGCATCTCTCTACATAGGCAGTCAATGGAAACGTAATGAAAGCTGCCAAGACCCATTTAAATGTGTTTTGACCTTTACAGATCTGTACCACTTAACAGAATATACTGTTAAGGTATTTGTCTTGACATTTGAATCCCAATTAAATGCCTTGCATTTTGCTGTTTATGAAGTGATTATTTAGTGCTACTTTTGGGAACCACTGCATTATTGTGATAGTGCTTCACCCTGTATGTATACACAGGTGTATGCTAAAAATGGTAACAACATAATAGCGGACTTTAAAAGGAAACATTCCACTAAATGTAAGACTCACTTTTTCCTCCTTTGCCCTAATTTAGATGTACTCATATTTTATACTTCTCTGATAACATATAAGTATATTAATAACAAGCCTAAAACCAATATTTGGTGTGTTTCAGACAACGACAAAGCACTTCTTGGATTCCTGGCCTTTCTCATTGTTGTCACGTCTCTGGCACTCCTGTTTGTCCTGTACAAAATCTACCTTTTAAAGAGGGAAAAATCAAGGTCTGTGTCACCCAAGATGTTTCCTGAGCCCTCTCTTTTTTTTGTAAATAGATTGTGAATATATTTAAAATCATTTTCACAAAAGCTGTTGTTATTTGCCCAGCAGGAATGAGCAAGAAATGGATGACCTTCTTCCACCAAGTAAGTAATAACTCATCTCACCTTTTGTCTTTGGTCGCACCGTCTACACCGTTGTGAACCTTTTCTTGATCTTGTCCTTGTCCTGGTAAGATGCACTGCTCCAGGTGGAACCCATGAGCGCTGAAGCTCTGCTGGAGGCATACAAGATGAAGAGGGCTGACGAGGGACGTCTGTTCATGGAGGAATTTCAGGTTTCTCTCTCGTGTATTTTATTTCATTCCATCAACATGTAGACGTAGTATTTCAGCTGCATCAGTGATACTAAACAGCAAAACCTGAGGATGTAGAGGTAGAGGTATGACTACATTCTGTGGGGGAGTCACAGGGGATTTTTACAAACCTTTATTTCAGTTCTGTGGAGAAACTCGGCTAACTGTAGTAAGAGTCGTCCTAATATCTACTTGTGTAGCTGTGTACATGCACATGCCAAGATCTGAAATGTTGCGAGTGTGGGGGGTTCTTAGCCGGTTCAATGCTCATTTTGACTACACACTCTATAATTTTGTCACCGCTCACCACTAGTGGCCAGTGCAGACACGAAAACACACCACGCACTTGCTATGCTGACAGTAATCTATTATTGGCCGGCAAGGCTGTGTCTGGAATGTGGGACTAGAGCTGTCCCAGATGGGACACTTCAAAATCACCCATTTTCCGGGACAACCCGCGTAATTCGGGACGGTTGGTAACCATACACAGCAGACATATTGCGGAAGCTAGCGTACTAGTCGAGAGCTGTGAGTGCTAACAATGAAAAGCCATGCTTGTTTTTTACAGACATTATGATAATGTTAAGAGTTGTCTTAGATGTGAATGAAGATATGAGACATGAGGTAGTTAGCTATGATAACGACGTGCTCCAGTCGTCTGGCCGGTGCTCTGTTTCATGGACTCATCCTCCAGCATTAGTCAGGCCGTGCGCATGCATGTGTTTTGGGGGCGTGGCTTTGGAGGGAGGGCTGAACGGAGGGGGTGGGATTTAATTTTAATCTCGCTTCCTGGTTTCTCCAAAATGACCTACCCTGCCTTTAATGATCTCACATATAAATATTGACAGCCAGATTTGCAAACTCCTACTGTAAAACTGTACTTTTCACTTTTTTCCCCCTTAGGAAGATTTTTCAGAGTAGCAGTAATGAGTAATAATCTCGGTATTACTTGGTGATGGATCCAAAAAAAACCTCTAAGAGCCATACACAGTGCTGAATATGTGAATTACGTCATTTGTTTCTCCTTTTTCAACGCACCCAAGTGTACAAATCCTTTGCCACATATGCATATGTAGGTGTTTTAGATAATTGTTTGGGTGTTTTTTGGCAAAGTCTCTACTGTTCTGGGCCGAGTCATTGTTAAACGGTAGAGCGAGCATCACATAGTACTGACTCTCTCTCTCTCTCTCTCTCTCTCTCTCTCTCTCTCTCTCTCTCTCTCTCTCTCTCTCCCAGTTCAATTTATGGTAACTTTGCGATGCTTTTGAGAAAGTCAGCCGTAGTATTAATGTGGAGTAATTCTGAAATGTGCAGATATATATATATATTTTTTTTTACATAAAAAATATTATCCTGAATACAATTTATGTACAAACAATGGTGATGGATTTGATTCATCAAGATCAGTTTTAATCTTTAAATTGAAAACTATAATAACATTGGGAAATTTCCGTATTATTAATTAATATTGTTTTAAAAAAGGGAAAAAAAACCTTGGCTGGTGTGAATTTCAGATGTCCTAATTTATTCACTTGACCAGAGTTGATTTTAACGAGTTGATCATTTGCTTTCCACAGAGTATTCCCCGTATTTTCTCCAACTATGCAATTAGAGAGGCCAAAAAACCCGAAAACCAATCAAAGAATCGCTATGTTGACATCCTGCCCTGTGAGTTGATCATGGAGCAAATACAAACCAAGATATAAACATTCACTCAGTCAAATCATTTATTCTTCAATCTTCAATTTCTTCTCTGATTATTAACCCCTGACTGCACGTCTACTTTCAGATGACTATAATCGTGTCCCTCTGTCTCACCGAGAAACGGACTACATCAACGCCAGTTTTATTGAGGTAGCTGGAGTTAATCTGAAAGTTTCAGTCTGTTGATCATTATTCATTTCTCTCGATATATGAAAAGGTCCCTGACCTTCGCACTTCTTCTTTCAGGGATATAAAGAAAGCAACAAATACATTGCAGCCCAAGGTAAACACTGCTTCATTTAAACCCCAAAACACCATCAGAAACCATCTTTCCTGTTTTTGCTAATGCAAACTTACTCACCTTATCTATCTATCTATCTATCTATCTATCTATCTATCTATCTATCTATCTATCTATCTATCTATCTATCTATCTATCTACCTACCTACCTACCTATCTATCTATCTATTTATTTATTTATTTATCTATTTATTTATTTATTCATCCATCCAGTCATTCATTCATTTATTTATTCATTCATTTATTTATTCATTCGTTAAAGGACCCAAGGAAGAGACAATTCCTGAATTCTGGACAATGATCTGGGAGCAAAAGTCTTCGATTATTGTCATGGTAACCCGCTGTGAAGAAGGAAACAAGGTATAGTTAATCGTGGAGTTGTAATATACATAGTATATCATGTATTAGTAAACCTGAGATCTTCTATATCGAGAAGTCATTTCCATACATCCAGAACACGTAACTTCGTTAAATCAAGAGTTAAATGATAAATCGTCCCCCACTGTGCTTGTAAAAGTGCTGCTCAGTGCTGCTAGTTTTAAACGTTTAAACACTTACTGGCCTCTAATGTGTCAGCTCACCTGGTGCCTCTAAAAACCAATGAAATTCAGTTCAGTTCAGTTTATCTGTATAAGGCTTGTAACAACGGACCTTGTCACAAATCGTATAAATCCCAGATTTAAATTTTATGTTTAACCCTAACGAGCAGGCCAGTGGCGACAGTGCCAACTTCCTGAGACCACATGAGGAAGAAACCTTGAGAGGAACCAGACTCGATAGGGAACCAGGCCTTATCAGGGTGACACCAGATTGTGGGATTTAAGATCATCTCACTTCTACATTATAAAGTTTACTCCAAGGCTCTCCTGAATGGTGAAGTTGCTAAACTTATCACAGACAATAATCGAAACAACTTCATTTCTTCCGCCCGTGCTCACTCATGACTACCCATATCTCGTGACCATAAGTGAGTACTTGGTGGAGTAAAACGCAGCTTGGTCTACAAATTGAGCTTCGCCATCACTGACCAATACAGTGACTGAAACCCTTCTGTTATTGACCTGATCTATTTGGCACTGTTGTGCTTTATTTTTTCTTCCCCATGAACCAAATTTCAACATGAAACTCCTCCACCCCGGGCAAAGTCCCTCGAGTTCAGGGTTGAACTTGGCACGATGGTGCTGGAGGTCCCGACACCACTCCATGTGCCACTTAGATTGTGCTTTATTTATTTCTAAAAAGTTTTCTCAATCCTCTTTTGCTTCTCAGAGCAAATGTGCCCAGTACTGGCCATCAATGGACAGAGAAACAGAGATTTTTGATGATTTGGTTGTGAAAATCAAGGGAGAGGAAAAGTGCCCGGATTACATCATTCGCCAGCTGACCCTGATGAACGTAAGCGACAGTCATTTCTAATATTAATCAACGAGCCTTTATTAATGTTTACCCCAAATCCAATATGTTCCCTTGTGTGCTTCAATGACTTATTTAAAAATCTTCCTTATGATTCTGCCATACAAGCATTACTGTATAGTTGTGAGTAGGAATTCGTCCTCCTTTTTAGCGCAAAGAGAAGTCGGCGGAACGGGAAGTCACGCACATCCAGTTCACCAGCTGGCCTGACCACGGCGTCCCCTCCGACCCTGGCCTGCTCCTTAAACTGCGCCGCAGAGTCAATTCCTTCAAAAACTTCTTCAGCGGACCTATTGTCATACACTGCAGGTATTATAGGAGCTGATTTTGGAAAGTGGGCGCATTATTAGTCTGCCATTATCTTTCAAAAGCTGGAGTAAAAATGGGTCTTCATTCTGCGCAGTGCCGGAGTTGGGCGCACAGGAACCTACATCGGTATCGATGCCATGATTGAGAGTCTGGAGGCAGAAGGACGTGTGGACATTTACGGATACGTGGTCAAACTTCGCCGCCAAAGATGCCTCATGGTCCAAGTGGAGGTGAGACACGTGGCACGCTGCCATATTCTGAATTCATTCTTTGTTTTATTGTGAAGTAGCACTTTACCATGCAGATCCATTCATAGCCATTAATACATTAATAAGTAATACAAAACAGTTACGTCATAAGTTTATTAAGCATTAACTAACTGATACTTAGTGAACTAAACGGTTAACAGTTTGTGTATTACTGTATTTTAATTACTGATCAGGGAGTATTAAGGCACTTTTATTAACAGCATATTTAGCTTTACGAAACAGTTCAAAATTGATTGTAACGATCACAAAGGCATTATTATGGTTTTCTATACTAATTATGCAACTTATTTAAACATTAAAATATGTGACAGTTTAATAGGAACTAAGTCCTGCTTAACAGCTTGATGTCTTTGATACTTACTTGCACATTGTATGTATGATTGATATGTATGATAACTTGAGTCTCTTATAATATAATATAATATAATATAATATAATATAATATAATATAATATAATGGCAGCTAGGTGGTTAGCACTGTCGCCTCACAGCAAGAAGGTCCTGGGTTCGATCCCCGCGGTCGACTTGGGTGTCTTTCTGTGTGGAGTTTGCACGTTCTCCCCATGTCCATGTGGGTTTCCTCCGGGTACTCTGGTTTCCTCCCACAGTTCACAGACATGCACAGAGGGGATTAGGCTGATTGGCTACTCTAAATTGGCCAAAGGTGTGAATGTGAGTGTGAATGGTTGTCTGTCTCTGGGTGTCGCCCTGCGCTGGATTGGTGACCTGCCCAGGGTGT
>JAQMCW010015586.1:0-5000 GCA_030068335.1 Chrysichthys cranchii
AACATGTTTTGAGGCTGAAACACATTCATTATATTTACATTCATTTCAATGGGAAACACTGATTCGGGTCGTGAACAAATCGGGTCACAAACAGAGTCTCAGGACGGATTCAGGTCGTGACCAGAGGTCCTATTGTAATGTAATATAATGTAAAGAACATCTCAGATTTACAATGTACACAAACTACATACTGTAGATAAAACAGATCATGTATTAAGGGGAAGATGTCCACACTGTCGTTCTTTAATATGATATCTGTCTACTGTGACCATTTCTTAATAACGAATGATGAACTAATAAGAAATAGTGATAATGTTTTGGGGTTTTTTTTTTGTTTTTTGTTGTTTTGGGGTTTTTTTGAGGCTGATAAAAAGTTTTCATAAGCCAACCAAAATAAATCCTATATTTTTGCAAAGGACCTTAAACTCCTATATGTGCTCATTTAATCATAAATCTCATCACAGGTCATTTTTAACACATATATAAAGGAGAATTTTCTATGTTGGGATATTATTTGAAGGCTGAAATCAACAGGCCGTGTCCGAATGCTAAAAATATACAACTGTTGTGAGGAGTTGATGAAAAAAAAAACAGAAGGAGAACAAAAAACCGAGAGTAAAAATGAATTATCAATGTTGTGCATGTTCACCAGCGTGATATGTGAGGCATGCCATGCGAGGGGGAAAAAATTGCTGTGTGTGAAAGCTGGAAAATGAAAGAAAACACACACACACACACATACACACAAACATGCATGGCACACACACTTGAGAAGCCGGCGTCGTCGCTGCATTTTAAACCAATCCTAAAGCGACATTCTGACATTTACAACAAATCACACTTTCAAAATGTGCAGAATTTCCAGAATTTTCCTTACTATAATCCTGCATGTGTGTGTGTGTGTGTGTGTGTGTGTGTGTGTGTTTGTGTGAGTGAAACGTGATTAGGGTGCTGGGAAAAACTTTCCCATGTGCGAAAATAAGAAACACGCTGAGATAATTGAGTGCTTTAAGCAGTCAGACTGCGACTAATAAGATGGAAATGGAGCTTATTTTAAGACCAGAACAGAACAATCGTGTTTATTTAGTGCACCTATGTGAACACAAGTGCATTTCCCAACATCCAGATGTGGAAGAAAACAAAAAAACAAGACCCTGGGGTTACAAAAAGACTAAATGAAGTCACACAGGACATACTGTACTGTAGGATGGCACTAATCATCCACTAACACACACACACACACATACACACACACACACACACACACAGCAGCACTGCACAAGTGCAAGCCGCAGGAAAAGAAAGGTCACGTCTGCATTTCAGACAGCATCTCCTCCTCCCCCATCACCCCACCAGAAGGCACATCTACCCTTTCGACTACTACCCAAGCCTGCACTGGTGCATTCTGGGAGTATTTTGGCCTGCCTCTCTGACATTATGTCACTTCAGAATTTATCTTATGCAACACTGGAGATCTCTGAACCTGAGATGAGCCGCCACTTGACATTTTCACGCACAATCAACACACATATTGGAACAACACCCGAGTCAGGATATGAAAGCATCTCACTCAAGGTTAAATAGATTACACACACACACACACACACATAGACACTAGACACACATATATACCGAGAGAGAGACAGAGACAGACACTGCATAATGGCATAATAGAGTCTATGCACATTAAGATTGATCCATCAGCGTATAAAGTTGTGATTAAATCTCTTCTGCAGAATACGGGGACGCACTTATCTCTCTCTGGGAAGTAGAAAGTATGCTAAGCAGCCTCTTAAACACACAGCGCCATGCACTCACAAATTATACAAACAGCCGAATTACCGAAAATGCACGCTCCGGGGGAAGTAAGGCCGTCTAGGTTTATACACAACCCGAGCGCTGGTGTGTGTGGGGAAATTGTGCATGTAAGAAAACAGTGCTTTGTTTAGTTTAAAGTGAAACAGAGAACATTTTAAATGTAAAAAAAATAATAATAAACTGTCATGTTCACAGCGATTCAAGTTCAGGTCCGTGACTCATTCCGACTGGTTCAGTTGCACAGTTTATACAGATGTGCAGCCTGATTAAGGCAAACAGCACACAGCTTGAGGGATGGGAAATATTCTCCTGCGTGTTTTGAAACTTTGGAAATCTCCATCTCGCCAAGCAAATGAGTCAGAATGGGAATCATTCAACTCACTGACTCAGCTAATTCACTGAGTGAGATTCGCACACTCGAACACTGATCACTGAACAAGAACGGAGCAAATCCCGCTCATGGTTAGACATTTCAATGGCACTGAGTCGTTGAACATTTGGAGGAGTGAATCTTGGTTATGTCTAAATATAGATTTAATGATACAAACGCCGTCTCACTAAACAAGAGAGGAATGAATCTCGGTCATGACCAAAGAGATTCACTGATTGCTAGACTGATTCACTGAACAAGATACTGTATCGAATCTCATTCAGGTCCAAAAGATTCACAGATTTAAACAAACTTCACTGAACAATAGAGAAGCCATTCAGGTGCAAAAGATTCACTGACTCAAACACTGACCAAATGAACAAGAAAGAAACAAATCTCCTTCAGGTACAAAAGAGTCGCTGATGACTCAGTGAATAAGAGAGGAATGAATCTCAGTCATGACCAAAAAGATTCACTGATTGCTAGACTGATTCACTGAACAAGATACTGTATCAAATCTCATTCAGGTCCAAAAGATTCACAGATTTAAACTTCACTGAACAATAGAGAAGCCATTCAGGTCCAAAAGATTCACTGACTCAAACACTGATTCTCTGAACAAGAGAGAGGCGAGTCCCATTCAGGTCTAAAAGATTCACTGACTCAAACTCTGACTAAATGAATGAGAAAGAAACAAATCTCTTTCAGGTCCAAAAGAGTCACTGATGACTCAGTGAATAAGAGAGGAATGAATCTCAGTCATGAACAAAAGGATTCACTGATTGCAAACTGATTCTCTGAACAAGAGAGAGGCGACATCCATACAGGTCCAAAAGATTCACTGACTCAAACTCTGACTAAATGAACAAGAAAGAAACAAATCTCCTTCACGTCCAAATGAGTCGCTGATGACTCAGTTAATAAGAGAGGAATGAATCTCAGTCATGATCAAAACGACTCACTGACTCAAACAATGATTCTTTGAACAAGAGAGAGGCGACTCCCATTCAGGTCCAAAAGATTCACTGACTCAAATACTGATTCTCTGAACAAGAGAGAGGCGACTCCCATTCAGGTCTAAAAGATTCACAGACTCAAACTCTGACTAAATGAACACGAAAGAAACAAGTCTCCTTTAGGTCCAAAAGAGTTGCTGATGACTCAGTGAATAAGAGAGGAATGAATCTCAGCCATGACCAAAACGACTCACTGACACAAACACTGATTCACTAATCAAGAGAGATGTGAATCTCATTGAGGTCCAATAGAGTCACTGACTCAAACATTCTTAAAGTGAACAAGACCCAAAACAGGAGCAAATCTCATTCATGTCCAAACAATTCCCTGATGTTGATTCACTGTGAATCTCAGTCATGCCTGAAAGACACAATTAACAAATCTTTAAATGGCAAAGCAAGCAATCTTACTCGCTTCTGAAAGGATTTATTGACAGTGAATAGCTGTGCACAAAGCAGGCACGCACACACACACACACACACACACACACACACACAGCAGTGTGGCGGTGACAGCAGTGCATGACTGTGTGTGCCGTGTCAGATGGATTATCCAGTGGCCCGTAACACACTGACCAACATCACGAGTAGGTTACGGTCTTATTTTAGCCCACGTAAAGCTGGTGCCGGATGAGAGCTTCTGCTGCTGTGATTGAATTCAGACTCCACTGTCGCATAACCACAGCAATTATAAACAATAAATGAATCGTTTCTCCGTCAGCGTTAGACTAGGACACTGATACGATCGGACACGCACTCTCAGGGTTAAAGGTACCTTCTCCTTTACGGTCCTGACGCCGTGCCATCAAGGTGACGCCTTTTGTACCTTTAACAGGTATCGTTTCCCTAGAAACATGAATACGTTTAGAACACAAGTGATTTAAAGCTAATTAAACCTTCCCAAGTTAAATATATAGTGCTGTGCAAAAGTATTCACCCCGCTTAAAAGTCATCAGATTCGTTTCGATTGCAAATGATACGTAGGCAGACGGTTTCCAGGCTGCGTTTTTCAGTTTTTAATTTTCTTGGGAAAAAATTTACTTGCTGACCAGTAATTCATTCTAACTCTAAAAATCTACTGTAGGAGACAATAAGTTACTATGTGCTACACGAATATTTACAAGAAGAGCATGTGTGTGTCTGTGTGTGTGTGTGTGTGTGTGTGTATGTCATTTGTTCCGTCCTGACAAATCTCATAAATTCCAGGGCGTGAATATTTTTGCAAGCATTTTTGGTACCACGCTAGCAAATCCGAACGATCGGCGCAAATCAAACGGTTGCTTGGACCGTTCCTGTGGTGTGTGGGATCAAACGTTTCTGAAGTTCCTTACTCATGACTTGTCATGAAAAGTGGCTTCCTGTTTATCTGATGAAAAACCAAGGCTTTACAAAGAGAAGTAAAAGCTTGCGAGGAAGCTGCAGAGATCGCTGGTGCCACTGGTGAGTGTTAGCTAATAGTTAGCTAGTCTTTTCTTTTTGCTAATCTGCCAACAAAGCTAACGTCCAAGCAACCAGTACTAGGTAATCACACTGATTAGCCTAGTACCTAGAACCTAGCGTACATATCTAGTACTATGTCTTATCGGAACTATAAAAAAAACCTCCAAACAAGCCACGCCCACAAACAACTCACTACCAGGTAACGTTTGTTACTTGCAAGCGTGAACATAAGGTTCCAGATTGTTATGTAAGAAGTGGAAAATAACGCCGAACCTTCATTAGCACCAGCCAAGAGCTAGCACCTCATTCATGTTGGTGGAAAAGGGGTATATATCTCTCTCTGGATTCATAGCTAC
>JAQMCW010015586.1:7500-10259 GCA_030068335.1 Chrysichthys cranchii
TCTTCACTCACGTCACTCCGCCCCACTGTTGATTATTTTCCCATACAGGCATGACACGCAGTGTACTATTCCTTACATAATACACAGATTCTTCATGATTTCGGCCAAATGCTCCTCGTTTACTCGGACTGTAAGAGATTCAGGTTGTGGTTAAGAGCTGTAAAGCCTCCACTGTGCCGTGAATGAAACTCGGCGCGAGGGCGGGAGAGAGAAATCAAGCAGCAAGACATGACCAAACCGATTTAAAATACATTTAAGCCAATGACCAGCTGACCCATAAACAAACTCAGCCGAGATATCGACAACTGCCGCGTAATATCAGACAGAGACACAGAGAAATCACTCACCTAAGCTTTATCGAATGGTTCTCACACACACACACACACACTCAGCACCCCCAGATGGTCACCAACAGTGTGTGTGTGTGTGTGTTGAAGAGTCCTCAGTTCAATTTTTGACAGCAAAATATCTCCGATACCTTCAAACCAGGAAGCGGGAGCTGTTTGGAGAGAGTGTGTGCCGGTGATGTGTGCATGTGTGTGTGTGTGTGGCAGGTCCAGCCCTCTCGCTCTATTTCCCTCTCTCTCGTTCCCTCTCTCTCTCTCCCTCCTTTTCTTATCTCTCAATCTCAATCTGTAACGTTCCTATTAAATCCCTTGCTTCCCCCAGAATGACCTGCATGTCTCGCCTCGGTCCCCTTCAGCTAACCTACGGCTCAGATCCAAGCATTCATTATCCCCCCCAAACACACACACACACACACACACACACACACACACATGCACACACTCACCAGAGTTGTGTGTCCAGCCCGGGGGATCCACACGCAGGTGTTTGGTCCGCCCAAGGTCTTCCCCGAGTAAGTAGTACCAGCCGGAGACCTGGCAGAGACGAGACAGAGAGAAAGAACAGCTTAAAGCTGGCTGTGTGTGTGTGTGTGTATGTGTGTGTGTGTGTGTGTGTGTGTGTGTGTGTGTGTGTGTGTGCGTGCATGCAGAAATCCTAGATAATATTTATTTATGATAAACATAAATCTGTGCATTTGTGTTTAATGAGTCTAATGCGATTCCACATGTTGAATTAGAATATTACATTGTACCATGCAGTACACGGGCTCGCTAGCTTAGCTAATAAATTCACTGATTTATGTGGATGTTAGCTACATTTTAGCTACATTATACGTAGGTACGTTTCTGGTGTCCACAAGAGTAACTAACGCATGTGTAGATTGTTTTTTTCGGAGCGTGGTTTTTATTTATTTATTTTTTTTAGTTCGTAGATTAGTGGATTTTTAAGCATACAGGTCGTCCTCAAGTTACGATGGAGATGCGTTCCGCTGTACCCATCGTAAGTGGAAAATATCGTATGTCCAACCGCTGCTTAGCCTAGCTTAGGTAGCTTAGGCTAGCTTAGTCATGCTGGGTGTTTAGAAGACATGCTTTTGAATTAAAATTAGCTCTTGAAGCACACAAAAAAACAGGGGGAAATGCACTATATGGTACACCGATACACAAGGGAACTCCGGGACTTGCGAGAGAGAGTGAGGCATCACGCGAGGCGAGTGACACGTCCATCGGGTGTCGTCCAAACGTATCGTACGTCATACGCTGTTACTCTGGCCTGCTAGCGACGCCTGTCCACGAATCTTAAATATTCTAAATATTTTACCATTTTTAGCGTATCGCAATCGTCATTGTAACTTTGAAAAATCGTAAATCAGGCCATCAGAACTACGGGCGCATCGGTATTTAGATTTCTTTTTTAACCCTGGCCACCAGGGGGCCCTCGACAGCATACAAGTAAAGAGAGATCTGTTATATACTTTATGCAAATACGCAAATATGATCGCAAGCATGCAAAGCGATGTGAGTCTTTTACTT
The DNA here is from genome assembly GCA_030068335.1 of Chrysichthys cranchii. Taxonomy (NCBI): domain Eukaryota; kingdom Metazoa; phylum Chordata; class Actinopteri; order Siluriformes; family Claroteidae; genus Chrysichthys; species Chrysichthys cranchii. Next base: position 9,381 of record JAQMCW010015586.1, read on the forward strand.
CCGTACCTTACACACATCCTGGTGCGCGGCTAATCCGCAAACAAGGGGGCGATATCCCTATCTAGCGGCAACGCGTGGAACGACGCGTCACGTTGCAAATTTACACACGGAGACCGGGGATGTTCTTTGAGAATCTCTTACGTTGTTGCACGCATTGTGTGTATGTTACAGGCTTCGGGGTGTTACGCCATCACACACACCGCACGATACACAGAACGCAAGCCAATGAATAAAAAGTCATTATTGGGGTGTGGGTTTGAATTCGTCACCAGTGGACGCTTCGTGTTTTAAATATTTGCACTGGGGCTAGATTAGTAGATGAAAAACTACAGAACAGCTACAGGACAGGCAAAACAGGGCAGAACAGGGCAAAACAGACTTGTTGTTAGCACGTGGGCAAGTTTATTTTGATTTGTTGCACTTTTCCAGATGGGGCCAGAAGACACAGAAGGGTGTGGAGCGCTGGAGATGATCTACGACTAAAACATAAAGTAATGGGACACCTAGCTAGTTGGCGCTCAGATTAGTTTTGCGTCTTCCTTAGTAAAATTTGTCATTTTGCTCAAATTGTCCAGATAGCTCTGACGTTCTGTTGTAGCCCACGTAACGTAACAATGGTTTATCTAATTGGGAAGTTTACTCCAGCACTACAGTCGATCATCTCACCTACGGACACCGTATTAACGGATATCGGATGCAACGGACAACATCCTCTAGGCTGAATACATAATCCATTAGCCAGAATGTCCGGTGTGAAAGTTTAAAAATCCTGAGTGTTGCAATCTGAGTCCTGTAGTTCAGTAATTGTCCGCTAGGTGGCGGTGGCGTGCGTGCTACTAGTTGTTTACAAGCGTCAGTTGAGCTGTGGTCGTTGTGAAG
>JAQMCW010015593.1:0-10259 GCA_030068335.1 Chrysichthys cranchii
CGTATTGCAAGACCTCGCTCGTTCATCAAGTCAAAATTTATTACAATTTCTTGCTCGTCTTGCAAAACACTCACAGACCGAATTACTCGCAATCCAAGGTTCCACTTTATTTAAAATTTGCGGGCAGGCCAGCATAACAACGTATGATGTACGCGGACGTTCAGATGATGCCCGGAAGTACGCAGATGACACCCGGAAATATACAGATGATACCCGGAAGTGCGTGCTTCATGGCCGGATCACTTGCCTCGCGCGATGCCTCACTCCCTCCCACAGCTCACGGAGTTCCCTTGTGTATCGGTGTACTGTACAGTGCATTACCGCGGGTTTTTTTGTGATTATTAATGGAACACCTTCAGCGGCGGCTGTCTGTAGTCTGAGCTCAGTATTTGTGTAGCGGGGAGTCGCGGCTGGACGGAGCTCAGATACACAGTGCTGCCGCCTCCACCAGGATAAACCCCACAAACACGTGAGAGGCTAATATAAAATTTAAACATGTAAGCCTATTAGCCGTGAACCCTGAGCTGACGTCAGGGTAAAACTCAGAAATCACAATATTTCAGGATATTTTCTATTACACCCGTATCATGAATCATGATAAAATGCCAGCTAAACAGTAATTTTGCATTCAAAAATAAACCTTAAATATAATTAGGTCAACGATACTTGAATTTAATGTGTACGAAGAAAGAAATGTGTATAAAAAACAATAAAAAGCTACATAAAGGTTTAGCAAATCCACTTCCAAAGCTTATAATTGTTTTTAAAATATATGTAAAAAAAACAAAAAAAACATTATTTGTGTAGCGGGGTGTCGCGGCTGGACGGAGCTCAGAGATGCAGTGCTGCTGCCTCCACCTGATGCGGACCTCTGTGGCAAACTCTCATTTTTGACAGAAATGTGATTTAAATGAAGACTTCAGTGAGTGTGTATGGTCTTCTACAGGAAAAGACTCCTGGGTAGGCTAGGCTAAGCTAGGCTAAGCTGGGCTAAACTAGGCTAAGCTAGGCTGAGATACCTAAGCTAGGCTAAGTGGTTCAACACAGTGGTTCGACATATGATGGGTGTGACAGAACGCATCTCCATCGTAACTTGAGGACTAGCTGTAGTTACATTTATTGTTGTGGAATGTCCATGAAGTGGATATGTACCAATAAACAGACCTTCACTCACCAGCCAACCAACTTATCCTTGGATAAGTTGAAGAATCTGAAGATGTCAGAAAACTTTGGAATAAATGTAGAGTTTTACCTCTGAGTGTTACAAAGCTCTGACACTGGAGACTCCTTCCGTAAAAATGTCACATTAAATCAATGTCTCTTTCGCAGGATCACAGATTCTACACGTTTTCCATCCATTTATGCGCAGCATCTTGCTCGTGTGATGAGGAACGATGGGTCGAACTAGAGTTTGGAAGGGAATGGGGTGTAGGACGGGGATTGATGAGTGTTTGATAAGTGTTTTTGGCCTCGTAGGCGAGGATCTGTGTTTTAAACGTGATGAAGTGGGTTTACAGGAAGCGAGTGGAGGGAACACAGTGACAGGGAGATTGAAAACAAGTCGGGTGGATGCGGGGGCTTGAAGGCACTGAGTACTCTGACCTGAAGATAACACTGGACCAAACAAGCACAAGAGCTTCCACGCTGGAGAGGACGCTGTGCGTGTTTTAGTTTCTGTCTGAATTCTGTGAAAACAGTGTTATGACAGCATCTGATCGAGTCCGCAGCCTCAACGCTACATTAAACATGAATTCGAAGCCAATTATGTATTTAATACAACCTGCATATGGGGCCGTTGACAGGTGTGTCTTTACCTTGGCAGAGAAGCTAGCAAGCCTGTCACACACACACACACACACACACACACACACACACACACACACACACACACACACACATTTACGGTACTCGTAAAAGATTGCTGTTACGATACTGAGAGAACGAGTGAAAGAGTGTATGTGTGTGTGGGGGACACATCTGTGCTTAGTGTGCAGGTATGTAGAGTGTGTGTGTGTGTTCTTATGTGAAATACAATATAGAACCTCCCGCAGAAGCAACGAAAGAACAGACATGTCTCTAATGAGCTCTATTGAAGACCAACAAAGGTCTTGGAGACAAAAAGAGAGAGAGGGAAAGAGAAAGAGCAGTCTCACACACACACACACACACACACACACACACACACACGGCATAATATTCGGTCATTACACAGTGTTGTTATTGTACAGTGTGGCTGCATCCCAAACTACATATAACCATGATAAATGGTGTGCTAATACAGAACGTCACCCGTTATACACACACACACACACACACACACAGATTATCAAAACCTATATATAGTTGGCTGAGAAACAGGAATTTTCAGCCCCTCATTCATCTTTTTGTTATAGGTGCCTCATCTACACACACACACATGCACGCACACGCACACACACACGCACACACACACACACACGCGCGTACACAAACACACGCACAAACACACACAAACACGCACACATGCACGCATACACACACACACACACGCACATAAACACACACACACGCACACACACACAAATACACGTGCACACACACACACAAATGCACACACACATGCACTCACAAACACACATGCACACACAAACATATTTTCATATACTGTATTTTCATTTCGTGTTTTTTTCCCTCTTGTTGTTTCCATCTTTGTCACTTTGTTGCTTCCGGAAATAAACAACAAACTTGCGTACCAAAGAAATATTTAGCGAGTCCAGAAAAGAACACTTTAGAACATGAAGTCACTACAAACTGCAGCGGAAAGGCTAAAGCACATCAGAGTCTAAGATATTCTAATACCTAATATTTCTTAGCTAGCTTGTTACACACCTTCGCTAGCTAGCCAAGGATGGGTGTAAACATGAACGCCTGTTAAATCTACAAAATGAAATGTCCAGAATGTACAACAAATGTAATAAAGGATCTAAAGGTTTTTCTTTCTTTTTTTTTTTTTTTACTGGAGCTACAAATGGCGCTATAAAAGAATAATAAATATAAATTTGTTCCCATCTAGATAGCTCTCGTAGCGCACAATGTGTTAGCTTAGCAGCGCGGCAAGCTAATGGGAAAATGAATAAATCATGATACAAAAATATATTTTATATTTATTAGACGCAAACTCCCTTAAGGTGCTAAAAATTATTTCGGGAACTGTCGTTCGAAAATAATGGGATGAAGCAGACTTGCGGTCACGGTGATCATTTTACGTTTAACGGCGTGCCCTGAACGTTTTCATTCCTCTGAAACCACAGCAATTTGCCAACAACTTTTTATTTATCAAGCAATTATGTGTCATACTTTTTTTTTTTAATCCTAAATGTTGTGGAATGTCTGTGAAACTATTTAGTTCCTGTTCTCACATTTGTTCCTTCACTAGTGTCTCGTTTTCCTTTCTCATGAAGTTATTAAGACTTCAGTGCAGCTAGTCACGTTCCCACCAAACCAGCAAGGGTACCAAGGGTACACACTCCTCGATGATGTTGGAAAAGTTCCAGCGTTTTGTGGAGTGTCCTCTATGAACGAGCCGTTACTATGGAAACGATAACGTATTAGACAAAGTGCTGCTGGTGCAGCAATTAATCAACATCTGACCAATCAGAATGCAGATCAGACAGGGCTCTAGGCATTTGAGGACGTGATTTGTATAGTCTTCACGTATCAAAGTGGTTTAAAGTGATCTGGTGCAGGCAGGCGCGCACGCGCACACACACACACACACACACATCAGCCTGAAAAGCCTTACACAAACACACTCCTTATACCTCGACACTTTACACAAACACACACAGCTGATTTCTACGAGCTGTGACAGCGCAACACGATATACATGTGCACTTCTCTGGAAAACAACAGACAGACAGAAATGTCCTGGTGGGACGGTTTAATGTTCCCAGAGTGCAAATAATATTTATATTTTATAATATATTTATTATAATTTATAATGAAATGTGGAAAAAAAAACAGGCCGATGCACATGAACAGGAGCAGCTGATGTGACACTGTATGTAAATTGTAATATGTAATGCTGTGTGTGTGTGTGTGTGTGTGTGTGTGTGTGTGTGTGTGTGCTCAGAGGCAGGGAGGACATCCAGATGTGAATGCTATGCTCTCTGGGGTCTCGACGCTGCTGAAACAGATTAGCCGAGGTCATGTGGTTCAAAGAGAAATAACCTTTTGTCAAACAGAGTGGATTTTTTTTCACAGGCTGCGTTCAGAATAGCAAAATAGCAGACTTTTGTAGCATGTGTACAATAAGCTAAGCGGGATTTATCGCTGTGTTGTAATGCGTGTATAACCACCATAAAAATTTGGAGCTTTAAAAAAGATACCATTTTGTTAGCATTCATTTTATAACAGAATTGTAACGTAAACACAATAACTAGCATAACTAAAGCTAACAACTAAAAGTATTTTCTTTTGATGGAAAATCTTATATGAATATTAAATAAGTAAGGAATGAAACACTCATTGGTTTTTTTTTTTTGCTTTTTTTTTCTTTTGGGGTGGAGTGAGGCAAAAATGCTAGCAGCAACTTCATGTGCTAAGTTTAGTTTAGCTAGCAGCAATCTCCTGTGGTAACTTTAGCAACAGAATTCTTTGCTAATATTATCCCTTACTGACTTGTCATTTTGCTAACCTTAAAGATGCAAAAACAAGCTAGCATTGACCTTGCTTACAAGAATTGTCACTCAATGGCTAATTTGTGAATGCATTTTGTAAAATCTGTTTTATTAGCACAGACTTATTTAGTGGAAAATCACAAAAAAAAAAATCTAGTACTGACGTATTGTGTTAACTTCACCCTACTAGCAGTATTAACCTGGGGTAACTTTAGCTAGCTAGCTAGCAGTAGTCTTCTGTGGCAACTTTGTGGCTATGTTTACGTCCTTGAATCTTGCCAATGTTAAATAAATGCAAAAAGGCTAGCAATCCCCATGTTAACAAGCTGGCATCTTCCAACTTCAGCTAGTTGTAATTTTAGTAATTGTAGTAAGTATTTTAATACACTGTTTATTGTGTTAAATTTAGAACTAAAATGGAAAGTAGCTCTGATGATTGTAAGGAGAAGTCTGCTGTTGGCTAAGTTGAAGAACTGTAACTTGAACTAGAGTTAACTTTAGAGTAATTTTTGGATATCTTGGTCACTTCTTCATTCTCCTGCTAATGATAATTAAGTGTTCAGAGCGTTATGCTTACTGCATGCAGTCAGTGTTGCCAAAAAATCTCACCAGACGTTGCTATTGGCTCTCTGAAATGTTGCTAATAGGTAATCTTGTCTAATTTGCATATGTTTTGTGTCTGGCTGTCCTCCAATGACGTTGTATAGTATCCGTTAGAGCTGTAGAACGTCTACTTCCATGAAATTACATCGACTGATTCTATATAGGTCAATTTAGGGCACTTTTATAAATGTGGACAAGGCTGGCGCGCAAAGAAAGGCAGACGTGACTTTATTCACAAATCGGTGAAAGGTGGTTTTCACTGCTGCTCAACAAGAAGAATGGAAGTTGCCAAATTCCATATCGCTAGCCACAAGATATGATTTTTAGCTTCTGTGGATGGACAAAAAGTCGCTAAATGTAACGACAAATTTGCTAAGTTGTTAACACAGACAGTGTGTTTATAGCAACTTGTGTGTGTGTGTGTGTGTAGCAACTGAAGTGGTGAAAGACAAACATGGATAACTGTGGTCATTCTAAATTTAAGGCTGGTAACGTGATCCCCATCATCATGGCTAATGAAATAAAGTGTGGAAGGAGGAAAATGCAGGTGTTTTCACGCAAACAAAATGACTCGAGATTAGCATCTGTGTGAACTGAGAGTGTGAACGTGGGTGAGCTTCTTCCCTCATGTGTTAAATGTAAAAAGGGTCTACTACTTAATGCCAAGTAATCCCTTCATTGTTTTCTTGTAATATATTACTTTCTTTACTGAGGGGTTGTTGTTTTTTTTGGATAAAAAAATTGAAAATATAAAAGTAAAAACTGTTCTTTTTTTACTGGTGCATTAACACAGAAGACATCAAATTAAAAATGTGAGACAAAACAAACAGAAAGATGCAATTTTGTTAAGACTAGCTAGTGAACATTAGCAAGATAAATGTCAGCAGATGTTAAAATCACTTCAGGAGATTAGTATATAGTATTAATAGTTTTAGCTAGCTAAAATTACCAAGGGGAATTACTTCTAAATAGCTTTTTCAGAAAATTAAAACTAGGTAGCCAAATGTCACCAAAGAAAGTTACTGCTAAATAGCTAAAGATACCACATCTGGTTACTGCTAAATAGCTATTACTACCTCAGAAGATTACCGCTAGTTTTGTTGATTTTTCCCAGCTAATCTTATATTAAATCTGTGCAAAGGTTTGCTAGTCTAAAAGCAATTATAGGTTTTCTTATATATTTTTAAAACACAAATTAATCAGTGACTGATTAGTTGAACAGATCGAATGATGAAAGCTTCTTAGCAAGGATAAAACTAGCCAGTGTTTGTTGATATTTATCGTTAGCAAGATAAAAGTCAGTAAACATAGCTAAAATCCCCTTAGTAGTGTACGCCTATTTAGCTAAAGTTTCCTCAAGAGATTACAGCTAGCTTGATGGCAATCTTTTTTTTTTTTTTTTTAAATATCTATGCTAATATTATACATTTCTAAATATATTTATGGTCTGTTTTTAAAATCTGTCAATAAGCCAGTGAGTGATTAGACAGAACAGACAGAAGCTAACATTAGCCAGTGTTTGTTGCTAGTTAATGCTAGCAAGGTAAGTCATTAAATGTAGCTGAATTTACCTCAGGAGATTATTGCTAGCTAATGTTACCTCAGGAAATGTGAAAAACACAAATAATCAGTATTTGATAGCGAACTGATTTTTCTTTTTAGTCTGTTGCATGTTTGCGATGATTTTTGTACCAGTGCAGCAATAACCACGCATTTATATCTGGTACATAAAACAGACAAACACGTGGCTCAAACACTTTGTGAATGTGATGTGATTGTGATTAACAGCCTTTGATCAATTTCCAAAGAGGTTTTGGATCAGCGGAGTATGTAGCGTGTGTGTGTGTGTGTGTGTGTGTGTGTGTATGTGTGTGTGTGTGTGTGTGTCAAGAGAGATGAGTCAGCCCCTTGGTGACCCGTTTATTTATCAGAAACACTCACGCAATCGCTCTGTAATGCAGATACACACCATAACAAGGAGACAAGATGGACACTACAGATCTATTAGGTTATAAATCCAGCTCACTGTATGTTAACGTTAAATAATGTCACGCTAAATCAGAAGAACAGTTACAGGAAATCGAGGTGTAGCTTCCATTTTATCCAGAGCACGTTTTTGGTAACTGGTCAGGCTGGAGTTTATTCTGCTTGCCATTATTTGGACAGCAAAGCAGGCGACAGGAAGAAAGAAATAAACAAACGGCAGGGTGAACGTCTCAGCAGACGCAGAAGAGCTGAACAACAATACAAACATGACAGTGACAACCGCTGCTTTTTAAGCAAAACATCTTGTCAATAAAAGTGTGTTTTTCTTGTGGAACCTGAGAAATCCTGGTCTTCTTGTTTTTCAGTGCTTGGTTTTGACTTTAGCATGCATTCTGGATCTTTGTTTAAGATTTACCTAAGATGAACCTACGTTTTTTTTTTTTTAACCTATGCTACAGTTATGCACAAATAAAGAGACTTTGCGAACGCGTCAGCATTAAACACTGTTGCTGTCGCTTGTAGTATTTTCTCTTGTGGGTACACAGGAAGTGCCACTGTCGCCTCTTGTGAGCGTGGCCTAGCTTGCTAAAACATAAACGCTAATCAGAGTGAAAACTGTAACCCGATGTTTAACATGCCTGTTACGTTCTTGGGTTTGCACTAGTTTTGTTCTTAGATTAGCGTAGCAAAGCAAGAAAACAGTCACAAGAACCATCAACAATCACAGCTACTTCCTTCCAAGCTTTCCTTTTCTTCGTCATGTCTCTATACATGTAAGGTGTGAGTGGGAAGACTAAAGAAATGCCATAAGATTGGTCCAAGAAAAAGTTTCCTTAGGATTCGTTGCTTTACTTTGCAAGAATTAAGAAAATCTAAGTTGAGAAGTGATTTGTTGCACTTTTCTCTTGTCTCTGTCAAGGCTGTGATGAAGGCTAATGCTTCATCTTGCTAGCTAGCTAGCATGCAGATATTTACTTTCCTATATGGACAAAAACAACCGCAGAAATGACACAAAGCTGTCAGGAAGGTCAACTTTTTTCCTCAGATATGTTTGTAAATCAGTAAGAAAAGATGCCGTTTGACTAAAAAAACTCTGTGATTACACTTAGCATTTACAGTAAAATTGAACTTGCATTAGCTCTGTAGCATGCTAACATTGCGTAACTTGGCGTTAACAGAAAAGGTTTTTCCTGTACTGTACTGTACTTTCTTTACATTCTTTAGATTAATGGATGGTCAGATAAATATCTGTGGAATACGGTGATTTGTGTGAGCACCTTTTTAAACACACACACACACGCACACCCACACATATATTCCAATGTACAACACCTGTGAGGTCACACATTAAACCCAGCAATAATCTTATAAACTAATGCTAATCATTATGATATAAATGTTTTCTGTTTGATTTTGCAAGGACAGCTTGTAATAAAAAAAAATCAAACTTAAAAACAGCTATAAAATATAAATATTTCTATAAAATAACTACATGCATACACTCAAGCACGAAGCAAACACGACCACACAGTGCGAGTTTATTACTTTTCTACTTATTATTTCACTACGACTTTTTGGTTTACAAGTAGAGCAATAACAATAATAATAAGGCATCCAGGCTGGGTCACACACACACACACACACACACACACACACACACACACACACACACACATCGAGGAAAAAAAGACTTGGGTTTAATAATCCAGAACAGAGCAGCTGCAGGAAATGAAAGCGCCCTGATCATTAGTTAATGATGTCGTTTTTAAGGCCATGCTTTTAATCTGAATCCATAAAATAAATCAGCAAACAGGTGGGACTCGCGTTTAATTACGCATATTTCACCTCTTTCACACTGGAGCATCTGTAAAATCGCTAATGAAGAACAAATGCATGTGTGAGTGAGTAAAGAGAAGAAGGTTTTATTAAAATCCACCATACGGCATGACTGAAGCACAGGACTGGCTCACCCCTCGTTTATCTACCTCATCAAACACAGCGTAGTGAGAACCTATCGTGTTATATTACAGACATGTGGAGATACATGACATCATCATGATGGAATTATGAAACACATCAGAGGAAAGAATATAATCATGATCGTGATAATACCCTGAGTTGTATAGTTTCCTCTTGACTTTCCTTTGAAAGTGCTAGTAATTGCTCACGGGGACGAAGAATGATCTCGGAGACAATTTCCTCCTTTCTTTTACGCACTTTATGGAGTTGTATCTTCTAGCAACCCGCCTGGCATGCTAACTAGCCATCGTACTAACCAGCTAGCAGAGGGAATTTACACTGTAGAAATCATTGTGGTCTATCAGGAAAACATTGGTTAACTGTTTGCTAAACCTAGGAAGACTGCTAAACTATTTAACATGCTGGTAAGTAAACTAGCCAGCCAGGCGACTGATGAACCCCGGATTAGCCTCTCTTTCTTCTCTCGCTCTGTACACGCCCCTGTACATGAGCTTTAACTCATGTTAGCTCGTTTGAACATTTTTAAATTTGGGATTCAGTAAATAATGCAGTATGGACAGAAAATATAAAGTATAAAAGAAATATTAACATCAACAACGGCAGCACAGAGACTAACACATGGCTACTGCGGGGAATGAGTGAGGACTGTGAGTGTGAGATGATGATGGATGGATATGTGTGTGTGTGTGTGTGTGTGTGTGTGTGTGTGTGTGTGTGTTTAAGTGATGCTGACATCAAGTGTTGATCAGAACTTTTCTAATTGTTGTTCCAGGCGCCATGGGCCACGAGAACTGTTCCACGTATGGTGGACCCTCGGTTCGCGAACGCACTGGATGGTGAACAAATTGACGTACAAACTAAATTCCAGATTTTGTACCGACGTACAGGCAGCCAACCTACGCTTCACGCCACAAACCTTATGCAGTCAAGCACTCGTGGTGTGAACCTGTTCTACGCATTTTTTCCGTTGTGTTTCTCTGCATTTTTGCTCTATAAGCTTCATTATGGGTCCCAAGAAAGTGGAAATGGTAG
>JAQMCW010015654.1:0-10256 GCA_030068335.1 Chrysichthys cranchii
TGACCATTGTGGGTTTTTCTTTCTTTAACAGAAGGGTACCAACAATTTTGTCCACGTCTGTATATATATATATATACATATACATATACATACATATATATATATATAACATTTACCTTTATATTTAACAATTTGATTCATTTTTATCTTTTAATATCTTAAAAAATAAGATTTACTTTTTATTTAATTTAACATTTAGATTTATGTTTAAGATTTACCCTGAAACCTAAACCTATTATTAAGACATGAGTCATATTTACATGTTTATTTGTCTTTGAATGGACATAAACGCATTAATTTAAATGTAATACCTCTAATTCAGTTGTATTAATTTAACACACATTTTGGATGCAGGACATTTTCAGGCCATGGAAACTCACAATATGCTAAATTAACCTCTATTTTAATTGAAACCATACTGTATTTGACACTTTTATATAGAAATGCCCCACAAACACTGATCAAGGCCAACATGTAAAATACATGACATAATTTTTTTTTTTTTTTTACAAGTAAATCACAGATATAGAAGATATGAGTATATAAATTCAAAATATTTATTGTTAAATAATTACTACAATTAAAATCTTATATAGATAACTAACCTTTTATTATTATTATTATTATTATTATTATTATTATTATTATTATTAGTAGTAGTAGTAGTAGTAGTAGTAGTAGTAGTAGTCTTATTATTAGTAGTAGTAAATTCAAATAGCCTAATAATAATAATCCAGTAATAAATATATCATATATATGTATCATAGGAAAAAACCCCCACAAAACCACTCACCTAAGAACATCAAAAGTTGAAACATTGTTCCTGGTAAAATATAAGAAATGTAAGTGTCAGAAGGTTACAAAATAATTATGCCTTACATTTGTCATTACATTTAATTGCCAGTGTACTAAAATGATTTTAATTTTGATAATAACCATATACAAAACTGTATCTGGTTATTCGAACACTTTACCTCATAGATCTCCGCTCTTCTCTCCTATTTGCACCTTTCTGCCGAATATGAACTTGCCAAGAGCAGATAAATAGATTCAGAAGAACAGGAGGATTAACCACATGTGGGAGGACCTTGCTAAGCTGGGGTAAGACCGGTTGTTGAATTCAGCATCAAATCACAGTTAAGGCATCTTGTAACATAAAACCTTTCCTGACATATAAAGATAGTGTTAGAAAAGTTAGGTGGATGCAAATCCAATATGAGGAGGAGTTTGAAGGTCAAACAAATCCAAAACGTGATCCAAAAACATGATCAAAACACAGGCAAAGGTCAGGCGATTGGCAACCACTATGAACTTGGTGAAATCTAAGAAAGCAGGAACAAACAGAGTCAAAAAACTGAACAGCTTGAACAACAGGGAAAGGCTTGGTCATGATAAGCAGTCGTGCACTAAGCAAATACTTTTCAAAATACTTTTCTAATTAATATTACAATTACGAATGTGTGTGAGAGCTGAACATGCTTTTATAGTGTGAGTGGAAGACGTGTGCATTTCCTGGGTACTCACTGCATTATTAATGACCGGCATTATAGGCCAACGAATATTTTTTGAGGAGTCCCTCATGCTCGGTGAGTCAGAACACCAATTTCAAAAGGTGAGTAGATTTTCAGGAGCATCCTAAGCAATGGTGTTCCACAGAGATCTGGTACTGGTCCAGTGAACTGGGACATCATACCTTGGTCTTGACAGGGTTCTAGGCTGACATGACAGTTAGATAATATCTGACATGTAATAATACCGAATATTCTGTAAGTTTATTGGGACATATTTGTATGTACTACATTTGTCCAAACTTTCACCTCCTTGACAGGACAGCAGATTGATACATTTTGCAGAATCATTATTTTATTTAAGGACATTTGTGCATTATTATCCAACACAGAAGAGATCGTTTTAACTGCTCCAACTTTTACTAGGTTTGAATCTGATTTAGTGAGTCCACAACATCATAGGAGTGGATGAGAATCCTGGTCAAGATCTATGAGTGATATAAGATGTGCTATGGGTAGTTTTGCAAAGGTACACATTTGGCTTTGTCTTTTCCTCACAAAAGCCTCTTGCAATGGGTTCCTCTATGTGTAGTAGAACTGGTTAACCTTCATTCTTCATTACAGATGACTACAAAGTAATTACAGTGTGGTTTAATAGCATGTCTTTGTTATTCTTTGTGTGGTATAGGGATTAACTATTGAATTAGCCATTGTAAAAGTTTTCAGTAGTCAAGGCCCAGTCTTTTGTTTTATAAACGGGTAAAAGTTCAGTCTCCACTGGTGAACGTCAGTCTTATTTCATTTCATTTCCTTTCATTCTACAAGAGTACATTAGGAATGACAATGAGTAACAAAAGGTGAAGCAGTCACTTTTGCTTTCAGGACTCTTGATGCATTGTAACCACAAACACAAGAACCTGTCAGACTGCAAGCTGACTTTAAACTAATCCAAATGTTCGGGAGAATGAAAGAAAAACAAGCATGGGTCCGGCGATTTGCAAACAGACTTTCAGGGAACAAAATGAGAATCAGGCTTTTAAAAAACAAAAAAACAAAACAAAACCACAACAAGATAAAGACCTGATAGCGTGCACAAAGTACAAACGATCACTGTCAGGTAAACTTGGAGTGAGACATCACAGTGAGCATGTGTGAATTCAGGTTAATTAAAATGTGTGTGTATGTGTGTGTGTGTGTGTGATTAGTAATCAGAGATGTGATCTGGATTGGCCATGTTGTGATGCCCTAGTAAAAGAAAAAAACGGAACAAAAAGAAACGAAACAAAAAACAATTGGATATTCTTTGTGAATTTTATTTCTTCAATATTCAATATTTCTTTTCCAATCTTCTTCTTTTTTGTTTTATCCACTTTCTGAATGCACTGTATATATTTCATTGGGAATTTCATCAGGTCCAGGGGTTTTCCCCCCTTCATGCTGGCCATAGACAATTCCTCTGCATCCAGATCAGACTCTAGAGACAACAAGGAGTCCTCCGCCAAGGTTGGGAAATTTAAAGAAACCAAAAATTCCTTTTTTGTTTTTGTATAGCTGCAGCTGAGTAGTCTGTGTAATATAAAGTTTGATAGAAATTTAAGAAAGTCCTATTGATTTCCTGCTGGTCACTGGTCACACGCCTTCATCAGTTTTAATTGTATTTATTGCTCTTTCAGCTTCAGATTGATTAATACGCCAAGCTAAGAGCTTACTGGATTTTACACTTTGCTCAGAGTATGATTGCTTTAGTTTCATCAGGCTTTTGGTTGCCTTATTTATTGACAAAACATTATATTTGGCTTTTTGTTCCTTAATTTCCTTAAACATGTATTGGGAGGGTATATTAAAATAATCTGTTTCAATGAGCTTTATCCTTTTTTCAAATTGTTCCATCTCCAATCTCCAAGATCTATGTTTAAAGCTCGTGAAGCTAATCATCTGACCTCTCAAGAAGGCTTTAAAAGCCTCCCATTGTTTAGCCGCAGACGTCTGATTGGTATAATTTTCAAAATAGTAATCAATTTGTGTCCCAATACATTGTATAAATTCTGGGTCCTTCAGCCAAAATGAGTGAAGACGTCATCTAGGGGGATTGTCAAAAGCTTTGGGCATACTCAGCAGAAATGAAACTGAGGCATGATCTGAAAGTATTATGCCTTCATCATACCAGCTATGTGAAACTGTAGGTATCAAAGTGGCAGAAACTAAAAAGTAGTCAATTCTAGAGAATGTCTGACATGTGCTTGAGTAGCAAGAAAAAGTTAACTGATAAGGATAGTCCTTTCTCCATATATCAATTCAATTAAATTCTGTCATAAATTGCAATAACTCCCTTCTAGTCTGATTATGTGAGGCATCATTCCCTGTGGATCTGTCTATCTCAAGTTGTAGAGCACAATTGAAGTCTCCACATATGATGTAACTACCAGGCAGTTCGGCCAAGGTTAAAAAAAGGTGTCTGAAAAATGATGGATCATCATTGGGCCCATACAGGTTGACTAAATTCAGCTTTACTGAGAGAATTTCACACTGAATAATGAAATATCTGCTTAGTCTATCTTCACCGACACCAATAAGGTGAAAGGGCACAGAATTATGTATTAGTGTTATTACCACACGCGAGTGTGAACTGAATGAAGCTGAAAACACACGACCTGGCCATCTCTTCTGAACTCTAACTACATCATCATCATCAAGTAGAGAAGGACTATACTAGCCTTTAGTTGTTTAATTCTACTCATGACTTGCTTTAACTTGACAAGCTTATTTAAACCTCTTTCATTCCAAGAGGTAAACTGAACTTTAGACAAAATCTGGCAATGTGAAATAATCTGAAAGCATTATCGCTGAGTTGACTGTTGAGCCAAAATAAAATGTGATAAAGAAAAATGAAAAATATGAGCCCATAAACATGAAGAACACTACCATGTGTATTTCCCCAAATGAGATACACACACCCCTCCCACAGTTCAAACTTCCTAGTGGTCCCAAAGAGAGGCCTAGCTATGGATCTTAGCTGGTCCACCCATGCCCATATCACCATCAGATGAGACATCAGGAAAAAACATAATCCTTTGGTTCTTGTGAAATATCTGGCCCTCACTCTTAGCAGCTTTCATGACCCGCGATTTATCTGCATAGTTCAGAAACTTCATTACCCCCACTCTGGGACGCACAGATGATCGGTCCCTGGTATCCAAGTTGTCATTACTAGCATCGGGGGTTGCTAGCTGCACTGGACTGGAGGAGGCATCTGATCTAGTCGTCTTTGGAGGTTTAGGCGGCTTTGTTGGCATTTTCTTTTGTTTTTATTTTATTTTTTTTAAACTGTTATTTTGCTTTGGACAAAAAAGTGACTGTTCACTAAGGCTGCACACTATTTCTTAAGACTACCCGACTGCTATTCTCCAAACTTTACATGGGAGAGAGCTCTGTCACGCGTCCACCTAGCACAACGACATAACATGGAAGTCCATTTATAGTTACATTTATGTTGTAGCCACAGAATAAGTCAGTGTCGATTTATTTTTATTTATTTATGTTGAATTATGTATGAGAAGCTATAAACTGTTGTTCTCTCATCAGCCTCTGGGCATTTTTTTTCAAGCCATGTTACCAAGAAAAGTGAAAACACCTTTGTCCTTACAGTAATAAATCACTGACATTGAGCAATCCTTACATAAAGGTTACATAAACATCTCCTTACACAAAACTATATCAGTTATAACTTGTTTTTTTTCTTTATTAGATAACACTTTGTTTCAGTCCAGCAGATGGTGCCTTAGTAGCAGCATTAGTGTGAGTGAAGTGCCCAATAAGCAAATTCATCTTCCGCCACTTAATCCAGTTCAGGGTTACGGAGGGAAGCTGGAGCCAATCCTAACTGACTTCGGGTGGGAGAAGGAAACCAGAGTACCCAGAGGGAACGCGGACATGGGGAGAACATGCAAATTCCACACAGAAAGACGCCCAGGTCGACCCCAGGGATCGAACCCAGGGCCTTCTTGCTGTGAGGTGACAGTGCTAACCAGCACACCACCGTGCCACCCCATGCTATTCAACTGTCCATCATTGATGGTTCCAATCAACATCACTTTATAATCTGACATTTAAATGAGTGTGGAGCTAAATAAACAGTATTATTTATTTGCACTGGTACATGAATTCAGGAGATGCCAGGAATATGTCGTGTAATGTTAACTTCACTGTCTCTGAATCAGTCTGTCTTTTTCAGTTTATTTCACTTTGAGGATGATACACTGACTCCCTCTCTGGAAGGACACACTGAACACATCATTTGGATATTTAGCTCACTTTTGTGTCAGAGGGTTCTGCCAAAATGATTACAGCAGTTTCGAGTGCATTCAAATTTTAAGAGAATATCTCAAATGAATCACTCTCACAGTCCTCCTTAAATTCCTTTGGCATCTCTATCTGAGAAGAAACTTGACTCAATGTCCTGTACAAAAAATCTTTTCTCTATATCGCCCCCTTGTGGTGTTATAGAACGCTGCAATACTGGGATTTCACCACTAGAGGTCAGTAGCGCAACATGTCTGCACTAGAAGCACAACTTATTGCTAAAAAATAACTCCTTTTTATTTATTTATTTATTTATTTATTTTTACATCAAGTCCTTTTTTTGCTTTTGGGTATTTTTCTATATTGATTTTTCTATAGATTCATTCTATATGGAAACATTCACTGACACAATTAATCAAATAAATTACTCTAGTTTATAACATTTAATGATTTATTTGTCTAGAAGTGGGATTTCATGATTATGGTGCTGTGCAGCATTTGTACCTCCATCCATCAATCAGTTATCTATCTATAACTCTTATCTGTTAAGGGTAGCAGGGAAGCTGGAGCCAATCTCAGCTCACCTTGTGCCAGAGGTGGGATACGGACCCTGGGCAGGTCGCCACTTTATTACAGGGCTTTCACACCATTCAGACTTATGGTCACACCTGTGAGCAATTTAGAGTACCCAAGTGAAGGAACTTTATCTGCAAGTCTTTGGACTGTGGGAGGAACCGTAGTGTGTGATGCCATGCACAGCAGTGTTGCTGGTGTGGTGTACATTTACTTTATTAAACACACCTTCCATATTGGCAGACATTATATTGTTGGTGTGAGTTGTGTGTATTGTGTTGTATTGTATGATTGCTAGCAGTGGCATAACTTCAGTAAAATGAGCCACTAAAGGTGTCTAGGGTTGCTCAGCCTGTCATGGTGCAAATATCTTGAACTTAAACATGCTCAACAAGCTCTAAGGTGGACTGGTTACTCAGAATGGCCTTGTATGCGAAACCAGCCATCAACCTTCTAATGGTGTAAATGGTGTATGGGGTAAAGGCTTTCCCTTAAGAGAAACAGCTCAGGAAATACAAAGCTGACTGCTGTTAGTATACAAATTAATTCAGTCTTCATTGTCTTTCTGAAAAGGACATGGAACTTGGCGAAAGGAGAATGAAATGATAACGTATGAAGTGTATTAATATGCTTTGTAGATACCAGGCCAACGATCAGACACACCCTTAAGAGCAGGCTCAATATAATAACACAAAGTCCCAGTTTAACCCCTTATTACATAGTACAAGTATAGATATACAGATACAGAGAGCTTATCATACTGATAGTTTACAAGTCATTTATAATAGGTTTATAATAAGTGTATTATTGACTTTATATCTGTGTGTGTGTGTGTGTGTGTGTGTGTGTGTGTGTGGTATCAGAGACAGACACAAATATGGAGCATAGAAATCTAGTCTCATAAACTGCAATCTGCACAGAAAGTAGGTGTGTGTGTGTGTGTGTGTGTGTGTGTGTGTGTGTGTGTGTGTTAGGTCAGGGTCCCCTTATTGCTTCCCTTACCCTTGTGCTGTTAAGGGGCCTGCTGACCCTTCCCAGAATCCAAAGTTATGCTTTATCTTTTATTTCCTTCATGGCCGCCCACAAGACGATGAGGCTGGCTCAGGTTCATTATGAAAGGAATAACCATACAAAAACAGAACAGATCAGTCAAAATAATTTTAAACATAGATATTTTGATGTTACAGTTTAAGATCTACGGCCTCGGATGTCGCCAAATTGTTGCAGATTGTTTTTGGAATCGATGTGAGAATGAAATTTGTCCTATTTAAAATCACAAATGATGCGTTGTATTGTGTTTTTGTATATTTGTTTTGCACTTATTCATGATATTGCTTGTTTTTTACATGCTAAGACACATTTGTTGTGTACACTGGCCATATTGACCTTGATTTGCAACATGAAACAGAAAAAACAACCATTGTAATATAAAGTCTTGTAATATCCCCCAACACTCTAGGGTTATAATGCTCAATTTTTTAAGTATTACAATTAGTGCTCTATCTTGTTGTATTCAGAATAGTTTGAGGTATGAGAAAATAAATGTCAGCAATACTGAAAAAAACAGAAAACACACAAGTTTTAAGAAGTAGCATTTTTAAAATTTCATTAATGTTTAGGCAAAAATGCTAAATGATTATCCAAACTCTTCTGAACTTAGTTTACATTTTCATTTATGTAAACATACACAATCCTTAACCAGGGTGAATTACAGGAGTGCTTTAAAGTCTCTACAAGTAAATATGATCTGATATTAGTTCACTAGGACACAGACTAATTAGCCTAATCCTCTCTGTGCATGTCTTTGGACTGTGGGAGGAAACCGGAGAACCCAGAGGAAACCCACATGGACACAGGGAGAAAATGCAAACTCGACACAGAAAGGCACTTTGATTCACTTTTTTATTAGAACGGTCTTTAATCAGCATTTAATCAACACAATCTAAACTACATGAACCCAGATACTAAAAAAATGAATAAATGAAAGTAACACAGTATCCATTAACACCCATAGCAATATTTTGCACAAACAAGCGCAATTTTTTTTTTTGTTGAAAGTCAATTTAAGAATACCATTCATAAACATTATACATTTAATAAACCAAGTAAAATATTACACCAAAGAAAACCACACCCATTCACAAATCAGTATAACGACAGGCATTATTATCATTATGGTCAGAGGGCATTTGAAGGTCTTTGGTTTAATATCTATATGATCTATATTAATGTTTTAATAGAACTCTATAGTGTTCCCAACAACTCTGGAATAAATAAATGAATCAATAAATGAAAGATGAATCACCATAAAATCTGAAACATGTCTCAGTTATATTGTGAGCCTGAATGCAGTTGTTTTCCTTCATGGTCCGAGCTTATGGATGTTTCTCACATTCACTGTGACGTTGCTTGAAAGTCCCAGTCTGCTCAGTTCTTGCTGAAGCTGATAAAAAACGGAAATAGTTATATAAATCCTGTAAGTTATGAAAAATTCTTTAACATACAAACAAGTCACATCTCATGAAATGTAAATGTAAATGTAAATGTAAACTCCTTTATCATTTAAGACAACAATATTTCTTTTGCTCCATAAAGTGCTACAGATTATCTACAAAAGAACATTACTAATAAGAACATTTAATAACACTATTTAATAATATATTAGGTTTTGTAACACTGACTAAGCATTGGTTTGATTCAAATAAAGGAAGATATGATATCAGGAAAGTTTACTCACCTCCATCAGCACCAGTCCTTTAATCTGAGAGTTCAACAGATTATCATTAGCAGTGATTTTCATTCGCACTCCCATCGCAGCTCCTTGATAAAAGTGTTAATTACAACCGATTAAGTGAAATTTGGAAATGTAGAAAATATTGTTGTTACTGAAAACATAATATCTGTATTAAGTTCACATAATCACATAATCTGTGTTTTTGCGTACCTGGAGTGAATGCTGCTAGAGAAGAAGGAAGACAGGATTAAAAAACATCTGGTAATCTTTCTCCAGTTTATTATTATTATTATTATTATTATTATTATTATTGTTGTTGTTGTTGTTGTTAATTACTCTTCCAATTACTCCGAAAGGAGATAAACTCACCAGTGTAGCAGACGAAAGGGAAACTGGATAAACAGTTTTCATCTGTCCAGCGACCAGAATGATCCACAGCTGTGCAGTGTTGATTTCCATATTGTCCAGGTGAATACACACCGTTATCAGGTTCTGGTGTTATCCCTGGACTTGCTGGTCTCCAATATGTAAATGTTGAGGTGCTCTGATCTGACCATAATCGGTTCCTATACAGACCTATCCATATGTCATAGCCGTGTGTGATGTTCAGTATCTGCTGAAGTTCAGTCTCATTCCTCACACTGACCAGGTCTGTGTAATTCGCTCTGCAAAAGCTCTGAGCTTCTTCCCAAGTCATTTGACGATAAATCCACAAATACGTACTGTTCATACCTGAAGCTGAGTGAATTGTAAAAATTACAATTTGGTACAATATACGGTATATGAACTGTAATTAGCTGCATGATTCTTATTCAGATGTCCACATCAGCTACAGCAACAGTAAAACAACTTAGAACAAATGTTTCCACTTTCTGACAGATAAAGTTTCTGATAGAGTTCTTACCGTTATAGCAAACAAATGTCTTTCTGTCAGTACAAGGCTGATCAAACCATTCCCCTCTGTTGTTCATGGAAACACACAGCTCTTGTCCATTGTAGTTATCAGGTTGTTGGTCCCATCCTCTGTAGTCTCTCTCTCCCTCCTGGTAGAAAGCATCATCATCAAGAGACCATCTCCAGCTGTCCAGATCACCATACAGTCCAATCCAGGCTAAACCTGAGTAGCTGCCATTTACTGTGTT
>JAQMCW010015693.1:0-10255 GCA_030068335.1 Chrysichthys cranchii
CCCCCCCCCCCCCCCCCCCCCCCCCCCCCCCCCCCCCCCCCCCCCCCCCCCCCCCCCCCCCCCCCCCCCACACACCCCCACACACACACACACACACACACACACACACACACACACACACACACACAAACAGAGAGACAGAAGCCATTAGAGAAATTGGAACAAAGCACTGCATTTGTACTTTAAAATAAAGTAGAACTTTTTCAGAGCAGCCATTCCCAACCTTAAGAACGCCACGGCTCTGAAATCTGAAAATCCTTGTGCGGCTCACACAAAAAACCTTTATTTTGCAGCTCTATTCAACACACAAGACTAAGCTGTAGTGTTACGCCTGCCCAATTTGCTCCCAATGACAAGATATAAGAAGGTCAAAATCCGGTCAGACAAATGAAGAAAAACACGTAATTTAAACTGTAGGGCTTGTTTTTATCGCTTCTGAGTACTTTTTAAATATAAATATTGGACCACAAATATGTTAGAATCATTTCAAACTTCAGAAAATCTTATTTCTTTATTGTAAACCAGCAGTTATGACCCACATGCGGTACCTTCTCGGTCCACCGGAGGGGCCACGACTCACACTCTGGGAAACACTGTTTTGGAGGACGTGTTTAGTGAAGATATTATTTACTTTAGTACAGCTCAAGCTGTTATGATGAGTTTGTTTTAAACCATTTCTTTCACCTTTGTTTTGACCCCTTTCAGGTCCCACATGCTTTTTTGGACCTTTTGGCGTTCCACTTTCCTTATATGGTCATAACCCCCTGCTCTTATTAACACTCCTTGTTTTCACATTCTCATCTCATATTATTGTTTCTTGCCTGTTTTTAAACTACATTTCTAGGCTGTGATCCCAGTTTTCTCTTTTCTTCTTTTACCTATGTGTGCGGGTTAGCTAACTGTCAATGGAGACTAGCAGTGGTCGTCAACACCACGCATGATTTTAGTGGCACTTTTGTCTCATCGTCTTGCTTTGTGTCATTTCCTCAGTGATAAAGTCATTAAAAAAATGGCAAAATGTATTAATATATTACAGCCAAAAAATGTCTGCTTATGATATTCATTAGCCCAGCTAGCTAACTAGCGAATTTAACACACAGACTCCTGGATCAATTTGATCCAAAAGTAGTAAGCATTGAAATTTAACCCAAACTCCAAGCTTTATCATCTGAATTAGAGGAGGCCTCAGAGAGCTGAGGAAGTGTCGGGACTCCACGCTTTTTGTTGAAGTAATGTGATGCAGTTTAGGTACCATATTAATTATTACCAAAGCTCTTGCGATGCATGCTGAAGACTTTACTGCTTATTATGTCTTGTAGCCAATTACAGTAATCCCCAAACTACACTAGAGGATAATGTGGATGATCATGAAGTCGATATGAAAGTTTCCGGATCCTGCCTATCACAAAAAAACGTCCTGGTTTTTGGTAGATTTTTGATATCTTCCCAAACGAGTACCTCATCAACATGCTGTAGTGTCTCTCTCTCTCTCTCTCTGTCTGTGTGTGTGTGTGTGTGTGTAATGTCATAATGCGATTTTGAGGTTCTGAGACTCAGGCTCATTAATAATTCTTAAGCATGATCCGAAGGTACGCGGTGATTTATTTTGATCAATCAGTCAACGGAATAAAAAAACAAACAAAAAAACCAAAAAAAAACCTGAAATGAAGTCTAGATACATGACCTAGATACTAAGAGTATACTGAGAATTAAATGGGCGTGGCTTAGTGACAATCAATTCACATAAAAAAAAAAATCCCCATCATCTCAGCAAATTAGGATTCATTTTACTGAGGAATGATGGAGCACAGTGTCCTTGCTGTGTCATAGACATATAGAAGATTGTGTAAACAGTGGGAACGCTCACCTATTAATTAGTACTGTGTAGTGTGCTAAATCGCCTAATCTCTTTATAATCGTTTCATTTCTTGCGTTTGCATTTCCTCTGTGAAACATAAAAGAGATATATATATATATATATATATATATATATATATATATATATATAGATATATATATTGATGTTTTCAGTCACCTTAAAGTCGATTCCCTTGCCTAAAGTCGCCACCCGAGCACTTTTCTCTGGTGATAATTTGACATGTTGTCGAGTCCCTGTGGGCAGGTGGGGTATTTTTAAATGGTGCTAATCCCAGCCAACTAGGCCAAGTTTCGACAGCATGTAATCCCAAAATCCCAACATGGCACGCGCAGTCACACACTCCAACTACACGACGTTACAGCTCCATTATACACCCCTCATAGACTAAATAACCAGTTAAACCCTCTTCCACACCCCGAATCAGCGTGAACTGCTTTTACACAGTACTCAAATACACTAAACTCCATGCACTACTACACTTAGAGTGCCTCTTATACGCATTCGTCCCCCGTTGAAGTTTTCTACTGCACACAGGTCGACTAATTATGTTAACTTCCTATGCCAACGGCAGAACTCATTTAGATAACGGGAGTGAATACTTATTCAATTACAACACACAAGTGAATTACAACAGAATCAGTTTGCAAGCTACATTGATTTTCATCTCCCACTTCAATATTAGGGGCTAATTTGTGTAGAGTCATGATATAACACTTCAATTAATGGAATGCCGTATCATTTTCAGCCTGTTAGACTACAAAAATGTTCGAGGGGGTGAATACTTATGCAAATCACCGTGTCTCTTGTACTACATATTTAATCTATTGCATTTTAAATGCAGGAGGTCCTCGGGTTACGACGTTTCGAGTTTACGACGCTCGCTCCCATAAAAACGTAAAAAAAAAATTGAGACATGAGTGTTTGGGTTTATGCCGTCAGCGTCGTACTTACGGACGACGTGGGTGAACTAGTTTGGTTGCGCGTGGTGGATGAATACGCAGTAACGCGGCGTATGAGTGAGGAAGTTGACTGTAAAAAAAAGTACAAGTGTTCTGTTTGCGTTGCTTTGCTTGGCGACTTTTTGGCTCTTATCATGGCTCCTAAACGAAAGTCCGAGCCTTCAGATGGCCGTGCTTTGACGAAGAGGAAATCCATCACGATGGGAATGAAATTCGACATTGTAAAGAGATCACAAAATGGAGAAACGGCCCCGGAGATATATACAGCAGAACCTTGGATTGCAAGGAACTTGGTCTGAGAGTGTTTTGCAAGAAATTTTAATACATTTTGACTTGAGGAACGAGCGAGGTCTTGCACTACGAGCAGTATGCATACGTTTCATCCGCCGAGCCTCACATGATCACAACTTCTCTCTCTCACTCACTGAGGGATTGTGGCTCACTCGTATAGTCAACATCTGCGCTAGCATGTACTGTTAGTCTGTGTGCGAAAATGTCCCCCAGGGAAAAAAAGGTTGAAAAGGAAGGTGATAAGAAGAAGGAGGTGATTACGGTGTAAAACTTTGTAGAAAAGCACCACCCGAATAAGGCTGTAGCAGTGCGAGCGATGAATCTGTTTAATGACAATGCAATGTCGCATTTCCGCCAAATCCTCAAAAGGAGGCAAAAGCAGCGATCGTTGGATAGTTTCCTTGTTAAAGTTGCACGAAAAGAAAAAGATCCCAGTGAGCGACAGATGGTAAGTGATTCTGTGAGTTGTAGTGGAAGTCAAAAGTCAAAAGTGAAAGTCCTCTCCCCCTCTCTCCTCCTCTCTGGTCTCCCTCACAACAGCCACGAGTCTTTTTAAAGGTAAAGTGCAGCTTATTTTGTTTTATGGATTTTCACTTGATATTTTGATTTTGTATTAATCATTTTTATATAATTACTAGCTGTACCTGGCCATGCGTTGCTGTGGTCAGTCTGGTTAAATGGAACAGAAAGAAAAGAGAAAGCGCACGTGTCTAATATGTTTATTTTCACAATGCTTGTGGGTATACAATATTCTTTGCTGTTCCATTGTCTGTGCAGATATAGAGATTGTCTGGTTTGCTGACTCTAGAACACGCAACATATAACTGTCCATGTGAGAAGCAGTCCGTGTCTAGATCTAAACCGCACAATTCTAAAGATTGTCCCTGAGCTTTGTTGATAGTGATTGCAAACGCCAATCGAATTGGGAACTGCAATCTCTTAAATTGAAATGGCATATCCGTCGGAATCATCGGAATGCGTGGAATGAGGACATTGTTGGGAATTGTTGGAATTGACGTCATTGCAATCCATGTCCAGATCGTGTTCAGCTGAGACTTCGCCATAATCAGGCGGTGCTCTCGCGAGACTGGGAGTCACGTGGTAACGTGACGTTGTGTCAAACGTGGTAACGTTTGCAACGTTTGCAACGTTGTGTCAAAACGTTGTGTCAAAATTTCAAAGCAACCGGTGAAGAACTTTCGGAGATTAGAGATTTTGAACAAATGAACATTTACATTTTTATTCATATAGATTTGTGGGTTGCGAAATGAATTATCTGAGTTTCTATTATTTCTTATGGCGAAATTCGCTTTGATATACAAGTGATTTGGATTACAAGCACGTCTCCGGAACAAATTATGCTTGCAATCCAAGGTTCCACTGTATATGTGTACGTGTGTGTGTACGTGTGTGTGTGTATTTGTGTCTGTCTGTCTGGCTTAGTTGTGTTTTTATGTTCTAGATGATGATTGTACAACTGTGTTAGGATCGGGAAGTGACTTAGACAAGGGTGTGTTTCGACTTACGGCAAAATTCGGGTTACATCACTGTTGTAGGAACGGAGCTGTGTCGTAACCCGAGGACCCCCTGTACAAAGGTCTAATAGTTGATCAAAGCATTACATCGTGTACCGTTTGATTATTAGGGGGTCAGACATGGATTATTCTTGATCCGTATTCTTGAACTGTTTCACTAAGGGTTCTTGTTGCTGGCTTTCTTCTTCTACTCCCATGAGAAGAACTGTGCAGACCAAACCGTGAGTCATCGAGACGTGAAATTTGGTAAGTAGGTGATACTCTCTCCTGCGAGATGAGCCTGATCACCCTGACGGTGGCGCTACAGTGCAGTGTGTTATGTTTTGGCCTGTTAGTCATCCCATCGAAGTTCTTATCTTTCCTGTGCC
This sequence comes from Chrysichthys cranchii, assembly GCA_030068335.1. Classification (NCBI taxonomy): domain Eukaryota; kingdom Metazoa; phylum Chordata; class Actinopteri; order Siluriformes; family Claroteidae; genus Chrysichthys; species Chrysichthys cranchii. Next base: position 5,033 of record JAQMCW010015693.1, read on the forward strand.
CTTCTGCCAAAAATAAATAAATAAATAAAAAACCCTAAAGAACCACTGAGCTCCGCCCACTCATAGTTTGAGCTCATTTCCATCATGTGTGCAAGCCAGCCTGTGGAGTCTTGCCACATCATCACAAAATTTGCCTGCAAAATACTCAGTAGAGCCTGAAACTGCTGAAAATACACACCGATATTCCTCGGCCGCCACATGCGAATCGATCCTCAAAGGGCGGAGTTTAATTTACTCGACCCCCTGTAATTCACGAATGATCGTATGGATTCGAACAAGCATTAAAACATATCTTGAAGGTTACGATCATGAAGACGAGTACAAAGCATGAGGTGTGGGCATTCACAGGGGGCGGGATTATGTCCCAATAGTTAATTCTAATCGGGAAACCATGGCCACCATCAGCCAATCAGCTTTCAGCAGCTATATCATAGAGTTTGCATTGAGTGACAATCCCAAGACTTGAACTGTGCACTCATCTATGGTGCCTACGTCTAGACTTGTCGAACTCGTCTAGACCTGGCTGTTCCGTGGGCCATTCCTGAAACGTACTCAGACCCCGCAGCATACAGCTTTATTATTATCATCATTACTAGCGTCTTGACAGGGCAGGTTCCCCAGACTACTCTCTGTCTCCTCTACTGAATACAGAAAGTGTGTATCAGGTTGTGTGTAAGACAGACCAGCTCTTGTAATTGCTGTAAACACTGCTGCAGGGTGTGTGAAAGGTTCTCACACTTGTTTCCTGCTGTATGCGTTATGAGATTACTAAACTTGGAGCGAGCCTGTAGGGGTGTGTGAGGGAGGGAAAATTCCTGGAGGAAATCTGTAAATCTTACACATTTCCCTATATGATCATCATCACACTCACACACACACAAACACACACACACACACACACACACACACACACACACACACACACACATTAGTGTTAAAGAGCCTGTTAAAGGTTTGTGTTGATGTTGATATCAGCCTGCCGTCATGGAGAAGACACACCTGAGTTACGAGCAAACACACTGAGAGAGCTTCATGACCTTCAGCAAGGTCGTGTGACCAGAGGGAGGGGTGGAGGAAGGGCAGAGAGGGGGAGATGGATGGAGGGAAGCACAGAGAGAGAATGAGAAATGAGAGAAGGTGACAAGGAGGGAGAAAGGAAGAAGCAGAAAGAGAGAAAGAGAGAGAGGTACAATTTGGAAAGAGGGAAAAAGGAAGCGAGGGAGGGTGACAGGCAGATGGAGAGAGAAAGCAAACGAGAGAGACAGAAGGCGGAAGGAATGAAAGGGGGTAAGAAAGAAAGAAAGAAAGAGCGGGGTGGAGGATAAATGATGAATGGAAAGAGAGCAGTGCAGAGGAAGCGAGAGAATGAGGCGGGGTGAAAGAACGAGAAGGTAAGAGACAGATAAACGGATAGTGAGGTAATGAGGAAAGGAATGAGAAACGAGGGGAGATAAATCATGAAACAAACTGACACAGAGAGAAGTAAAAATAAAAAAAAAGGGTGGAAGAGAAAGGAAGTGAGAGGGATATGAGGGTAAGACAGAGAGACAAGTGGATAAAAGACAGGGAGAATAGAATAGAAAGATATGACTAAGGGAGGGATGAATACGGGGCGAGAGGATGACCGAGGGGAAAACGAACGAGAGAGGGAGGTAGAGAGAGGCTGATCGGGTTTTCTTATGACCTTGTGGGAGAAAACGTACGCCTTTTTAAAAGATACATCTGTGTCTGTGTCAGTGATGACCTCGTGACGAAGATCAATACGACAGAAACGCATTAAGATGGAGACGACTCTGATCCGTAAAAGCCACAGGACAGGGATGGAGACAGGGTAAACGTACGTTCATGTCGGAGGGAAACTCGTCTTTCTTCATGAGGCCGGTGGCGGCGGCGATGTTTCCGGCTCCGGAGAGGACAACGCCCCCGAGCTGAGATGCCTGCTCCTTCGTCTTCTCAGCAACTGCAGGAAAAAACACCCAGCTTCAGCACTGAACCTGATCATGATGGAGCACAAACCTCTGAATCCAGTCTCAGAGCACACGGTGCTCATGGTCACGTCTTCAGTCTCTAGCTAGCTTTTTCAGAAATTCTACTAGCCAAATTTAATTCTTAGAAAAATCCTCTTAATTCTATTTATTACTAAAAACAGGCAATTCCGTTGCCCCCCCAAGGCAGTTTATATTTATGTGGAAATGATTACTACGAGATATTTCCCACAAAAACAAAAACAAAAACCAAAAACAAGCAAGCAAACAAACAAACAAACAAACAAACAAACAAACAAATAAATGACCAAAAAACTCAACTATATGAACAAACATACTAATAATAAACAAAAACAAACAAACAAACATAAAATCAACTGCATGAACATACATAATATTTCCTAGTAAAATTGTAAAAAACAAAACAAAACAAAACAAAACAAAGTAAACTGTTATCAAGAAGCAAGCAGATAAACTAATAATCGAAAAAAACAACAAATCAGATAAACAAATACATAAATTATTATTTAAAAAACAAACAAACAAATAAGCAGAAATAAGTGAATGTGAGCAAACAAACAAGCAAACAATTAAATAGGTAAATAAATAAATAAATAAATAAATAAATAAAAAAAACTAATAAGAAACAAAATCAATTAATGCCAAATTTATACATAAATGATTATTAAAAAAAACAAATAAGCAGAAATGACTAATAACACATCATTAATATTAATATTAATATCAATATCAAATAATAACAATAATAATAACACTAATATTGTTATTTATAATTAATATATAATATAAAATATATAATATTTATAATATTTACAATTAATAATAAACAAATGCATAAATGATTATTTAAAAAGAAAAAAAAACAGAAATCAGCAATAAATGAATTTACAAACAAACAAATAAAACGACACATAACAAATGCCATGTAAATAAATAAATAAAGGAATGAAAAATAAATTAAGAATAGAATAATGAACAAATATATAATCCAACCCCCCCCCCCAAAATAATAATAATAATTGTTGAAATATTAATAATAAAAATCATAAACAAACAAGTGAGGAAGTAAATGAATAAATGATGATAATAATAAATAGGTAATGAGTGTTGCTGAATGAGTGCACTGAGATACGCAGCAGGCTCGGTGGGTAATGCTGTAACAGTGTTTGTAATTTAATCCTGCCCCAACAGCACCCAAATTTTACACTTAGGGACGTTTACTGCCCCTGGCTCAGTGGCCGCACACCAAAGCAATTTAATCCCATCTTAAAGGGTTTATTATTCAGGAGGTAAAGAGAATGAGCTCACCCGTGGCCACGCTGTCTTTGGTCTTGCTGCCTGGAAACAGAAAGAAAAGGAGACGCAGGAGATGAGTTTCTTCTCGGAAAAAGTCTGCTGTCGCACTTTGTCACTGCGAGCGTCAGAGCTGTGGATGAAACTCGGCTCCAGACAGCCGTTATTAAAGAGCTGACGTTTCGCTACACAGTGTTTTGTCATGTGCAGGGAAATGAAGATGGGCTGTAATTACTGACACCAGTGGATGCTGTCATGATACGACACGATTACAGTTCAATTCATATTATAGCTATAGAAGTATATTGGGATTTATTGGCACCCTTCCTGACAATGCGCAAGCACACACACTATATATATATGTGTGTGTGTGTTTGTGTGTGTATTGTGATCTCACACATTGCAGTCTTGTATTTAAACGCACAAATTCATTCTTCCCGTTCCTCGCCGTTTTCTGTCTCTTACAGCCATTTTCTTATGGAGCTAATTGTGCCCAATATTTGCATATGTATTATTTCTTTGTTTCATGTCCATTATTTAGTTTGTGCGGATCAACAGCCATCTCATTTCCTCTTTGTTTTTCCCCCCATGGCAAGGAAATATTTTAATCGTCGGCAGTCTCATAGTTACAGTATAGTCCAGAGAAACAGGAAAATGAAAACGATATGTTTGTGTTTGTTTAAAAGATGACTCATGGGGTGTCAGTACTTTTGGCGCATATAATTGTGCGAGATAATAATTATACGTATTTGAGAACAAGTTGACCTTTTTGTTTCCCCCCTATTTTTCGTGTCATATTTTTCTATATTTATAGGAAAATCCGCCCTCTTCCGCATACATGAGCTCACAGATGCCTCTGATTGGCTAGTGGTGCTGTGACTGACACACACACACCTTGTGCTGATTGGCTGACGTGGCGAACGACTTGGTTATGATTGGTTCGAACGTCTGTGCTCAGGGATGGTATGAACTCTGTTGGATTTGCTTGAGAGGTTGATCCTGAGCGCCACATTCATTTAAATATCAGCACAGAGAGAATCCTGGGGCTCCGAGAGAATCCGGACAACTGGCGGCGACAATAACAACAGTGTAATGTATCATTAAACAGCATGGATCCCTCTAGCAGCCTGAAAATATTTTATAATAAAAAAAGAGCGTAACTATAACTGGTACATTTTTGTAGTAGATGTCCGATATGTGCATAAGTACCTATGTCCGGCGAATGTAAACAACGCCGTCTTCCTCGTATAGCGCCGCGTGACGACATATTCGTCCGCTCCACTTACCAACTAGTCCCCGCGCAAAATTTGTTTTAGCGTACTTCGGAACGATAGAACAAGATTTTCTTAATGAATTTATGGGAGATAGCGACCGGTGTAACCACGAAACGCCGTCGTCGAGGACATCGTAAACCGAGGACCCGCTGTATTGACAGTACATTTATTTTACTAATCAGCATTTTTGCTTTCAATTTTACTCCACATTTTACTTTCCTAATAAACCCCCATACTCATCCTTCTTTTTACTTCGTTCATCTGAGATTATTTTATATTTCCTTTTTTTTTCTCGGATGTCATGCATTGAATAATTGTTGGTTAGGAATGCAGCAGTCTACATGTAAACCAGCGGTATGTTAAGCGGTGTCTATTGTTTATGTTTGGGTTTTAATGAAGACTTATCGAAGTTTACACTTTTATGATTGTTTCATTATTATTATTACAATCAATAAGATACAAAGAGGAGAGATTCTGTGAATAACATGCCATTTAAGTGTCCAGCTCCTCTCTTAGCTCTGTGTGCGTGTGTGTGTGTGTGTGTGTTATATGTACAGCTGATGGCAAAAAAAGGAGTGAAAATGAGCTCGCTCACACTCACACCCCTCCTTCATGTGAGCTCACCACGTCTGTCCTCTGAAGATCAATCT
>JAQMCW010015702.1:0-10255 GCA_030068335.1 Chrysichthys cranchii
TTACACATTTGAGGTTTCTCTTACAGTCTGACTCATTGGCACACGGCGCCTTTGAGCAAGCACACTTCACATTTTCTTTGCGGAAATGCATTCTGGTTGGACATTATATATCGTAAAGCTGCTTTGCGACAATGCTAAAAGCGCTATACGAATAAAATTTAATTGAACTGAATTGAATTTATGATATTCCATCCTATGCAGATAGCCTCCTTAATGTTTTTCCTTATTCCTCTATTTAACCCTTTACAGTCAAAATTTTAATCCTAAAGTGTTATTGGAGGACGGGAATAAATAAACAAACAAACAAATAAATAAATAAATAAATAGTATTGCAAATTAAGGTCAATAGAGTTACCGTATATCACCAGTGTAGGGCAAACTTTAAAATAGAAGAAAAACACATATAAACTTAAAGAAACATTTATTTTGTACGACCTCACGGAGAGGCATGGGGGAGGGGTGGGGTGGGGCTTTTGGATGTCCGTGGATCTTACCAAATATGGTTCTTCGCTCAGTAGGGGTTAATACAGGTTTAAAATGAAAGACGTGATGCAGCGTGATGTGATGTGATTTTTACTCACCACTTCAGGCAGGAGATTGGTAGCCAGATCATGAATGGCTTTGCCCAGGATACACATGGAGGACAGGATGAAAATGACCCCGAGTATCACGCAGGCTCTAGTGATGGTAATAAAATGTATTTACAATGACTAGCAAGACAATTAGACAATCCCTAGCTACTAGCCTGCTCATCCCTTACGCTGTGCAGTATATTACATTATATTTCCTTAGCATTTAAAGATTTTCTTAGTTTCGGCTCTTCGTTCCTCTGCAAGTTCTCGTTCGTACTTTTCCTAAAAGTTATAAGATATTACTGCGCAAACCTTTGGCTCTGTGATAAAACCTGGATATGCTATCCACAGGTCTGGCAATCCTGCTCACAAAGTACATATCCTCTCTGTGACATTCAGCCACTGAGAACCAACTGTTCAGCATTCAGGACGCAGCCTGGCGTTCATTCCATCTCCATTAATCTCTCACGCTGCCACATTTGGAAGAAACGGACATTTTCTCTGTCTTTTACTTGTATACGTGATGCGTCCTAAAGTCATAATGGGCCAAAAGACCTGGATGAGCAGTAAGCATTTCGAAACGCCTGAAGATAAAACGAATTGACTGCTATAATGTTCGAAAGATTCCTAACGTCTACATCGCTGTGAAATACTTTAAGGCTATTACTGAAGCACCGAAATCACTTTGATTTCAGACTTACTGTATATTTGAGCCTTTTTACCCACATTTCTTTGTTACAAATTTCTGCGCAGCACACAGGCAGGTCTGTATATGGCTTTCCTTGATGTTAATTCTGTAATATTGCAGCGTTTTGTACTTACATGTACTCCCTGTGGGCCGAATGCACAGCAGCTGCGTTGCTGTAGCGCCAGAGCACGATGACGGATGATAGCACGTCTAACGTGGCATCAAACTGAAATTCAAATGGTCAGCCATTTGTAAAGAAGAAAGGCTTCACATAGGGGTTTTGACCTAGAATCTGCTTTGTGACTTGAACGCACTAAACATTGGCAGAAGGTGACACGTCCAATGCGTACTTCAGCCTCATTATTTGGCATTACAATTTTCAAATGGTACGCTTTTTTACGTATATATTTCTATTTAACCAATGGCATCGAGTGAATTTACTTTTATGATAACACGATCTCTATATCGGACAACTGATCTGATCTTATGTCATGATGTCACACACCACCATTGCGTTCCCCTTTAAAAATAAAGCCCCTTAACTCCTGTGACGATAACTTGTCCAATTAAATTGATTAATTAAATTTGTCAGATACAAAAAAATGATACTTCAGACAACTGACAAAGGAACAATGCGACTATAACAGTGTGGTAATTACGTGCTAAGTGAATCACAATGGCAAATTTTGTACCCAACACAAGTTAACCAGTTAGCCTGTATTAAAATGCATATTAATGAAAACTTACAGCAAATCCAAAGGCTGATGCACTGTGTCGCATGAAAGATACGGCTAGACAAGAAAGGAGAACAAACAGACAGTTAATAATTATCCAATAAGTAAGCAACCACATGAGTACTAATCAGATTATGTCAATTTATTTCCTTTTTTTTTTAAAGAACATTATCTTTGTTTTGGTGATATTAGGATGCTTTTTGAAGAAAGGAAAATGCTCTATCGTACATATTTTATCTAAAATGTTTATTATCACAAACCAGTGGCGTCCAACCTTAGCCACAAAGAACCGAGGTAGATGCATGTTTCCATTCCAACCATGCAAGAGCCACAGCTGATAGCTAAGCAACGATGGATTTTCCATGATTATCCATCCACCCATTTTCTATGGCGCCTATCTACTGGGAATACTGTAACCGATCCCAGCTGATTTTGGGAGAGAGATGGGTTCCACCCTGGGCAGGTCATGTAACACAGAGACAGACAGCTTTTCACACTCACCTTCACGCCTATGGGCAATTTAGAGTAGCTATTTAAACTAATCCGCATGTGTTTGGACTGTGGGAGGAAAATGGAGCACCTGGAAGAAACGGACTGGTTAAACAGGTGAAATCAGGATATCGCTATCAAAGAATCATGGTTGATGGAGGCATGTCTTTTCGCCCCCTTTATTGGACTAAGTTTATGAACCCCCCGAGAGATATACCCCCCAACGGTGATGTGATGTGCCACAATGGCCACTCATAAACCTTTAGTGCATCTGGGGACTTGTTTAGGAGCAAGGTTTATCCCAGACCATTTCATGCATTTCGTTTTCCTTGATTGCTAAGTCATAATACACAGTCCGTGCTTCATCCCAAGCAACCAAACTGTCAGGCACAGGAGATCTAGGTGCAAGTACCAAAACCTTTCAGGTCTACACAGGAAGGAAGCTACAAAGGTGACATCTTGGCACCCCAAGGCCTAGTTGCCGAATTCTGTATCCGGTGGAAAGAATCAGTGGTTGAGGCAGAAAGGAGTACAGTGAATAGATGTAGGCCATTGAATCTGGTCCCAGAAGGTTGGGCAGCTCTGCTAGAGAAAACCATATCTGGCAATGGATACTGGTGAAAATGTCCATCTGTGCCTTCTTGTTCTAAGTCATGCTCAGCGATGGTAACCATGAGTGGATCCACCTGAAGAGCTTCCATGCAAGGCCAAGAAGCCTTAAATGCCTTAAATGCTCCATCACTTGTCTGTGATGGGGAGGAAAAAAAAAACATCTTGGGACCAGATGGACCACCCTCTATTTCAGCTGATTCTCACCCCAGGAGGCTTCACACCACTTGTGAAGAAGACATTTGTGGTGACTATTTCTCTCCAACAGGCCACCACACGCAAGCAGACACATTGCATTAGAAAGGCCTTGCATCACCAGGAAGCTGGAGCTTGTGCCCTTCTCGCTGAGATGAGAACATGTTTGTGCTTAATTTATTTCCAGTGCAGTCACAGACTGACTTATGAAAATCTATTGGTTTATAACAAGCCTAAGGAAACAACCTCTGGTGCTCCCATCACCTAGCATCTACCACCTAGCCCGGCGTAGCACATAACGGCCTGGGTGAATCCGATTAGCGAATGCAATAACGTCCACCGCATGTTGGGGGGACAGGATTACTAGCATTCTCAAGGAACCTAACAGCATTACGATTCATTGTTTTGGCTACTTTTGTTTTGGCGTGAACAAAGTTCATCATGAGACTGAGTGATGGTGGTCTTTCAAGATTTCCTATTATCAGAGCTCCAAGTCTTCTGGACACATTATGAATTTATTTTACACAAGGTCACTACACACATAATGTGGGAAGCAATCGATTCATTAGTAATCCAAGTCCCCTATTTAACACTGTGTGGCTTATGTTTCTTGGTCTTGTCTCTTTTGGTTACCCTTCTTGCTTGTTTGTGTATTTAAACCCTTAGTTGTTTGCAAGGGAACTTATTCTAAGTGTGAATTACATCATGATGAACAAGCCTTTAGTTTTTCCCTTGTCTTTCTGGCCCTTTTTTCAGCGATCATTCTGTTCTGGGATCATCTGCCTGGCTTTGAACCTGAGTGTTGGATTTTAATGATGATTACTGATTATTGTTCCACTAATAATCATGCTTTCAGTGGGAATTTGCATTCTGCACCTGTCCTATACCGATTCATTAGAGTCACTCAATCAGTGGCCAGGGAATAAGGCATCAAGTAATGTCAAAATCCATTAAGTAATAGACCAGGCACGCTGTGAGATCCATAGTGGGAAACCTGGTGATAGTGAACCAGTTAGCACGTTGTTGGCTTTTTGGATAGCGAGCGAATGATTCTTCACCAAAACAAGGTCCATTATATTTAATAAACCTGGGGAAAAAATGCAGTCAGGTGCAGAATGATATCAATACTGTGTGGTGGGTGCCTGGTTAAAAATGCTAGTTTCTGGCATAAATGAAATAGATAGGAAGGTGGAATGGGAACATCTCGAATAACGAGATGGGAAATGTGTATACAAGATGAAATCAGTGGGGCAATAATTATGAACCCAAACAAACAAATCAAGCATATGGACCATCGTTTGCTTCTGTTTCTGGCTCTTTCTGTTTCCATCAGCTTTCCTATTAAACATGGCTTGCTACAGATGTAACTGTCTCCTTCTGGGTACCTTGTTTGTTTCGCCTCTTCTCTTCCGAGGAGCGAAGCTTCCTGTTCTATTGATCTGTTCATTTTAAATCCACAGCCAGAGCGCAGTGAGTCATGGCAGCACACCTGCCAGGCATCTCCTGCAGCCCTGGAGCATCTCCATCCTTTCTACATTGTCCAAAACCTGAGTGATGGTATAATGTGTTTACCTTGGCTGGCTCTTAAATGCTCTGGAATACAAATGAGCGTCTGAACGTTGAAGAGTACTTTATCTAAGAAGTAGACATGCCCGGACAAAGCTAGCGTATGCATAAGTCCAATGGGGTTCGTTTATCCGCGGCTCATTCCAAACCATTCCTTCTTCAAGTGAATGTTGATGTCCATAGCTGGAGAATCACTGAAATCAGTCTTTCTGTCAGGTTTATGCGTAGGTGGCTTTCCAATATAGATTTCCGAGTGTTGCTTAGGACATCCCATCAGAATATCCGCTAGATGTACAGCAAAGCTGATGTGAGTATCTTAAAATCTCTTGACATGTTCAGAAATAGTTTGCTATTGCAGTTAAAAAAAAAAAAAAAAAAAAGAGGCTTGTGTGAACAACTATTGAGACTGAGAGCTCTGGAGCGCTAAAAGAGTACTTCTGTCTTCTCTGTTTGTCATGAGTTGAAATCCTCCCTTTGGAAGAAACTGGTGAGACGGCACACCTAATCGCCTAGACTAGCAAGAAAGCAGGAAAGAAAGCATCGTCAGCTTCTTGAACTTTTAATAGTGCAGTCGATTGTCCCAAAATGTCAGCTTTATTAGCTTTGCGTGTACTGACTTCCTCATGTCTAGTCATTTCGGCGGGTTTCATTTCCTTCGCATAGTCACAGATTACAAATTGGATTCACAAACGACAGTGAAGCCGCTGTCGCGTTTAGGCATTCCGTTATTTTCCGCACTTATACAGGTGACTTTATGGTACATCCCATTTGATGGTTTTTATTTTCATGTTGCAAAGTGGTGAAAGTAAATAAAAAGAAATAATACCAGAAACAAATGTTCCCATTAGTCAACTCATATAATTTAGGTTCCTTACATAGAATAGAGCTTTAATGTACAAGGCTAGCTATTTTATCTTAGCTTTAACATACAAGGCTAGCTATCTTAGCTAAAGTGTTTTTGAGTTTGAGTATGGTCTTGAGGGCGGTGCGGTGGTTAGCACTCTGAGATCACAGCAAGAAGGTCCTGGGTTCGATCCCCGGGGTCGACCTGGGGTGCCTTTCTGCGTGGAGTTTGCATGTTCTCCCCGTGTCCGTGTGGGTTTCCTCCGGGTACTCCAGTTTCCTTCCACACTCCAAAGACATGCACAGAGGGGATTAGGCTAATTGGCTACTCTAAATTGCCCGTAGGTGTGAATGTGAGTGTGAATGGTTGTCTGTCTCTGGGTGTTGTCCTTGCAGCGGATTGGTGACCTGCCCAGCGTGTAACCCCGCCTCTTGCCCAAAGTCAGCTGGGATTGGCTCCAGCTTCCTCCTGTGACCCTGAACAGGATTAAGCAGCAGAAGATGTGTCAGTATGGTCTTGTATTGGTCTGAGATAGTACCTCTTGATGCTCCTAAATGTCGTAGCATTTAGTATATACTGTATACTCATGCACTGAAAAAATAATTTGTAATAGGCTTCAAAGAACCCCGGTCATGCACTTATGAAAAGAATACAATATTAAAACATGGCCATGATGTAACTAAAACAAGGGAATGAATTAGTAAAACATGGCTCCCTAGGCGAGGAACCAAAAAGATATCATGGGAACGAAATTAAAGTAAAAGTAAAACATGGCCACTATATATGCATGAGCGCGCGCGCGTGTGTGTGTGTGTGTGTGTGTGTGTGTGTGTGTGTGTGTGTGTGTAAAATATACCACCGGCAGATAGCATAAGTCTGCTAAGAATTCCTCCCAGTGACCAGAAAAAGCCAGACTGAAGGACAGCACATAGGCTCTGATCGTGGCAGCACAGGAACCTGGCCCTAGACACCAGATCTGGAGAGGCAGGGGTCTACCACAGTAGGCGGGATCCTAGGTGTAGGTGTAAGATGCCCCACTGACTGTCCAGCATATAGGAGCTGGGTCCAAGATACAACCTGGACAGCACACTTGAACAAGGCATGACCAAATGAGGGGACAGTGTATAGAAACATTTGTGCCAAGTATAGGCGAGAAGCTGTTAAGTCTTGACGGGAGATGCCATCGAAAATGGTGGAGAACAACAACGCCAAGGTCCTGTGGGACTTCAAGTCCCAGGCAGACAAGCAGTTGCAACCAGCCAGGCATAGATGGTGGTTGATAAGGAGCAAGACATCCGTCCTGTCAATATATTCTTGTGTATGCGTTCTTGCTTCTAATCTGTGTGTGTGTATGTGTGTGTGTGTGTGTGTGTGTGTGTTGCCCTTATTTGCCCCTTACTGCCCAAGGCCTAATAAATGCTAATCTGTGACTTAAATCTTAAAGTCTGTCCAAAAATCTGCATAATGCTTTTTAACCTTTGCGCTATAGCAAACATGGAAATATATAATTTCATCAGTTAAAAAAAAAACAGTGACAAGGAGAAGGAGAACTTTCTAGAGCATTTGTATGTGTAACGTTGTATTGGTAGAAAAGCAATCTCAACTCCCAAGGATGCTGTCCAAGGAGGAAAATAAATCCAAAGAGTTTTATTTGTACAGCATTTGTAAGTGTCTTTTAAAAAGGGTTTTATTTGTAGGGCCTTCTTCACAACCGACATTGTCCTGAAACAGTTTTAGAAATTCAGATGCCAGTATGAATCCCTACGAAGCATGCAAGATTTGACAGTAATGGTTTGTGTGTGTGGGGGGGGGGCGCATTACGTAATATAGAAAACTTAAGAAGAACCACGATGAAAAGAGACGTATCAGCTCAGGGTGACCCTGGATAATGGGATTTTCCTCGTTAAAGTAGATTTTTTTACATCTACTTGGTATCTACATCAATATGTGGATGGTTTTCTTGCTTGGTGGATACCAAACGTCCCCATAAGGATCGGAATTTTTACCCTTGTGGCAGGGGGGGAGGATTTAGCTGGAAAAAACATGGAAAAAAGCTTTTCGGTTCTCCAAAGGGCAGTATATGCATGCGGGTGTCTGTGTGTGTGCTGAGATACCTCCAACTGTGTGAAGACCGCTAATGACCACAGTTCGAGTCGCCCACGATCGAAAGCCTCAGTCTCGGTGTCAGCAAGGGCTGGGATGAGATGAGAGGAGTTTCCATTCCAACACGGTGTGTGAAATGAATTTCAATTGAATCCTTAGGCGTCACTGACCGATGCAGATTTTTGAGCATTGTCCCCTTTAGAGCAGTAAATCACAGATCGCCACGATTATGATGATGATGATGATGATTTCATTTTCTCGGCGCGAGAGATCGCCTGAAGCAGGGAATATGTCATATTTTACAAGTTAGCAGTCTGCTATCTATTTAATGGTGGGGGAAATGCATTTATAAATGACCAAATCATCAGTCACGCCATGCATGGATAATTTCCTGGTACCTGGAGCATTCCTTCGGGTTTGTTATGACCGCACTGGGAAGATCACAAAAGATAGAAACTGACTTTCTAATCAGATGATACAAATAATATGTTGTTATGAGTCTTAATAATGTCCTTGGATTGCGTCAGGTTGGTTTGCCTACCCGAGAAAAAGCCTCTCCCAGTTCCGATCTGTAAAATTCTGAGCTTTAGCCGTTCGCGTTTCGAATCCTAGTCACATTACGACTCCCCACTGAACCTCAGCCAGACAAATCTGCATCTGCAGCATGCGGTGAGTGAAAAAGTGAGCACTCTCCCTCTGTCATCTTTAATAATTCAGCACGTACAGTGCTGGGTCATTCTGAGTGAATGCTTTTTTTCCCTGTAGGATAGAGTTATCTGCTTCCTCTCCATCCCTCTGTGTCTCCCCATGCAGCTCCGATTGTCTTGAAAGGAGGTGACACGACACGACAGGGTGATTTCCATATTCTTATTTTCATGCAAATTTGCACAAAAAAGGTCTGGCGTGGCTAATATATGTAAAAATATTTTTTTTCTTTTCAAATTTAGTGTGTGCGGCGTATATTCCGATGCGCTTTATAGTCCAGAAATTACGTTATCTCTTTTTGCTTTAACCAATTTGGAAAAGTGGCGGCATCAAAATAAGATCCAGAACTACATGCTATGATACAACATGGCATCCTTTAGCAAGGGCCAGATAGCTAGATTACTCCAAAAATCCAACTGGAGTTGGGAGAACAATGGACTTTGAACTCCCATTAAAATCCCACAAAGGGTGATCATTCAATATGCAATAGAAGACCCAACCAAGTGATGAACTCTCCTCAGGGCATTTTGAGACCATGACACGACCATGGAAACCAGGACGAACGCATTTACTTCAAAATGGTACTTCTCTACTAAATCTGAATTCTGCTTCATTTATATTTTCTGAGGCACAGAGGTCAAGAGTACATGGCCTCGTGCCGAGGACGACATGCTAGTGGCTTTTAGGCCGAACTTTTGCATCTCACACTGCCTTGTGTGGGCAATCATTCTTTATGAGGAACAGGCTGAAGCAGGGTTACTATGGTTCGGGTTCATGAAGACTCAGTAGACGATATTCACGGACATAATTAATATTAAATGGAAGAGCTTCCACAGTGATGAGAAAATGAATCATTTCTCAAGGTCTGTCGGTATTGTGTTCAGTTCCAAATATATATCCTGGAACAGTTTTCTTGTAATATTCGCAGAATTTGATGAGGGAGCAAGAACAAACAGGGTCCACCTGGAGCAGAAATTGGCATTGCTCTCGTTTTGTCATTTGTCACTTTTTTCCCAGATGAGTGTTTCAAGGTACACAGTCTGGCTGGTTTGTATCTTCACTACAAAAAGGAAAAAGTGAGAGAGATTATCCGCTAGGAAGAAAGAAGGACGACGCTTTCCTGAGCGATACCTAAATCCCAAAAGCAAGTGGTTGATAGATGTGTTCGCACACATTTCGTACAAAACACACATTCTTTCAAACAAGTAATGCTGTTATGAGAATTTTTTATTTTTTTTTTAAAAAGAACACGATTTGAGACAGCGTACCTTCGTACTGCAGCACAAAGAAAAGTAACCAAAGGAAAGCAAGGACACGAAACCACTGACTGTAAGAAAGGACTTTGAAACCAAATATTTATTCTAATGTCTTGAAAGTTTCTTACGCAACACCGTTTTCAAGCTAAGTATTTCCCTTCTTCTCAAATACAGTGGAGCCTTGGATTGCGAGTAACTCGGTATGCGAGTGTTTTGCAAGACGAGCAAGAAATTGGAATAAATTTAAACTTGATGAACGACCGATGTCTTGCAATACGAGTAGTATGCGTACGCTTCGTCTGCCGAGCCTCACGTGATCCCAACTTCTCTTTCTCACTCACTGCGGGATCGTGGCTCACTCGTATAGTCAACATCCGCGCTAGTGTAGAAAAAGCCTGAGGAATCCCTCACTTCAAGTGAGATCAGGGAGATGTGTACAATGTGGGAAAGAGTGCAAAACTTTGTAGAAAAGCCCCACCCGAATAAGGCTGTAG
>JAQMCW010015776.1:0-10252 GCA_030068335.1 Chrysichthys cranchii
CAGCCTAATACAGCACCCGGATCTCCGACTAGGCAACGAAAAGAAAAATGATTGCGCTGATTGGCTGACGTGGTGATGGACTTGGTTATGATTGGTCTGTGTGTTTGCGCTCAGCATTTGTATGAACTCTGTCAGGTTTGGTTGAGAGGTCAATCCTGAGCGCCGCATTCATTTAAATATCAACAGCAAATGTAAACAAAGCCTCTTTCTAAGACTTTCTTAATAAACTTAAGGGAGATGGCGATCGACGTAACCACAAAATGCCGTAGGTCGATGACGCTGTAAACTGAGGACTCCCTATAGTTTGTTCAGTACATTTGGGAAAACTAACGTTTCAAAGAACATTCATGTTCACCCTGCTGTAGTCCCCAACCAACAGTGAAAGTAGACCATGAATGTGAATTCGCCAGTCTGTTTATTGCATTATAGAGATGTGCATGTGTTTTGTCTGCTTAAAGGTGCAGTCAAATTCTTAATCGATATGCTTTTTTTTTTTTGTTAAATTCAGCAAATATCTCTTCACAGTCCACTAGCTGTCCATCTTTTAGAAAAGATTTAAATCTGATTTTAGTAATTTCTTACCTGGCTGAATTAGATGAAGGGCTTCTGCATAGCTACAGTCAATCAACCATGCTATGAGGTCTTGCTCCAATTAAAACAACTTTCTGCTAATGGAGCAGTGGATGCTCCAGAATAAAAGGCACTGGTCCAGCACCTTCAAGTGAAGCAAGTACATTTTCTGTACCCATTCTGCATTGACAAAAGGAGTCTACAGTACCACTACTGAATCTAGTCTGAGACTTTAAGTGACTTAAAGACTAGCAGACCATCCTAAGCCATTTTTCAATAAACTCCTAAACAAATGTTTAGTCAGACAGCCAAATTTTAACCCAAGCTGGTATTGTTTGCCACCATGGTTGGAATATTCCATAAAGCTGGATGCATGCTTTTGCTTCATCTGCCATAAATTTGCCAGGTTGAGGACAGACTTTCTTAAGCAAGACTGGGTTCTTGGATTGGAAATTGGCATTAGGGAAAGAGGAGATTCCAAAAGCATGCATCTAGCCATTGTCATTTAAATTCCATGCTTAACTAGACAGAAATAGAACATTGAACTGGATGTGCAAAACTATATCTTGCCCATGAGATCATGCAATTGAGAATAACCTTTACTTCATTAAACATAATTAAATGTAATTAGAGTGCAGTTAAACACTTATAGGCTATATTATGTATTCTCTGATATGCTGTAAAAAAAGAAAAAAAAAGAAAAAAATTATGCATTGGTGTATAAAAATGGCAGACCCCAAAATTACACTTTTCCCCTCCCAATTGAGGACCTCGAGAACCAGGTATGATACATATAGTTATGCAACAGCTTCATGTGGTCTAGTAGAATGTTGTGGAGAGGTGATTGAATGTCTTTCACTTTGGGGTGCTGCTTCATCCAACAACATCTTGTGACAGAAAAAATTAAATACCATCACAAATTCTATACTAAAAATCAAGATTTATGCCAAAACCTTCATTGAGGAATCACAACTAAAAGAAACAGGGCAAACCCAACGAGCTTTTAGTGTCAATTTCACCATTTAAGCAATTGATTTAACTTCGTCTTTGGCACTCTTCCAGCCATAGCATATGTAGGAGTATACAATTTCAGTTCAGGAGACTTAATATAATAAAACATAAATCAGATAATGAACAAATAAATCAGATTTACACAGTACATTGGAATTGAGCACTTAAGCTTACAGTCCAAACACACAGCTATATAGAAGAAGGAGATGACACAAGTCTCACTCAAAGATCCAGAATGCAATGCTATACAACAGTTGTGATGAATTAGGGGTGTGGTCAGCAATTAACTCTGCTCCACTAGTTAGCTATTTAACAACCATAATGTACTTTATTAAGTATGTTTTTGAATTCTGTATGTCCTGCAGTATACAGATAAAAAGGTGTGAGCTGGACACATTTTTTTACTCTTTGGAAAACATGAACTTATGACTATGTAGGGAACAGTTAACCAAAATGAAAATTAGACCAACATATCAATTGACAAGTTTAAACCAAAAAACATCAGGTCAGAATTTCATCATAAAAAATGTCTAAAACCACTGAATATTAATTAGAAGTGTTGATAGCTGTCAGAAGTGTATTTTTACATTATGGACTGTTGACCAACTAACTGAAAACAATAGATCCAATTCAAGATGCTACAACTGTCAATGCGGAGTCTGAATGCGGGGTTGCACTCCTAAAACCCCTGCGGGGACACACACACACACAAACACGCATATACACCCCCCCCAACCTTCCACACAGAATACGTTATGCTTTTTACCCTCCTCACCTTCGGCTGCTGTTGAG
This sequence comes from Chrysichthys cranchii, assembly GCA_030068335.1. Taxonomy (NCBI): domain Eukaryota; kingdom Metazoa; phylum Chordata; class Actinopteri; order Siluriformes; family Claroteidae; genus Chrysichthys; species Chrysichthys cranchii. The sequence goes on from JAQMCW010015776.1 coordinate 2,374, forward strand.
GTTGGCAGGTGCTTGCGAGCGTGCATTGAGGAAAGCCAGAGCTGACCGCTGCTCATCATTTAACTGGATACTGGTGCTAGTCCCCTCTGTGACCAACAGATCTCGAATAAGCTGGATCTGCCGATCCTTCACAGAAAGTTAATAAGATAATTGAAAAGATCCAGCAATGCAGCAGGAGTTGAGTTTTAACCGTTTCATGTCTGCACTTAGGTAAAGTCAAATTAAGGTTTTAGCTAAATTCAAGTAAAATATTTTGCAATAATCAGTTGAGACCACTACTGTGATTTACATAACCATCATGACTTCTGATGTCTGTTAAAAATTTGCAAGTGTAAGACTCTAAGGAATACACTAGATCTAATAATTTTATTAGTACTGATGTTTAAAATTAGCAACAAATCAGGTCAAACAAAGTAAGTGGTGTGTGTGTGTATCCATTAGCCCATACCAATTTTTCACAGTCTGATTCAGCCTTTTGTCGTCTGCGGATTTCTATGTCCACTTGGTTGCGGGCATGTTTTAGCTTGACCTCCAGTGCACCTCTCTCGGTCTCTGCTTTGGCAAGCATCTCCTTACAAGAGGCCAATTCCTGCTCCAGTCTTAACCATTTACGACGACAGCCCTCAAAATTCAATGCCATCTGAATGAACTCTGAAACATGCAAAAGAAGATTAAAGATGTTTATTTATAACATGCTCATTTATACAAATACAACGTGCAAATAAATGCAATCCAGTACACTCCATGGGCTCAATTAAAATGAATAAAAAATATCAACAGAAGTGTAAGGAACAGGTTTTCAAATTGGTATAAGTGAAGTAGAGTTAGACAATCCTTGTTTTTAAAATCACATTCAGTTGAGTTTTAGTATTATTATATTGAGTTTTTATAGTTATTAGACTGTCTGCCTGGTCACTTGAATGGTCTTATAACAATAAAAAGCATACCATAATAAAAAACATTGCATGTAAAAAAAAAAAAAAGGCAGCAAATATGTTTGTTCAGTGGAAGTTTCAGGAATAAAAAGTTCCATGGATGCAATAAACATAATTTTGTATACATTTAAATAATGAGTCTAAAATTTCGGTAGCTGGATCATGTTCTGTGTGTAATTTTGACAGTTAAAGCAAAAAGTTAACATATTCCCTGTTGTAAGGAATTCTTTTTTCAGATGTATTATCTGCTAAATAGATCATTACGGGCTTACTCACGGGGTTCAATACTTTCATCGAGGACGTCGACGTGGGCTCGAAGATTCTCAAATAAGTTATGAAGGTTCATTACACCGGGTTCCATGGTCCCTACAGCAGACATAAGAAAAACGCTCATATGCATGAACTGCTCCTAATCGTTCGCAGCAGTCCTTAAATCATAATGTTAACAATACTGGCCTTGAAAGGAATAATTCAGTAGGAAAATACAGTCGAGTCAGTTGCCCCAAACTACTGATACGATGGGACTAAAAATCTATTGAATAATTTAGCTAGTTTAACCAAATGCCTAAAAACAAGTCCAGTTATGGGTACAAACACAGCTTGCTAGCCTACATCGTAATCATTTCATCTAGTTAAACAAACGTATCAAGCAATCCTGAGCCCTTTCAGCAGGACAGTTCAAATTTGAAATAAGCGAATCTCCACTCAAATGTTTTAATAAGTACCTGAAATTTGAGGTTTGTGTCAACAAATACGGTTATATTAAACACAAAGCGCTATCTAGGTAGGCTAATAACTATTAACAATAGTCCAGCTGTTGGTTTCTCACATCCGAAACTAAATAACATCGCTTAAAATGATTAAATTGCAGTCACTTACAAAACTGGCGAATTCCTGTCAACCGTTTTTGAACTTCTGAAAAAGGATTTATCATGGGTCCAACTTTAAGGCGCCATCTGACTGTCTTCAGTTAAATGTGTGACTAACGATTTAGTGTTGGAAGTGGTTACGTTTCAAATTTACCCGCTAGCCAATGAGGATTGAGCTGCGAAAACATTAGCCCAATGACGTGATTCTTCCCCCGATCGCTGCTCCCGATACGTTAATGCGTACGCCATGTTACACATAAACCCACAGAAATCCCCAAATATACCAGAATGGACACATGCCTGTCTTGGGCTCAGCCCGACGCCATATTGGGTAGCTGATTCATGGACTGATGTACCACTGAGTTGTACAAGTTAAATGTTGTATTGTAATTGTCTGCCTAATAAAATGCATACAGTATGTACTGTCCAAAAGTCTTGAGTCACGACTCACTTCTTTATATTTTGCGAGGAAAATGAGACAATGTGTACAATAATTTATTGCAACATATGCAAACATACATCTAAATACAGTAAATAACACACAGGGAGTTTGTATAATTCTAAGTAGTTTTACAGTCTTTATTGGGTATGACCTCCATTATTCTTCAAGATAACATGAACTCTCTTAGGCAAGCTTTCTTGTAATTTCTTTCTTTCTTTAAGCCAACCCATGACTGATAGTGTACCATCATTCCTCAAAACTACATAAAAATACAATAAAGTCTGGCTCTTTGGAAGCAAACTGTAATGATATGAGAATGGCCCAAAATTTTTGCACAGTACTATATATAAGAAGATATGGTATGACCTAGCTATATCTCAGTTCTAATAGCACATATATCACCTTGCTGACAGTTCATAACACATAAGATCCCATTCTGATTCACGCTTCTCTCAATTCTTGAACACACAAGTATCCCTTGTCCTGTAAGTCAGAGTTTCATTTTCTTAAATGTTTTAGTAAATGTTTGTCTTAGTAAATAATATGCCTCCCAACAAGCAAGCCCGCGCGGGCCCCGCACAGGCACGTTTGCTGGGCTACCATGCCTCTCATCCAACATTAGTTGAAATTGGCTCCCACTCCCCCATGACCCCGACGGATAAAAATGCATAGATAATAATTGGATAAAAACAATATACTCCATCATATTTTGCAAAGCATAATAATATAACAATTATTAAGTGTAAAGATATATTATTTTGAAATGAAAGAATTCCCTTAATAACATATTGAAACAGATGTCAGTGAGGATTAAACCGTTTCTTAGGAAAAGTAGGAAGACCAATCCAAACCACGATTCACAAAATCTGTTCATGTATTTCTTATTATCCTACAAGCACACTGGCTGGATAGCACTAAATAATTAACTACTTTCATCATGTTTGTTTATGCAGTAATGGGCCACAGTCCATCTGGCTTATTGTCAGGTTGTGCTGTGTCTGGGATTTCTGCGTAAGACATCAGTTAGCCTGTGAGCTTGCAAGTCACTGAGTTCTTAGCCTATCAGTACATCACCACAGTAAACCCTTACTGTCAGGTCTCTCAGGTCTACAGATAACTAATCGTTCAGAATTACTGTCAGCTTTTATGAGATAAAATGTACATGCAGCACTCATTCATGAAATTTTATGCTCTCATATGTTTTTGAGTGTGATTCAGTGGTGGTGTGAGCTGGAACGATGCTCGGGAGCATTGGTCCTCCTAGAGGCCTCTTGATTGCTGATCTCCTGTTCTTGTTGAAGTCCTTCCTTCTCCAGATGCCCTACAAATTCAGGAACTCTTCTGCAGTGGCTGGTGTGCACCCATGTGGCTCAACCACTGATTTTATCAGCAAAGTGTGTCATGAACAGCGCCTGAAAGGGTCCTGTCCACCTGGAAGTGTTCCACTTTGTTCTCCTGAAGTCCTTCACAACCACCCACTCTCCAGGTTTGAGGTCATGCATCAAGCCTGTGGTTGGAGCTGGAAGGGCTGCTTTCACCTGTTTGTGGACAGATTTGAGAGCAGAGGACAGGGTTGCTCAATAAAATCTCCATTGCATCATTACAGAGTTGCATCTGGAAGTGGAGATTTTACAGGTGTTTTGAGGTCATCCAAACAGTATCTTATTGGGACTTAGGCTGAATTTTTGGCTTTCTCTCATTTTCATTTGAATAAGCACTAAGGGGACAACCTTTGTCCATCCCATTTCTGCACAGCACTTACTCAGCTTGTTTTTTCAATGCCCCATTTTCTCTCTCTACTTTCCCTCTACTAGAGGTACAATGTTTTCTGAGGCCAATACCTAGATACTCACTTATTTGTTTTAGTGCTTTGTTAACAAACAGTGTGCTACTGTCACTTGAAATTTTGCTTGAAATACCCCGTTGAGGGATTATCTCTTTCAATAGAGCCTTTGCCAGACCATCTCCATCTTGTTTGGTTGTTGGAAATGCTTCTACCCATTTTGAAAACGTCAACAATCACTAGACAGTACTTTTTTCCTTTAGTTAAACAGCTTGTCTGGTTTGGGGTGTGCTGCTTGGTTTGTGTGAACACCTCTACCTGTTGAGCAGATACAAGCACATACATTGCCTACATAAATTTTGAGAGTAATTAAAGAAACCCTTAGTGAACCAATGCTTATTAACTGCTGCTACCACCCCCCCCTTTTGACACATGTGCTTTCCCATGTGTCAACTCAGCATAGTATGGGAACATGTGTTTTGCTATACTTGGGTGGCCATGGGGGCATGTACGTATTCTTTGTTGAAGGGTGCAACATGCTTTACTCCTTCTCCTCGGGCGTGGCCCATTGTTGCAGCTCTGGGACCTATGAATGAGGTGTGTTAGGTGTATTCATTTGCAAGCAGTTATGAAAGGTACCAACTGCAAGTTGGGCAGCTTCTTTCACCTGTCATGATGCATACAAGGTAGGCAGTGACGTAAGATAAAAAGTGATTTATTTACAAGTGTATATACAAAATACCAGTGGCCTTGTAGGAAGCACCAACAGTTTAAGTTAAACTGGAGGATAGTGTCCCCGAAACACCCGGAGGGGATTAATGTCCTGGGTCGTGTAGAAGCACTGCAAAATGTCGCAAGCAGAGCTCAGCTGAAGTCCTTAGAAGGAGAGCGGCGCGTGCTCAATAATCCGACCATAGCCACCTGCACGTAAAAGCATTCTTGGGAGCAAAACAGGAACATTAACAGACGGGAAGGAACACAAACAATGTGTAGTTCAGGCACTATACGTGATAACCGTGCGTGGAGTCGAGAGCGACTGGCTACCTAAATAGTAAAACTGAAAATTGGCAACAGGTGTGGAAGAAGGAAGGTAATGGGTGAACTCAAAAACCTGGCTCAGTATTCCGGGGATCTGGACGGCTGTGTGAGGACGCGGTCCAATCCCTCCATTACAGTACCCCCCCTCCAGACACCCCAGGGCGACAGAAGGTCCCTGTGTGGTTCTAGGACGGCCCGATCCAGAACCTTGGCTGGGAGCCGGACGTCGTGGTCTGCCCGGACGCCATGGGGCAGGATGGCCAGGGTGCATCCGGTGGAACTCCTCTATGAGCTCCCTGCTGAGTACATCTGAGGCGGGGACACAGCTCTGCTCCTCGGGTCCGTAACCCTCCCAGTCAACCAAGTATTGAAGTTGACCCAGACGCCTTCGGGAGTCGAGCAAGGCACGGACCCGGTAAGCCAGAGAACCTTCCACCTCGATTGCGCCGGGAAGAGGGGGGACAGCACCTCCATCGTCCAAGGGACCTGAAACCGATGGCTTGAGGAGAGAGACATGGAATGTAGGGTTAATGCGCATGTGCCGTGGAAGCTGTAGTCGGTAGGTGACAGGGTTAACCTGCGCGAGGACCGGAAACGGATCGATATAACACGGGGCTAGTTTATGTGTTGAACCTAAAGTGCGAATGTCTCTCGTGCACAACCAAACACAGTCTCCCACCTGAAATTGCGGGGTTCCCCCTCTGCGGCGATTAGCTTGTTGTTCTAAACGTCGAACGGCTTGTCTGATAATAGTGTGCGCGCTCTCCCATGTTCGTTCTGCTTCCCGAAACCAAGTGTCTACACTGGGCACCCCGGTGTCTTCTGGATCCCACGGACAGAATTGAGGTTGATACCCTAAGACGCATTGGAAGGGAGTCAAATGCGTGGCAGAGTGCCTCATTGAGTTCCTGGCGTATTCGGCCCAAGGCAAATAGTCCACCGAGTCTGTCTGCTGGCTACTGCAATAGGACCTAAGGTAACGTGTGAGCTCTTGTATGTACCTTTCTGCTTGTCCATTAGATTGGGGGTGATACCCAGAATTTAGGCTAACGGATGTACCCAGCTTCCGAAAAAGGCCCTCCAAACCCTGGACACAAATTGAGGGCCGCGTTCAGAAACGATGTCCTCCAGAATGCCATAATGCCGGAAGACATGCTCGAAGAGGCATTCAGTGGCCTGTTTAGCAGTGGGTAATGCAGCGAAGGGGATAAAATGACAGGACTTCGAAAAGCGATCGACCACCACCAGTACAACTGTGTTACCCTGTGACGGCGGGAGATCGGTAACGAAATCCATGGCTAGGTGGGACCATGGCCTGGCGGGCGTAGGCAATGGCAACAGCTTACCCGCGTGGAGCGTGCGCAGTTCCTTGGAGCAAGCACAGACCACACAGGATGAGACAATGCGTTTTACAGTTCTCCCCATATTAGGCCACCAATACTTGGCTTGCACCCGGTCAGTTGTGGCTGCTTCCCCCGGGTGTCCCACTGACGGATTAACATGGACCAAGCGAACGAGTTTCTCCTTTAACGCTTCTGGGACGAAAGTTCGACCTGCCGGACAACCCTGTGGGACCTGAACCCCCTGCGCAGCGTCCTGAATCTCCTGGTCTATCTCCCAGGCTAAGGTAGAGATGATGACTCTCGGGGAGAGTATTTTGCCTGCTCGTTTAGGAGGTGCGTTGGCAATGTGTCTACGCGAGAGCGCATCAGCCGGGACATTCTTGGATCCTGGTCGGTAAGTGATACTAAAGTTAAAATGGGAGAAAACAGTGACCACCTAGCTTGTCTGGAATTGAGGCGTTTGGCTTGTTTCAAGAACTCCAAGTTCCGGTGATCTGTGAGTACTGTAAACGGATACTTGGAGCCTTCCAGCCAATGTCACCATTCCATCAAAGCTGCTTTGACAGCTAGGAGTTCACGTTTAGCTATGTCATAATTCTTTTCGGCGGGACTGAGTTTGCGTGAATAGAACGCACAGGGGTGCACACGATTGTTTTCCCCATGACGCTGTGACAGCACTGCCCCTAAACCTACTTCTGACGCATCCACTTCCACTATGAACTCTCTCTCCGGGTCCGGAGTTACTAATACAGGCGCCGAAGTGAATAAGCTCTTGAGGTGTTCAAACGCCTTAGGGGCTTTGTCAGTCATGACGATTTGTTTAGGTGCCCCCTTTAAGAGGTCAGTAAGGGGGGCGGTCACCGCACTGAAACCTTTAATGAAACGACGATAAAAATTTGCAAACCCCAAAAACCATTGTAAATCTCTTACTGTTTTAGACAGGGGCCAAGTGGTGACCGTGGACACCTTGTCCTGCTCCATGGTAACTCCATTAGGCCCAATTCGGTAACCGAGATATGATATTTTGGCCCTATGAAATTCACACTTCTCGGCTTTAACATATAATTGATGTTCCCGCAGTCGCGTTAACACCATATGAACGTGACTGACGTGTGTGGTGTAGTCGCGAGAGTAGATTAATATGTCATCGAGGTAAACGATCACAAACCTATCCAGCATATCTCTGAACACGTCATTCATGAAGCCCTGGAAATAACTGGGAGCGTTAGCCAGGCCATACGCCATTATGTTGTACTGGTAGTGGTCGGAAGTCGTACTAAACGCTGTTTTCCATTCATCCCCCGCCTTGATACGCACTAAATTATACGCGCTTCGCAGGTCCAGTTTGGTAAATAAGGTGGCTCCCTGTAACTGTTCAATCACTGCCGGGACGAGGCCCAGGCCCTCCTCTCCCCAGCCACTTCCACCAACTCCTCCGGGGGGACCCCAAGGCGTTCCCAGGCCAGCCT